>JANAVB010035420.1:8361475-8686368 GCA_029216955.1 Iris pallida
ACAGAATCAAGTGTATTAGCAAGAACTGACCTTTATTATTACTGATCTCTCTAAATTTCTAATGTTATTCCTTCAATACTAGATTTAAGAAGATTTCTTCAGTTCTAGATATTAGAAACAATAATGACAACAACTTGAATTTTGTTTTGTAATTTGATAACTACTGTACTAATTTCATACATGACCTTGTAGAAGAATACTTGACTGAAGCGAAGCATGTTGTGATTGGGAAGGACTGTCACATGGTTAAAAGACATTCATCCATTAGTAAAGCACAAGTGTAGGAATGGCTTTGAGGGCTTAGCCTGCTTCCATAGGTCTCTTGATTAATCTTAAAGAGAGTAAGAATCTTCAGTTATGCTTTGACTTGAGGGTTTCATGCCATGTGATGACAGGGTGGTCTCCAACACCGTGTGTTTTTACCACATGCTACCTATTCAAATCACAATCACTTTGGTTAGTACTCCACTTCTATTATTATTGGTTTTAATGTTCTTCAATACAAAGCTAATTTGGGTTTAGATCTAAATGTTTGGTTAAATTATTGTAATGTTATCTTAACCGTAATGTTCAGACATTTTTTGGTAATTTAACTTTCTAATGCTATATTTTGACACCCTAATTTTATAAATTGTTCTTTTGAAATACTTCTCGTCGGACCACTTCAAAAAGAATATATAACAGTACAAGTATTTAAATTGTACTTTTATACTACAAGATATACTTTTGAAGGGGTATCGATGTGTTTCAAAATTGACGAAAGATGTTTCAAAAGAATACCTTATGAAATTGGGATGTCAGAATAGAGCAATGAAAAGTTAAAATACCAAAAATGTCCGAATGATGTAGTTGGGATGCCATTTTTAACTTTTGAGCACTATATAAGAGTGAGAGGTATTGAGAGTATATAGCAAACATGGGTCTATCCTCCTTCAATACTACCACCACCTCCAGTCGAAGGAATGGGAGATCACCAAGAGGCGGAGCCGACGATGTCGACGGCGGACGACGTTGCTGCCCCCGCCGCTCTGGCTGCCTTTTAGGCATGTGGAGGATCCTGAGAAAGATGAGGAAGCAGAGCAAGATGATCTGCATCACAAGCACACCTTTTACTTCCGCAGCGTCCAGCTTCAACTATGATCCTGCGAGCTACGCTCGCAACTTCGATCACGATGGCAGTCTCGACGACGACGACGGTTCGAACTTCCTGTACACCTTCTCTTCGAGGTTCGTCGCGGCTGCCAAGAGACCAATGGCCCAGGCCAATGTCACCGGGTAGTGCCACCTGTTGCTGCTGGCTGTTGTGCATATACTAGATCTTTAGCTTGGGGCGTCCTAGTACCACGAGGCTCTTATTAATTAAGAGGATGTTTTTAGCACCCTCCTCCATGATGCAAGTGTCAAGTTTTGTCGTCGCGCAAAGTGATGCCTGTTAATTTTTAGGCGTTTCTTCTAGTTGTTAAACTTAGTTTTGAACTTGGGTCATTTTGTGTTGGTTTCTTTCTTGCCTGTGCCCATTCCTTGGAATTTAACATATGGGGATTGATTCATCTTCACTTCTGGTAAACTTGTCCTAGATTGAACTTTTCTGATTAGCTAAAGCTCATGTTCTTATATATTATGGCTGTTATTGTATCAGTGACACTAATTAGCGACAGTTCTTCCTTTCATGATAGAAAGCTGTAGACTGAACAACTGTTGTAGATTTGATTGTAATTTTTAAAAAAAAAAAGGCTGCAAGTGCAGGCCAAGTAGCCTATGCCATGTTTACTGCCTATATGTATACAAAATTAATTGACAGCAATTCAAGTACGATCTATTCCACACTGTTCATTCATCAATAGGTAAAAAATAGAAAACCACACTGTGGCAATCTTATCCACACAATAATATGAGAGAGAAGTCACAAGATCGTTTTAGACTCAAGTGCAACTAAATATCCTGATCCTAGTTTTGAAACTTGATGTCGTATACTTTCATAATATACCAATAAAGATCATAAAGTATTGTATGTCTTGCTTTGTGCAGTGCATTAGGTTGGTTTTTTGGCTCGATAGTCTAGTTGGACTTAAGTTCATGCGGAGGAACTAGTTAGAGATCTGTATGATGTGATCGAAATGAAGTCGATTTGTCAATTTGTGGATGGTTTTGATGCTTCTCTCCTTTACCTTTACACTTTAATAAAAAGAACTCTGCTTAGTCTTTGTTTCTATATTTTAGAATATTGTTAACGTTAAGTAAAATAACAAGGGATAAAAGAGAGTAATTTGATTATTGTTAACTTGTTATATAGACATATGGAATATTGTATGTGGTAAATACTAAGAATTGGATCTCGTAATTGTAAATTGCACGATATTGACGTTGTGAGAGTTCGTATGGGAAGCGGTATGGATTTGGTTTGGTAGCGCAAAAAATTGTCGAATGTAGTCCAGTACTGGATCGTCAATCGAAATAACACCGAGTGGAAATTGAGATTATCGCGATAACGAACAATTGTTCAAGTAGGAAATTGTATTGCTTTATTTCAGTTTCTGTATCATGCTTATACATGTTTTATAGTAAACTGTTCACACGTTCACGTGGTCATGGATAATCCGTGCAAAAGATTATTATTTTTTTTTTGGAACGGGGTATCCGGAACCGATTCGGTCTGGAAGAAAACTATGTGAAACGTGCTCCACGCACGAGGTATTGTGGGACCTTCAGCAGAACTAGGATGTGTCGCAATATCCTGTATAGTCTTTTACGGTGTCGGATTTAACCGGTGACTGTCATATAGTTAGACTGTATGCTGACAACTTAGATTCAAACCAAAGCATAGGTAAAAAAAAAAAAAACATATTTACAAGATTGAAACTCACTGTAAATGTGCTTGTATGCTATACATAGAAAACCTGTCCAACAGTCAGCAAGCACTCATGCGGGACGTTGAAGATGACACTGTTCTCCCTGCAGATCCTCCTGAGGAAGGCATAGACGCGGTCGATCGCCACCCTCTTGAGGAACCCGGCGTCCCTGCGCGCCCTCACGATCGTGTTCCCGAGGATGTGCACCACCCCGGCCTCCCTGCACCGGCTCAAGAACTCCACCTCGTCCGACACCATCGTCGAGTCCTGCGTCGCGGCGGCGGACCCCCCGCTGAAGCTGCAGCACTCCTCCGAGTCCGAACACCCCTCCATCATCGACTCCATCCGCACGAACAGCGCCACGCTGTCGAAGAGCGCCCTCTCGAAGCCGTCGTCCCTCCTGTGCACGTCCTTGTACCCGTACCTCGCCACGCACCGGAACATGCGGAAGCTCTCGGCCCGATCCTCCGGACGAGGAACCGCTCGTCCGCGGGGACGAGGTACACGGGCAGGTACTTCACGCAGACGAACACGACGACGGAGTGGACGGCCGGGAGGTTGGTGACCAGGTGCGAGAAGATGCGGGGGACGCCGCTGGCGAGCTCGGTGTAGACGAACCCGACCCCCGGGACCCGCACCAGGCCGAGGCCGGGGCCCAGGCCGAGGATCCAGGCCATCGACACGCGGCTGTGGACCTCGAACTCGTAGCGCAGCACGCTGCCGTAGTGCCAGACGTACATGACGAGGAGGAAGGCGCCGGCGATGATCAGAGGGACCCACCCGCCCTGGTCGATCTTGAAGAGGACCGCGGAGAAGTAGGTGAGCTCCACCAGGAGGGAGAGGCTGGTGAACAGCGCCACCACGGACCAGTGGCTCCGCCACACCAGGAGCATGATGGGGATCATCAGGAACGTCGTTACCAGCATCACTATCACCACAGCAGTCCCTGCGTGTCACAAACCGCCTTTTTATTAACTGCCAACTTCATATAACTAACCTCAACTATACCGATCCGATACTGCCGATACCGATACGGTTTGGCATGTCCCGATACCGATACTGACCGATACCGATATTAGGGGTCTCTTTTTGGGTCAATTCGGTATATAAAAAAAATTGAACGAAAAAGACAAATCAGTAACGGTTTAAAGCATAATAAGGTTGTAAAAACATGCAAAAGAAATTTTTTTTACCTATTGCATGTAAATCAATGGACAAGGGTGACTACTATTTCATTTAAGTTCAAAACTACTAAAAAATAACACTGAAAATACTTAAAAAGCTATGCTTAAATGTATTTTAAAAATAATGCTAATAATTTATTAATAATTATTTGTTTTCCGATACCAAAAAAATCTGATACCCCGATCTGAAACTGCCTATACGACCGATATCGATACTCATAGGAATGGTCCGATACCAATACTGCGAACCTTGGAACTTAATTTTTCCACTTTTACAATTATTATTTTTTACCAAATTACCACCCCCTCCCCTCCCCTCTCTTGTGGTATTTGAAGCGACCACGAATGTGAGGGGGGATATGTTTGTCAATTAGGATTTTTTCGTTAACGGTATCAAGTTGAAAAGTTTGAATAGATGAAGCAAGCTCTCACCGTATGCATTTCCAATCTGACTTTGATTTCTAAATCCAGCAGTAACTGCGACGCACAGGATCATAAGGATCCAGTTGATATCCGGGATGTATATCTGGCCAAGAAATATTTTCGAGGTATGAACAACCTTGACCCTTGGAAAACAACCATGAGAAAGCGCCTGCTTGATAATGGAGAATGTCGCCGATATCGTGGCCTGACTAGCAATGATCGCCGCTGCTGTTGCGATGATGAACATCGGCCAGTATACACCATCTACAGAAAATAAAACAGTCACACCAAATAACTCGTGAGATCAAAGATCAAGTTAAACCCAGATTGACCTGATAAAATTAAGGTGCAGTAATAACTTGTACATGGAAGTGTGATCTAATGTAAATTGTGTTGTTAGTTTTCCAGAATGGAATGGATCAGTCGATGGTTCATGGCTAACACAAGACGGAGCTGAGATGGAACTTACCGGGGATAGATCGATAAAATGCATCCTTCACATGCCCCTGATTCTTCATAATGTAAGCTGCTTGTCCAGTGTATGCCAAAAGAAGGCAAGGGAATACCACAAAGGCAAATGCAATCTAGAAAAAAAAAAAAAAAAAATCATAACCCAAATAAGATTAATTGGAATAAAGAAGGCCGAGATGTTCATCACGGTTGTTTCACTAAATAGAGACAGTTCACCTGGATAGCCGGGACAGGAAAATGAGACAAATCAGCAAATAATGCTTCAGTTCCTGCGAACAAGTTGTTCAAACATAAAGAACAAAAAACAAAAAACAAATACTGGCTAGAACTGGTAATAGACTCAAAAGAGAACTAACCTGTGATACTGAGCATAATCCCTCCAAGGGATGTCCAGTTTTTATGCCCTCGTCTGAAGTAGTGATATATGTAAACTGGATTAAAAGCCTTGAGAACGGAACTATCATGTTTCCATATGTTGAGAGCACCAACAGATCCAATTAAAAGAAACCACAGGAGGACGATAGGAGCGAAGAGCCAAGCAACTCTATCTGTGCCGTAGTGTTGCATACTGAAAAAAGCAACTAATATAACCACAGCAACAACTATGACCCAATCTGCAACATTGAGATTTGATTAAAAAAGAAATTAGCAATTGGATCTGCACATTTCACTTTGGGTAGAATCAATATATTGAATTATGTTCTTTAAAGTTATTTACGAAACCATCCTGTCCAGTCATTATCCACACTAGAATAACAGGAATTGATCAATATGATTGCTTTGAAAAAACTCTCACAGAATGAGCAACTTTTATCTTTAGGGGATATACATTAACCGCAACAACAATATTCTTGAGATTTAAATTTGCCAAAGGTCAGAAAAGAAAACAGAGGATTCCAGTGAGCTATAGAAACATGTAGACTGTCTTAGTATTGGATTTTTCCTTTTTCATGCTAAAACAATATATTAATGAAATATTCTTATAGGTACACTCTAGAGTATTCAAGTCCTCCTGATTCACCCTCCTTCCATTCCTTCTTTTCGAAGATTCTGTATTTGCAGATTGTTTCAAAGACACTGGTTTTCATCCATTTATTTGTTAGCAAATGGTGTTTTAATTATGATATTTGATATGTTAATAAACGGATTTTCATCCACTTAAGATATTTGATTAACACCCTATTAATTTTGATTAAATCAGAATTATTCATTACATCATCATAAGGAGTTGACCAAGTCAAAATTCCTAATTGCTCGTGTGCTAGCAGAAACATAATTAGGATCGACTTAGTCAATTGACCACAAACCCAAATCATATTTGAATTAATACAAATTAGACCTTGTTCCAACGTGGTCGACTGACATTATGTGTGTGATCTGTTAGGCTCAACACCATGATGGCCACATGACCGAATCTAATTGGGATCAATCAAATAATCAGCTCGAATAATCGAACAATTAACTGGTCGGTGGACTGAATCCAAAACATGTTCTGGATTTTATCTCTGCAAACAAAGATTGACATCTAGCAGTGTGCAATGTCCATGTTCAGTTAACGTGCAACAATCCTTCCGACACACAACGTCCCTACTACACATATACACTACCAAAATACAGTAAATTAGCGACGGACAATTAGCGACGGAAATTTTCAGTCGGCGTTAGCGACGTCTTCGTGGCAGCTCGCCGACGGATTACCGACCACACTCCTTTACATTTTTTATTTCAATTTTAGGGGGAGGAAAGGTCGCATATCCGTCGCTAGGTAGTCGGTGATATAGCGACGGAACAGTCGTCGTCGCTACTCAGTCGATTATTTGGCGGGAATTGTGTAGAGAATTGGCGGGACATTTTTTCGGCCACGTAGAGACGGATATTCAGTCGGCAAGTATCAAACAGGGCGACTACTTGGCGACGGAAATATTTTCGTCGCTAGTCCGTCGCTAAATATACGTACCAGCCTTTAAATGAAACGGCGGAGAAAACTTTTTGCATTCTCCCCCAAATTCACTCTCTCCTCTCTCTCTCTCTCTCTCGCCGGTGTCGGCTTCGGTGATCGGCGTCGGTGTAGGCGTCGACGTCGGCGTCCTCTCCTCTCTCTCCCGAAGGTAACCCCCTCTCTCTCTCTCTCTCTCTCGCGGTGTCGTATAGGGGCAGCGGGGGCGGCGGGCATGGGGCGGGGGCGTCGGAGGCTGGGCGGCGGGCTTGAGGCGGGGGCTGGACGGTGGGCTTGGGGCGGGGGCGTCGGGGGCGGGGGCGTCGGGGGCTGGGCGACGGGCTTGGGGCTGGGGCGTCGGGGGCTGGGCGGCTGGCTTGGGTCGGGGTCTGGGCGGTGGGCTTGGGGCGGGGGCGTCGGGGGCTAGGCGGCGGGCTTGGGGCTGGGGCGTCGGGGGCTAGGCGGCGGGCTTGGGGCTGGGGCGTCGGGGGCTGGGCGGCTGGCCGTCGGGGGCTGGACGGTGGGCTTGGGACGGCGGCGTCGGGGGCTGGGCGGCTGGCTTGGGTCGGGGGCTGGGCGGTGGGCTTGGGGCGGGGGCGTCGGGGTCTGGGAGGCGGGTTTGGGGTTGGGGCGTCGGGGGCTGGGCGGTGGGCTTGGGGCGGCGGCGTCGGGGGCTGGGCGGTGGGCTTGGGGCGGCGGCGTCGGGGGCTGGACGGCTGGCTTGGGGCGGGGGCGTCGGGGCTATTTGCAACCGACGCACAGCCATAAGCACTCTTCATATATATATGCAACCGAACTACTGGGCGGCGGGCTTGGGGCGGCGGGCTTTGGTCGGGGGCGGCGGGTGGCTTTGCTTCTCAAATTCATCTGAGTTTATATATTGGCTAAATAATGTGTTATCCATATTGGGTGTTATCCATTCGTTTGGTGGTGTTTGGATTAGTAAATGTGAATATGGGGTTTGGATTCATGGTGTATATGTTCACTGTCTCAAGGACAGTGCGAGTTCTATCAGTTGTGTGCTTCTGTATAGATGTATATATCTATACATCTAGCTGTGATATACATATGTGTATGTGACAATCTCAGTTAGCGACGGACTAGTTACCGGTTAGCGATGGATATTTTCAGCTCCATTTGCATTAATCTACGGTACGACATGGTGATCAGGACATAGTCCCTGCAGCCATTCGACTGGCGAGGTAGAAACTATGTAGCCGTAGATAAAGTTGACTGTCCTCCGACCCTCATCCCTCGGCAATGATGATACGACAACCTATCACTATATCTTATATAGTAGTAGATGATGTCTTAGTATTACATTATGTGAGTTCATCTTGATTCTGTTATATCCTTCAGATACTAGATACGATAAGAACATATACTACACCATATGTATACAGAATATAGATGATTCACACTAATGTATGCTAGAATGATTCTTGGGTTGTGTTCTGAGCCATCCGTTCTCACACTTAAACCACATAGGAATTAGTAGTGTGAGAGCGCCAGAGAAAGTGAGAGCGCCGGAGAGGGGGGGAGGAGAGAGAGAGAGAGAGAGAGTAAAATGGTACGATATGGTGAAGTAGTACTGTATTTTGGCTCCAGTTCCAGCTCCATTTGCATTAATCTACGGTACGACATGGTGATCAGGACATAGTCCCTGCAGCCATTCGACTGGCGAGGCAGAACTATGTAGCCGTAGATAAAGTTGACTGTCCTCCGACCCTCATCCCTCGGCAATGATGATACGACAACCTATCACTATATCTTATATCGTAGTAAATGATGTCTTAGTATTACATTAGTGAGTTCATCTTGATTATGTTACGTTCTTCAGATACTAGATACGATAAGAACATATACTACACCATATGTACAGAACATAGATGATTCACACTAATGTATGCTAGAATGATCTTTGGTTGTGTTCTGAGCCATCCGTTCTCACACTTGGCAAAAAATCGAATTTTTATACTTTATCGGCTTTCGAAAATGTACTCAAATTACATGATGGTTCCTTTAGTTAGCTTGCTTATGTTACAATTATATTATTTGTGACTATCGATCTTACCAGATGGCACCTATGACCCGAGGAGCGGCATGTCGTTTGAGGAAAACAGTGAATGCTGAGGTGGCTCCCCCTACAGTTAAGGAGGAAGTGGCACCGGTTGCTAGTGAGACCGGGAGTTTTATTCATCCAGCACCGGTAGCTAGTGAGACCGGGAGTTCTATTCATGCAGCACTTGCAAGGGACGACATCTCTCCTCACGCCAAAAATCTCGCTTTTTCGAGGTGGTTGCGTGATCGTATTACTGAGCGTTTGCGTGAGCTGCGTGGTTCTCATTAGCTATTAGTACTTATTTGTATTGGACTATTTGTATTGGGTTGTTTTTGTATTAGACTATTTGTATTGGACTACATATATGAATTAGTACTGTGTCAATCTCTGGATTGTATTGGACTACGACATGGTGATCAGGACATAGTCCCTGCAGCCATTCGACTGGCGAGACAGAAACTATGTATCCGTAGATAAAGTTGACTGTCCTCCGACCCTCATCCCTCGGCAATGATGATACGACAGCCTATCACTAGAGGATACTCTGAGAGATCCATCTGAGTATGACGTATACTCTGAGAGATCACCTTTACAAGAATGATATCAGTAGTGGGATTGAGTGCTGGAGGAGATATTATCAGAGTATACGTCCTACTCAGATGAGTCTCTCACCGTTACTATTTTTTTCTGACAGCAAGGTGGATGTGCTCCGTCAACAGATTCTTGCTCCGAGCCAAAACTTTGGCCCGGAGCTCAAGTGGACATCCTTCGTGTAGAGCTCGAGTGAGAGGTTCCTGACAGCATGGTGGTCTCCTTTGTCAAAGTATCCGTGCTCATCCCACATTGGTTGTGGGACGAGCACGGATACTTTAACAAAGGAGACCACCATGCTGTCAGGAACCTCTCACTCGAGCTCTACACGAAGGATGTCCACTTGAGCTCCGAGGCAAAGTTTTGGCTCGGAGCAAGAATCTGTTGACGGAACACATCCACCATGCTGTCAGAAAAAATTAGTAACGGTGAGAGACCCATCTGAGTAGGACGTATACTCTGATAATATCCCCTCCAGCACTCAATCCCACTACTGATATCATTTTTGTAAAGGTGATCTCTCAGAGTATACGTCCTACTCAGATGGATCTTTCAGAGTATCCTCTCCGGTTGGGTTGTGTTCTGAGCCATCCGTTCTCACACTTAAAATACATATGAATTAGAACTGTGTTTTATATTTTCGGCGAACCCAGGGATTTGATTCTGTATTTTGGTTTCTGTATTTTGGCTCCAGCTCCATTTGCATTAATCTACGGTACGACATGGTGATCAGGACATAGTCCCTGCAGCCATTCGACTGGCGAGGCAGAAACTATGTATCCGTAGATAAAGTTGACTGTCCTCCGACCCTCATCCCTCGGCAATGATGATACGACAACCTATCACTATATCTTATATAGTAGTAGATGATGTCTTAGTATTACATTATGTGAGTTCATCTTGATTCTGTTATATTCTTCAGATACTAGATACGATAAGAACATATACTACACCATATGTACAGAACATAGATGATTCACACTAATGTATGCTAGAATGAATCTTGGGTTGTGTTCTGAGCCATCCGTTCTCACACTTGAAGATAAATCGAATTATAACAACGGATATTAGGTTACTCTTCAGGATAATTGATGTCTATTTTATATTAATTTGGTTTGGTCTATATGATTCTTGGATAATTGGTGTGCATTAAATTCGTATGTGCATATTTGGTCTATGTGATTGTTGGATAATTGGTGTGCATTATATATTGGTTTGGTTTATGCATATTTTTGTGAACAGGGAAAGTGCTGCAATTTTTTTTCAAAAAAATTCTCAGTTACCGACGGACTAGTGACCGGTTAGCGACGGATATTTTCAGCTCCATTTGCATTAGTCTACGGTACGACATGGTGATCAGGACATAGTCCCTGCAGCCATTCGACTGGCGAGACAGAAACTATGTAGCCGTAGATAAAGTTGACTGTCCTTCGACCCTCATCCCTCGGCAATGATGATACGACAACCTATCACTATATCTTATATAGTAGTAGATGATGTCTTAGTATTACATTAGTGAGTTCATCTTGATTATGTTACGTTCTTCAGATACTAGATACGATAAGAACATATACTACACCATATGTACAGAACATAGATGATTCACACTAATGTATGCTAGAATGAATCTTGGCTTGTGTTCTGAGCCATCCGTTCTGATCAAGCATCTTCCTTCTCCTCTCCTCCACCATGGCTCTGAATCCATCTGCTCCTCCCTACTTCCCTTCTTTTTATTTGACTCTCTCAGCCACATATGATATCCAGCTCAAGTGTAGAGTTGGGGGAGAAGAAGTGGGCAGGAAGAGGAGGGGGAAGCAGCACAGCCGGCGGCATGACCCGGAGGAAGTACAGAGTTTTTCTTCAACAGCCGTAGGATAACTATAAGGATATATCTTTTCACAACATGTCATCTTGTCAAAGACCCTTCATGTGAATATCATGTTACCGCGGTGTCGGAAGACTAACATGTCATAAATTTTTAAGCCGTGTGTTTTGACATAATCTTCCCAACTCTTTCCTCCTATGTAGTAATCTTGCATTATTACATAGCAGGAAAGAGTTTGGAGGATTATGTCAAAACACACGGCTTAGAAAATTATGACATGTTAGTCTTCCGACACCGCGGTAACATGGTTGTCACATTAAGGGTCTTTGACAAGGTGATATGTTGTGAAAAGATATATCCTTATAGTTCTCCTACGTATGTTGAAGAAAACCTATGTACTTCCTCCGGGTCATGCCGTCGGCTGTGCTGCTTCCCCCTCCTCTTCCTGCCCACTTCTTCTCCTCCGACTCTACACTTGAGCTGGATATCATATGTGGCTGAGAGAGTCAAATAAAAAGAAGGGAAGTAGGGAGGAGCAGATGGGTTCAGAGCCATGGTGGAGGAGAGGAGAAGGAAGATGCTTGATCAGAACGGATGGCTCAGAACACAAGCCAAGATTCATTCTAGCATACATTAGTGTGAATCATCTATGTTCTGTACATATGGTGTAGTATATGTTCTTATCGTATCTAGTATCTGAAGAACGTAACATAATCAAGAAATCCAACACTAATGTATGCTAGAATGAATCTTGGGTTGTGTTCTGAGCCATTCGTTTCCATACTTGACAATTAAGCCATTCGACTGGCGAGGCAGAAACTATGTAGCCGTAGATAAAGTTGACTGTCCTCCGACCCTCATCCCTCGGCAATGATGATACGACAACCTATCACTATATCTTATATAGTAGTAGATGATGTCTTAGTATTACATTAGTGAGTTCATCTTGATTCTGTTACGTCCTTCAGATACTAGATACGATAAGAACATATACTACACCATATGTACAGAACATAGATGATTCACACTAATGTATGCTAGAATGAATTTTGGGTTGTGTTCTGAGCCATTCGTTCTCATACTTGGCAATTAAGCATGTGAAATAGAACTGATTATGTTTAGTTTGTCTTACGATACAGATTTTCACATCCAAATTGAAATGGATCGTTACTTCGTTGATCGTACATGGATGTACTAGCGGATCAACCTCCTGGACCGTAGGTACTTATAAGTATTGACCGTATCAGATTAGTATCGATCTATCGTTTTGGTATGGGCCGTATCGGTTGGTATTGGTCTTAGCGAATTGGTATCGTCCTATCCGATATGTATCGGCCGTATAGCTAGGATTCATATTGGCCTTATCGATTTGGTATCGGTCATATCCGATAGGTATCGGCCGTGTTGGATTAGTATAGACCATTTCGGATTAGTATCGTGGAAGATTTAGTAACAACTGTACTTGCATTTCTCTCTTCTAGAGCTAGATTACCGAGTCACGAGAGCGTAACTGGCCAGTTACAGAACATACATACTTTCTTTTCAATCTCGCTTTTCCTGATGGAAAAGGAAGCATGTATGTTACTGTAACTGGCCAATCACGATCTGGTGATTCTCTTGCAATGGTATTCTAGCTCGAGAAGAGAGAAATCCAAGTACAGTTGTTACTAAACCTTCCATGATACTAATCCGAAATGGTCTATACTAATCCAACACGGCCGATACCTATCGGATATGACCGATACCAAATCGATAAGACCAATATGAATCCTAGCTATTCGGCCGATACATGTACATATCGGATATAGGACGATACCAATTTGTTAAGGCCAATACCAATATGATACATCATATACCAAACCGATAGACCGATACTAATCTGATACACTAGATACTAAGTACATCCGGCCTATACCAGCGGATTCACCAATTACTGCACGATAGGCTCAACGACTCCAGTTACATCCGGTTATTGGTGAGTACATGATTACATAGTAATTCTGTTAGTCTTGTGATACAGATGTCTACACAGTTCATGCTACCAACGTCACAACTTTTCCAGTGCTGTTCCCTCTAATGATGATGAACGCAAAAAACCAACGTCACAACTTTTATAATTTGAATAAATTTCTTTATCCTATATGAAAATTTCTGTTGTCAGAAAGATGGCTCCTAGGACTCGTCGAGGTGGTGCTGCTAGTCGAGGAAGGGGTCGAGGCAAGAAACCCTTGGAGGTCGACACGGAGGAAGTCTCCGTCGTCAAACAAGAGCCGGTGACTGTTAAGGAGAAGGTGTTACCAAAGGTCGAGGTCAAGGAAGAACCGATGACCATCAGGGAAGAGATTGCTCCCAAGCTTGAAGTTAAGGAGGAGCCACCGTCAGAGAGTAGTAGCATCGGGACCGACCCTCCTGTCCCTACAGAAGACCTCAACCAGATTGAGCCTTCGTATGCAAAGTGGCTGATAGAATGGTACATGCCTCAACGCAACTATGATCCCTGGCTGTGAGGATTCATCGTCTGACTTGTGGTCTTTGTTGAGGCCAAAGTCGATTTTCCTATGTGTTTTGGAATATTTGTGGAAATTTTGAAATATTTGTGCTATGATCGGATTATAACGACGGATATTAGGTTACTCTTCCGGATAATTGATGTCTATTTTATATTAATTTGGTTTGGTCTATATGATTCTTGGATAATTGGTGTACATTAAATTCGTATGTGCATATTTGGTCTATGTGATTCTTGGATAATTTGTGTGCATTATATATTTGGTCTATGTGATTGTTGGATAATTGGTGTGCATTATATATTTGTTTGGTTTATGCATATTTTTGCGAACAGGGAAAGCGCTGTAATTTTTTTTTCAAAATATTCTCAGTTAGCGACGGACTTGTGACCGTTGCACGACGGATATTACCAGTTTTCGACTACTTGTCGACGGCTAATCCGTCGCTAACTGGAGATTTGGAAATGTTTCCAGGTAGCGACGGTTGGTCGACGGAATATCCGTCGGCATGGCATATAGTTCGACGGAATAGCGACGACCTTTCCGTCGCCCTTGTTCTGGAAATACCAAGAATTTCCAGAACATGGTCGACGGATAATCCGTCCGTATTCCGTCGACAGATATCGACGGAATAGCGACGACTGTTCCGTCGCCACCGTGCTGGAAATGACAAGAATTTCCAGAACGTGATCGACGGATTTTCCGTCAGAAAACCGTCGCTAATCCGTCCTTTGTTATCGGAGGCGTCGACGGATTAGCGACGGCATAATACACTCTGATACGCAATTACGACGGGTTACCGACGGAACTTTACGTCGCTATTGTCTACACAGTTCAGTATTTAATACTTGAAATGGACGATAGTCCGTCGGAAAGTCGTCGCTAATGCTTCGTATTGTTAAGTCGACAAAACGTCGCTATTCCGTCGCATGACGACTACGTAGCGACGGACAGTTATTAGCGACGAGCTGATTGCCGACGAATTTTTTTGGCCAAAACCCGTCAATGATCGGTCGCTAATGGAAAGTCCCGTCGGATTGGCGACGGATATGGCCGTCGCTAAATCGATAAATTTTGGTAGTGATAATATTGAGCTAATGCAATACATATATGAGTCTAGTGACTATGTATCTCGATCACATGTCTACAACTCAATGACAAATAGAAACCCTTTATATTCTGATCCACCTTGCGTAAGCATTTTCTTGAGTGTGACAACATCGAAATCTCAAAGGATGTTCTCACCTTATGTGTACGCTTGGAGTGATAGATTCCTTGATGATTATCCAATATCTCTATGAATAATTGTCTAAACCGGGTGACTACACTTTGGTAGCCCATAATTAGTGCTACAATAAAGTAGTATCAAACTGAAGTTGCATATCCACGGGGTGTTGAGATGAGCTCAGATCAAAAGACCTCTTCACCACTGACATAAAGGACTTTTCCATTAACATATTGCATACAACTCCATTGGGTATTCCTTAGGAGAGTCGTTAACCCCATTGCACTATTGAGCACCTACACTCTTGCTATACACCAATAACTCATGAGATCAGACATATTCATTATATGAGTTCGCATAGAATGCATTAGTCATTCTGGTTCTACTTGTCCCTCTTAGTAAACCTTTAATTAAGAAAATTTAAAAATTTAAGCTTACAAAGATTCAGATCCCATCTATGACATCTCGTGACATTCCAGAACCATTGCTTACACTATGTTGAGAACTAATAAGGGATTTAGTCCCACATTGGAAAATGTAATATGAAGAGGAGCTAGACTCCCTATAAGTAGTGGAGTAGCCAATCAATAAAGAATATATAACCATTATTCTCTACATGGTATCAGAGCCATAACAAAAAAAATATATATTTTTTTCTCAACCCCCCCTCCCCGGCCGACCCCCCCCCCCCCTCTTGCCGACCCTAACCCTAACCCCCCCTCTTGCCGACCACCCCCTGCCGAATCCCCCCCCCCCCCCCCCCCGCCCCTAACCCTAACCCCCCCGCCGACCCCCCCCCCCCCCCCCCGTCGACCCTCCCCTGTCCCGCCCGACGTCCCCCCCACCCCCTGCCGAAATCGGTCCCATGCCCGGTCATAGAAAACTGGACGAGAGGGGGAGAAAGCAGTGACTCCGATACAGAAGGTGAAGAAGATACATATGTTAAACAGGGAGAGCAGCAGACAATGGAAAAGGAACAGGGGGAGCAGCAGACAATGGAAAAGGAGCTCCAAGTCTACAGAAGGAGACAGCAGAAGTCCAGTACTGTGCCTGTACCGTGCCCTGTGCCTACTGTACCAAGTCCTTCGTCTACTCCTGCTCCAACTCCTGAAGATGTTGCCCCCGCACAGAATCAATCTGATTCTGATGCGGATCTCTCTGACTCTGATGGTATGATCTCTCCACCACCTATTGCTCCCTTAAGGAGATCTTCTCGCATCAATGCGGGTAAGGCTCCTAGTCGTTTTGATAATTATGAACATGATATTGCCAACTACCTGTCTTATTCTAACATTTCTTCGAATTATCGAACCTTTATTGCATCATTAGACTCTACTTCGTTGCCCAAAAGTTGGCAGGTAGCAAAGAAAGATCCAAGGTGGAAAGCTGCAATGATGGAAGAACTTGGGACACTGGAAAAAAAATAAGACGTGGGAGCTGGTTCCATTACCCAAAGGGAAGAAAACTGTGGGATGCAAATGGGTGTACACAGTAAAGGAGACGTCAGAAGGAAAGGTGGAACGATACAAGGCAAGGTTTGTTGCAAAGGGATACACACAATCATATGGCATTGACTATGATGAGACGTTTGCTCCAGTAGCGAAAATGAGCACTGTAAGAACTCTGGTCTCCATTGCAGCAAACTATGGGTGGAAGCTATACCAATTAGATGTGAATAATGCCTTTCTCCATGGGGACCTACAAGAAGAAGTGTACATGGAACTTCCGCCAGGGTGCTATGCTACAGAATCAGACGGAGGGACGTCGCATAGAAAAGTGTGCAAACTAAAGAAGTCGCTATATGGGCTCAAGCAATCTCCTCGAGCCTGGTTTGACAGATTCAGAAAGGCTGTTACAGGCATGGAATACTATCAAGCAAATGCAGATCATACTGTCTTTCTTCAGCATGCAAGAGGCCACAACACTATGCTTGCTGTATACGTGGATGATATAGTAATCACAGGTAATGATGAAGCCGAGATCGCTAAGCTGAAATCAAAACTCGCGAAGGAGTTTGAAGTGAAGGATCTAGGAGCGATGAGGTACTTTCCAGGTATCGAGGTGTGTGAAGGCGAACAAGGAATTGTTCTCTCACAAAGAAAATACACACTAGATCTGCTGAAGGAGACAGGGATGCTGGGATGCAAAGCAGCAGTCACCCCAATTGACCAGAAGTGCAAGTTGGAAGCAGAAGCAGGAGAGCCAGTTGATCGTGAAAGATATCAACGACTTGTAGGGAGATTGATTTATCTGGGGCACACTCGCCCTGATATCTCATTTACGGTGAGTGTAGTAAGTCGCTACATGCATGATCCAAGAACGGGTCATATGGATGCAGTGTTTCAGATCTTGAGATATCTGAAAGGGACGTCGGAGAAAGGACTATGGTTCAAGAAGAATGGATGAGAAGTTGAGGGATACTGCGATGCAGACTGGGCAAGCTGCATAGACGATAGAAGGTTTACCACGGGATATTGTGTCTTTGTAGGAGGAAACTTGGTCTCATGGAGAAGCAAGAAACAGTCTGTGGTAGCACGATCTACAGCTGAAGCAGAATACAGAGCAATGGCTTTAGGAGTGTCGGAGTTGCTGTGGGTGAAAGCGTTGCTGACAGAGTTGAAGCTGGACAAGGGAGCACCCGTTACGTCTTCTGAGCGATAGTCAAGCTGCAATAAGTATAGCTAACAATCCAGTGCAGCACGACAGAACGAAGCACATCGAGATCGATCGATTCTTCATCAAAGAGAAGCTGGAACAAGGGATACTGAAGATTGATCATGTTCGCTCAGAAGAACAACTGGCAGACTGTCTGACTAAGGGTCTTAGTTCATTAAGTCTGTCTAAGCTATGTAACAAGATGGGCATGATTAATATCTATCGCCCATCTTGAGGGGGGAGTGTTGAGAACTAATAAGGGATTTAGTCCCACATTGGAAAATGTAATATGAAGAGGAGCTAGACTCCCTATAAGTAGTGGAGTAGCCAATCAATAAAGAATATAGAACCATTATTCTCTACACACTCTAAGGACTTTGTCATGTTAACATAAACAATTATATTAAAAGCAATAAAATATAACAAATAAATGTTATAATTAATTTTATTAATAATCAACATGTCTACTATATGAAGTGGTATATCATAAATTAGAAAAACCATTTCAAATTAGAAACACTATTTCCAATTGGCTTATAGGACATATAATACTATATTGATCTCCTTAATACCAAACAGTTCCACATCTTATAGATTTGGAAATAATCAAGAGTAGGAAGATGAGAATCAATAAATTAACCAACGGGTTAAGAAAAGGAACTTGAAGATGCAACTCTCTTCGAATAGTTTTCAGTATTTCTCTTACCAACAAGGAACTTGAAGATGCAACACTCTTTGAACTTGTTTCAGATATTTCTCAAACCATTGTTGTCTTCCTAATTGTCAAGATTATAATCAAGTTATTCCCACAACCTTAGCAAAGTTGCAAAATAAGTAACAACGGACTCCTCCTTTGGCCATAAGACTTCTCAAGCATAACCCAGATACCAATAGTTGCCTTACAGTATAAATTGTCTTAGGAATTATAATATCAAGCCAAGAAGCCAAGACGTCACATTGAGGTATCTTGATCCCACTTATCTTAAGCCAGGACCATCTATGTAGATTCCATCAAATTCCAGCAATGTAAAGAAGAGTCGATTTTATACCACGCATGATACTTACGCTCATCAAGGTTCAAGGTGTTAATCTGACTGCGTTATATTTTCCATGCATATCATTCAAGGAACTGCCTTTCTCTAATGACAGAAACACTGAATGATAGCTCACTGGTGGGTTGATGGACTTATAACAATCACCGACAAATAAATTCTCCAATTCAACTTCTAAAACAGAGAATCAAATCTTTCCATTTATGCTTTCGTTGATGAAAAACAATTCTTGATCTTCAGAACATAGTTATGGATTGATTAAGGCTATATATGAAGAGAACGCTTGGAAGGAAAAGCCACAAGAGGATTGGGTTGAGGCAAGAATCTATGAGGAAGAAACAAAGACTAGAGCTAAAACACTATATTGCTGTTATACCATACTAAGTTTACATTTCTAGGATTTGGATTTAGAGGGGACACACATCATTGCTTTTAACTGGATAAAGAATTGATTTCAAGAGTTAATAAATACTTGGAGTCGAAAAGAGTTCAACATGGAGTCGGTTTCACAAAATTACCCAATTGGTCACTCAAGTTAAGACTTTTCAGTCATCCCATAGTCAGAATTGAACATCCAGTACTTTGTTGAGCAGACAACCAAGTCTTCCATTGTTGCTGCTCGTGCTTTCCTATACTTCTCCAGGAAACAAAATAAGAAGGTAAATAAATAAAATAAATATATTCAATTAATTTATAAATTTAGATAGGTTAACTATATTTCGTGACTCTTAGCGTTTTATTCGATTTCGTGATCAAATTGTGTAATTAACAGTTCTGTTGAACTCATTACCAAAATAGTTACTTGAGAAACAGTTCAGATAATTATTTATGCAAGGTAACATATGTTGGTTTTCCCTCTTTAAATAATATATTGAGTATGACATTAATAATACTAGCTTTTAGTATGTATAGAAAATATCATGAATAAAAAGAACTGCACAAAGTAGAAAGACTTTTTATTATTATTCCAAACTCGTATGTATGTAACATTCAACCGTAGACATACCATTACTCATCTTGGGACAGTCCACTTTGATTCCGCCTGCCGCTGAAAGAACTGCAGAAGAGACAGTGTCAAGTTAAATTGTTGGAATACAACATTAACATAGTTTACAACAAATGCCTAATAATACAATTATACAAATTCTGTTGATTGCACGTGGATGAATTTCTAAATTCAGAAATATGTCTCTTCCAACTTTACACCATAATAAGATAGTTCCTGGGATTAATTGATGCACCACCGTTAAAAAAGCCTTCATTATTCAACTCTTGTACAAGTATTGCACAATGTTATATTAAGTGGTTTTCTTCACGCGCTCGATCATGGGTGCAATTATGGGGCCACTTGGAATATTTGATTAATCAGCCACCCGATTAATCAGATTAAGCCTGATTACTCGGCTGATTAATCCTTTGTAGAACACTGGTATTGCATAAGTAATAGTACTCCACAAAACCCTACCCGGATGCATCCACTGTATGTTCATTTCATATTTAGTATTTTAGCTTAATTCAAGATAATAATGGATGAAGGACGATCACAAACAGATTCGCTAATATTGGAATTTTAGATATTGCATGATTAACCTTCACTGAAAATGAGTCTCATAGATAATCAGGGCAAGGGAAAGAATTGGGATGACAAAGAAGTGAGTACATCACATATATAACTATAGCTCAAAACATGACAGAATGAATAAAGAGATCATACCCGATATAGCAGGAGTAAGAATTCCATCTCCAATAGCCATACAAGTTCCTACAAGGACGAGAATATGCAGAGCATTCTTTTTATATGTATGAGCCTCCAACCATCTCTTGACTTTTGCTGCGAGAGATGAATCATCAAATGTTTGGCGACTATATGTCGTTAAGTTTTCATCTGTGCGATGTTGATTGGGAATAGTGCTTATTTTTGCATGCCGGCAAAGTAGAGAATAAAGAGCAAATGTACCACCTACATAATCCAAAGCAGCTTTGTTAAGGAAAGTAGAAATTATAGGAGAGAAACCAAAGATATATAAATTAGTGTGAAATGAATAAAGCAGCATCAAATTAATATGTTGCCCTTTCTTTCTTACCTAGCCGCTACTTCGATGAGCACGGCACGAGAACATATTTTGCAGAGACATGGGAAGACAACTTTCACCAAAACCTAGACACGAGGTCACAGGCTCCCAACTGTATATCTGTCTTGCATGTGACATACATATATCTAACACGCATCTACATATATTTGGGTCTGTCTTTGCATATGGAGGAATTCTAAACATTATGGTAATGGATAAACTAATCATGGTTCACAGTATCAATTGCGAACCTTGCTTATAATATTTGTCATATATAGGCAAAACACTCAAGTGTCCAAATACTGCAAATGCAGTCCTGTTGACACGGATGTGCGTGCTAATATTTAACATAGAGAAGTGTTCTACATATTGTTAAAGTCCCTTCCATACACCACAGTTCTGGAGCTTTGGTGAAGGATGTGGGACTTGTATACACTAGAACATTCCAAAATTACTGCCGGGACCTTGCGACTACACCAAAACTCCAGAGCTTTGGTGTGGGCACAGAGATATTATCTCATATTGTTCCCATTTCCAACATATGCCATAGAATATAGAGTTGACCTTAACACACAAACAAACAACCTTCTGCAAGTCCACATTGATCAGAAATCTGAACAATAGAAAATGCCAGGTGATGACCCACTTAAGCTTCTTTTAAGCGTTCCTCAGTGCTATCTTATTGTTTTCACACTTCACCTACATCTAGTATCTCATTTTCCACAAGAATGTTTCATAAAAAGAACTGGTTAAGTTGATGCTGTAGCAGCTCTACTTTTAGCCAGAGATGACATTTGAATACTAAAATTGAAGTATTCTGGGATGCATGATCTCGTCAGTCAATATATAGTACCTTAGGAACAAGAAGAACAACTCATATAAAGGTATGTAGCTAACAACCTACCTTGACCATTGTCATTAGCTCTCAGCACTATGAAGACGTATTTGATTAGCGGAAGGAGAGTAAGGGAGTATATAATTAAAGAAAGAGCTCCAATGATATCTTCATTATCTTGTATTATTCCATCAGGAAATGTGTTGTAGAAAACATACAAAGGTGATGTTCCCAAGTCCCCAAATACCACTCCTAGGCTCTGGAACGCATATCGCAAAAGTAATAGAGCGGAGAATTTCTGCAAGGGAATGCCAAGCATGTAAGAATATGGATATGCTTCACTCAGAAAATCAAGATCAATATTTCAAACAAATACTGAACAATATTCCCAAGTGCCAAAAGTAGCTATCTTTGCTTCTTGCTATAATTCAACATAAAGCTAAAATACCAAGATATTAGTACTGAACCATTAGAGAATCAGAATGAACAAAATACGACATTTATAGCATCTATTTTCATTTCTATGCACATCTTATAATAACCACTAAAATCGAAAATTAGATACTTACATAGTAATTCCATGTCTCTTTGATTCACTTAAGGACAATTAGTCAATTACGATATCTAAGATTAGCAAACCCTAGATCAATGTAAAAGTATCATTCGGTATGTTGGCACATTAAAACAAGTGCTTTTGTTTACCAAACCCTTTCATAGTTATTACAGAGACCACCCCTTTTTGAAAATAATTACACGGACTACCCCTCTGCTTTATGTTTTATTTTTGAAATAGGGATGGTTAGTGTTATAACTCTCTATAGAAAATATAAAACATATGGGTGATCCGTGTAATTAGTTTCAAAATATGGGTGGTTAGTGTAATAAGTGTAAAATCATAGGGATAGTTAATGTAAATTGTCCTTATATTTAACACTATTTCAGAGACTCAAGATCTAACAATGATACATATAAACTGTTGCCTCGCTCTCTAATTCCTAAACAACAGGAAATGCTAAAAAAAAAAACAAATTTATTAAGTAGTAAGATTTTACTGAAAGAAAAATTATTGACCATGTGAATTAAAAGAACTTTTCATTGCTTAACCAAAGTTATATAAGGTTCTGATGATTGAAACTAAAGAATCCAATTTCGACGAAAGGGACCATATATGTACCTTCTCTCTGTACATATTCCTCAGCCTTCCAGCTTCCTCGTCCATGGGCTGATCAAGCTTCTGATCCAGAACCCACATGCTCCCCTTGGAGCTCTCCCCCTCCGTCGTCGCCGTCGCCATTGAAAACCCAATCCAAAAAGCTTCACTTCCTCAAAAACCCTTCAAAATTCCCAGCTCCAGCCCACTACTGCAGCATCCAAAACTCCAACCCCACGCGCCAAGTTCGCAACTTCCACACACGGACGCCAGATTACGAGCAAAACCCACATCAAAAACAGCACAGAGAGACCCAAACTGATCAAAATTCCGACAATCTACACTAAAGAACCAATCTTTATCGAATCCCAGGAGGGAGGGAGCCGTCCAGAAGTAGGAAAGCTGCAAACTTTCAGAGTTTGGAGGGGTGGGAACTGAAAATTCTCATCAGTGTCAGTGGGGAATGTAGGAAAAGCTCAGGAAGTGTTTTTTTCCTCCCCAGGGTGGGGGAAGAAGAAGGAAAGGCGTGGCCTTTTGTCGCAGGAGAAGCCGCCAAAGAGGAAGTGTGCATCAAACTTTATTATTCTCTTAGAAGTCCCTCAAATCTATTTTTTTTCTTTTATAAGTCCCCTATCTCATAAATTAAGGCAAATGTTAAAGACCACCCCCTTTTTACTAAGAGCAACCCATCCACTAAGGGCAACCACGCATTTGTATTTTTTTTTTTACTAAGAGGAACCTAAAGTTCACAAGTTTACTAAAGGCCACCAAGAGGACTGCAGTCCTTACGCTGCTGTCCTGTCTTCACGCGGTGGCTGGGGGCTTTGGATTTGGGGTCGGCCGACAGGGCTCGTGCTCGCGCGGAGGAACTGCTTCGGGGAGGAGCTCGGCGGACGGGGAGGCACGCGGTGGAGGGGTTGGGGTCGCCGGAGACCAGGGTCGCATGGCTCGCGGACGACATAGAGGAGAGTTCGAGGAGGCGGAGGAGGAGCTACAATGACCGCCGCAGCCACCCTCCCCCCGCCGCACCCCCCCCCCCCCCCCCCCCCCCCTCCGCCTCCCTCCCCCCACCACAGCCCCACCTCTGACTCCCTCCCACCGCCGCAGCCCCCCCTCCCCCCGCCGCAGCCCCCCCCTCCGCCTCCCTCCCCCCGCCACAGCCACAGCTCCGCCTCCCTCCCATCGCCGCAGCCCCCCTCCCTCCGAGCTCCCCTCCCTTGCCGGTGAGACCCCATTTCGTTCGTTCAACAAAAAGAAGAAAGAAGAGCAACCGTGGATCATTCGCGGGGAAGGCGGACTGCAGGCCTTGCCTGCAGTTCTGTCTTCACTTTGGACTGCATGCAAGCCCTGCAGTCATTGTAGGTAAAAAAGAAAAAAAGAAAAAACATTGTCATGCAGTCCTCGATTGACAGGAGCGGAGTGGCCCTTAGTGTTTTCAAAATGGCAAACTTGTAAAAAAATTTAAAGTTTTAAGTTGGTGGCCCTTAGTAAAAAAAAAAGGTGGAGCCTTTAACATTTGCCTAAATTAACCATGCTAATTAACTAAAGCGAAGGAGGACAAGGATAGGGAGTTGGTGGTTGAGTTTAGAATATTGAGGACGTATAAATTTTAATTCTCTTTTACAAATTATATAATATAATTAAAATTTTATGAAATAGTTAATATGACACCCTTCCTAACTTGTCAATATGTTTAGTCGTACTGTAATTTTTATTTTATTTTGAAATATTTAGCGCAAGACCTTTTGTATAAAAATATTTAATTTTTTGCCTCAAGATCTTAGTTTTGTCCTTAAATAGTTGTTTATAGTAGGGGGTGAGCATTCGGTTTATTCGGTTTAAACCGAACCGAATAACCCAAAATCGAATTGGACCGAAACCGAATAAGCAAAACCGAAACCGAACCGAATTGGCCCAAAAACGAATCAAACCGAACCGAATTAAATCGGTTCGGTTTTCGGTTTATTCGGTTTATTCATATTTTTTGATTTTTTTGAGCTTTTTTTTGTTAATATATATAGTAACTAAATATACATAGACATTTAGTATATACCTATATATATTTAGTATGTACCCATATATATTAATACTTATATATATAGTACACACACACACATATATATATAAATTAATTAATTAAATTTTCTTATTCGGTTTTCGGTTTTGGACCGAAACCGAAACCCAAACCGAATAAGAAAATTTAGTATTTTCAAAATCGGAACCGAACCGAATTTTTTTAAAACCGAACCGAACCTCTTATTCGGTTCGGTTCGGTTCGATTTTCGGTCCAAAACCGAATAATGCTCACCCCTAGTTTATAGCTCATATTCCTATGATCTAAGGACTTCTATGCAAATAACAAAGTTTTGGGGACATAGAATAATAATTTATTTATACAATAAAGTGATGTAGTATTTTCTGTGACTACGGATATGAGGTATGTATATATCAAACTAATAAAAATATTATTAATGGTATTATTAAATGATAAGTAATTTTAAAATCGAATTATTAAGGAGTGTGGGAGACGTGTGTGAATTAACTAGTTCCTTAACAACCGAACCGGATCGGCCGGTTCAACATGTTCATCCATGAACCGGTTGTTTTTTCGGTCTGGTTCAGTATTGATCCGGTATTTTTTTTAAATTAATATTTTTGTAAAAAATTAATGTCCATAAAAGATTAATTTGGGCCACTTAGACTAACCCACTGGTTGAACTACTGGTTGAACCAATTTGATCCGGCCCAGTGCCTTGGCCGGGTCAACCTCCGGTCCGGTTTTTAAAACACTGCCACTGATACTTCTTATGATCTAAGGGACTTCTATGTTAATACCAAGATTTTAGGGATTTGTATGATGATAATTACATGTAAATTAGTTATATTAAGACAAACAAATCCTTTGAAAAAGAAATGTAAGGGCCCACTGGGGTCACGTGTGGACCCTTGACCCTATAGCTTTCTATAATTCTTTTTGTCCTGCACTGCAACTAAAGAAGTAAAGTGTGTTTTTACTTCTTGCCATTTGAGTCATTGACTAATGACTAAGACTTGGACATTTTAGATCTGCTGTGTTTTCTAATGCACTATACATAACTGTTCTTTAATTTGTTAGCAACAGTTAACAGTGTACTTTAACTTTCGTGTGTTTAATTACTAAGTATTCTATTCGAAAAGGCTAATTGGTTTTTTTTTTTTTTAAGTACTGATTTTTTTTGGAATTTTTTGACTTGTCCTCCACTTTGTTTGTCCGAATTAATAGTGCACCACACTATTTTGCATTAATGTACATCACCTCCCACATTTGACGGATTTTGTCAAAAATTAACAGTCAAACGTTTTGACCAAAAATTTTGGACCAAAATGTCTTTCCTATTTTCTTCTTCCTCTTTCCTCTCTCCCCACCCTCCCTTACCCCGGCGGCAACCGCACCCCCCTTACCCCCCCCCCCCCCCCCCCTCGCGGCCACCGCCTCCGCTCCCCCTCCCCTACGCTGCTTGTCGCTACTGCTGCTGCCGCCTCCGCCGCCGCTACTGCAGGGAGGGGGGCGGTGGTGGAGGGGGGAGCGGAGGCGGGGAGGGGAGAGGGGGAGAGGGGGAGAGGGAAGGGACGGAGGCGGGGAGGGGAGGGGGGGAGAGGGAGGGGACGGTGGCGGAGGGAGGGAGCAGAGGCGGGGAGCGGTGGCGGTGGCCGCGGGAAGGGAAGAGGGTTAGAGGAAAGAGGGAGGAAAAAGACAAGGGCATTTTGGTCCCAAAAAAAATATTTTTGACGAAATCCGTCCAATATTTATTGCAAAATAGTGGAATACACTCTTAATTCGGACAAACAAAGTGGAGGACAAGTCAAAAAAAAAAATTGTTTTGTTTTTCAGCACGTTAAGTACTGTTAAACATATAAAACTTCAGACTTTTTTTTAGTGTCAAGTTGTTCTGACACAATATAGCTTTGTTGAACTAAACTAACTTCATACTAAATCGTGATTTGCTTACTAATTAGTTAATATTGCATTTATTAGTATAAGATAATTCTTCTTGTAAGCGAAACGGGGACAACTGTTACTGTTTGTATCACCACCTTCAGAACTTAGTTAGACCCCCATTTTTGAGAGAGGGGCATTGGCTTGAGTGATTTTTTTTTTTCGGAGACATAATAAAGATAGAGGATTAATTAATATTCATTGGTTGAGATCTTCTCGTATGCTAATGACTTCTAGTTCAAGTGGTTAGTGTGGAAACATAAGATCAGTAAAGACAATATTCGATTCCCAGTCGGAACGATTATGGATTATTTACCTTCTTAGAAAAAAAAACTTCTCGTATGTAATAGCAAGATGGGATTGTTCATACATAAGTAGGCACAAATTGTTTTAAACATTCGTTTAATGTATACATCCATTTGTAGAAAGAATATGACACCCTCAAGACATGCATCTACTAAAGAAACACCAACATATAAACTATGCAATATATTATTTTTATTTATTTTGATAAATGTCAGAAGAGAACAATACAACATTATTTTGTTGCAAAGTCCAGGATTCATTCTGGTCCACATCATACACACCCACTTGCACAGCTGAGAGCAATGGCAGTCAGGAGGATCTAATTAACCTCTCAAGCATATGCCAAGATTTAACGAACATGAAAAGGAATTCATGTCTAACTTCAACGAATGAACGAACTCGTATTAGTACTCTATTAATTCTCGTCTTTGGCAAAATTAAAAAATATATATACCGTTGCGTGAATCCAGCTTTCCAAGTATATAGTTAGCATCCAATACTGAAACGATATAAACATATTATCATCCACTATATAATAAGGCTTCAAAACGACTCAAAAGTGAGAACTCTAACCCGTATGTATATCACGGTCCATTTTATTTTTTAAAAAAATAAATTATGTAAAAAAAATGCTGAAAAAAATTTAAATTTGTTATATATATATTCAATATGGAAAATCAAACTCAGCCAAACAAGAAGAATACCTCCCACCTTAACCACGTGAGTTAGAAAAAATATTTGACTATAATTGGATAATTATTTTATTATACGTTATTATACGTGCAAAGCACGTGCATTTACTAGTGACCTTTTAAAGCGGAGTTGTGGGGTAACCTGAAACTGAATTGAGTAAAAAAAAAAAAAAAAAATAAAAACTTTGGACGGTCTTTTTTACTGTTGAAAATTGTGTAAACTCAACATTAGTTCCTCTCTTTTTGCACAAGCAATATATATCGCAACTGATTCTGTCTTTTTCCTGCACCATAGTGTGAGGATGGCCACCACCACCATCAGCTATGATCTCAACATGCATTAATATCATCATCCACGATACGACACGACACGACACGACACGGTATTGGACACCGAGGACCTACCTCAAACAGATCAAGATTTTTCTCGACATAGATATTTGATACCGGTATTATTGGTACTAATTTAAGCAAATCAATCAGTTACTGGAGGAATTCTCTCTCTCTCTCTCTCTCTCTCCAATTATTTAGGTGCCTGGTCAGGAAACGGACAGACAGGCAGACAGGATAAACATCACATACATACCCGAGCATGGAGCATTATAATTTGTGACAATGCGCTCTTTGCTGTTGCTGTTGCTGGCCTTCAAATCAATACCAACTTGTAAGAATTGAAAGATGTAGTTTTCCATGATCATATCATTTAAGTGGTAGGTGTATGGCTCAATTTGACATCTCAGAAGAAGAAGAAGTGGAAAATCAAGAAATCGACATGAAGATGAAGAATAGGCAAAGCAAAAGAATCTACATAATTTGTCGAGGTTTTCTCCTTTGATTGCAAATCAAGAAAATAAGACATATTCCCTCATGAACTTAGATTAGCAACTTCGAAACGAGTAATGTTAGAATCTGATTCAGACATTCTTATTCCCAAAATCACCAACATGCTTTAGATAATAATGCATATTATCGAGTGCTAAAGACGTCTGATCTTTTTTAAAAATCACAGAATCGTGCTTTGAAGAAAGCTTAAGATATGCCCTTTTACTGTCATATATTCGCGGCAATAACTATATATATATTTAAAATCCTTTTGTAAATTAATATTTCATCACATTATCGTTCTAATGCTTTCAGTTGCTACTCTTGTAGCATGACATATGTTTTATAAAGGGTGTATGGGCACCTGCTAGTACACATAACTTCTTGTTGCAGTTGTAAATATTGCAATTCATTGTGTAGCCTAGAAATATATTAACCATATGTATACTATATATATGTGTCATATTTTCCTCCACATGAGTGAAGCAAATGTTGTGATAACTAACTAATTCTTGGGTCACGAATATTCGCTGGAAATATACTATGTGCTAATGATTTGAGTGCAAAGTTTTCCTAGCAAACCCATACTAATTGCACCAGACATCGACACATGATCATGTCAACATATAGTGCTTGGTTTCTGGTGGCGGGCATCGCCAACTACTATGGACCATGGTAGTGGCGCAAAATCAAATTTTCCATATTTCGACTCATTAGTTTTCGTCGTTGCACTCGATGCTGATTCATAATAATGCGAGAAAATTAGGACCATCTATATCATCATATAAGAATAGACGACAAGGATGCGCACGCCTTTGGACTGCCAAAAAAAAAAAAGGATTGATGTCGATAACATGTCATAGTTGGAAAAGTCCAATGAGGGTTTATATAGACTTCAAATTGATATGCTATTCCAACTACCACAAAATGCACATACTTAGCATGAACTAGTCACATTTTTTCTGACTAGTTACTGAGTAGGAACTTGGAAAAAAAAAAAATAGTGTATGTTATTCCAGCTTCTAGAAAATGCACATACTTGCTGACAGTAATATTGAACAGGAACTAGCAAAATAAATCCTGGCAAGAGGCATTGACTATAATCTTATTATCACATATATATATACTGCTTGACCAAGTAATATATATCTGTAGCAACTGGGGAAAAAAAATAATCTAGGTAAGAGGGATACTGATGCAAGTAAACATTAGCATGCTTCAGATCCAAATATATGGTATTGAAGGAGAATATATATGATTTGTTGGTAAAACTCGGCCAATATTTTTCGTTGTGTTCGATTTAGACTCGTGCTACATGACAGTGATCTATTTTTATGTGAAAAACTTCGACAAGAATTGACATCAAGAAGATGAGTTACAAGTCATTGTAGGCTATAGAAGCTCCACCAAATGCCTACCTACTCCAAAAATTTAAAACATTCAAAACTATGACAAATTTAAAACATTCAAAACTATAGTCCATCCTAACTATAACATTTTAATTAGATTGTTAGGTTACTGGTCAACAAAGTATGCGGAGCATGACAGTGATGTTGTTTTTTTGTGAGAAAGCTGATGGCATTGCTATTGTAAATGATAAAAACATGCTTGGTTTACATATAAAATTGGCAGAATAAGAGTGAGATTTTTCTTGCATTTTTTTTTATAACCGCGTATCTGCTTTTGTCTACAAGAAGTGATTATGCATGGATAGGATGAGAGGGATTGAAAGGATTAATTACTAAATCGATCACATGGCTAAGACCACCTCAAGATAACTTAGCGAAAAAGGTTTTCGTTATTCTAAGGATATTTCCTTAGAAAAAGCCATTCCAGGACAGTGATAATGAATGTAAAAAAAGTGTAATTCCTTTCACTTTCACTGCTTAGTTTGGAAGAAGAGTTTGGTTCAAAGAAAAGTGTAGACATTGTCACATGAAAAGAAAAGTTGCAAGAGATGTGATCTCCATGCTTAGGTAGTAATAGAAAGTTGGAAAGAAACCAAACTGAGAAGAAAAAAAAAAGCCACCACCAAAGGATCAAGTGACAAATCCAAATCAATTGGGGGACACTACAGAAGAACTTGTCCTTGTGACAAAGATATTTGGAAAAGATGAATCAGAATAAATGTATATATGCAACCTCTTCTATTTCCTCTCACTTTCATCTTTTACTTTGTTTCCAATCACTGTCCAACAAATCCAGTACAACTTCATTTTCATGATTTCATATTGATTCTTCTTTCAGTTTCAGTTCCCTCTATTATTCTCTTTGGCTGAGACCGATGAATCGATATAAACCCCTCCAATTCACTTAAATACCTTAGGTTTTGTTACTTGCTTCCGCAGTCAAAATGATAGCAACACCACTTACAGATGAGTAGCATCTGCCAAGTGGCTGATACGTGGGACCGACATGAGGTGGGGCCCAGCCTGAGCTCCAGTGAGTGGTTTGTGAAAATTAGTGCTCATGGTGGACCTGATGATCATATATGGCCATTCAAGTATCAATCCTTGTGCTGGCTTAAATGTCCCCATCTATCATCTGAATAAAAAGTTTGTAGTTATTGTAGAAATAGTAATAGTTTTGTTCAGAAAGTTTTAAAAGAGTGATAAAGTGGGGTTGTTAAGTTCATTATTGTGTTCCAATATTGGCAGACATGTCCTACAAAATAATCCTATTTTTTTCCATTTATAATGTAAATATAATCTTCAAGAAATAACATTTTTTAAATCTTGTGTAAACTTACCAATATATCAGACCTTGTCATTCTGACATATAATAGGCTGAAAATAAAAATTGCACACATATTTGAGCTTAATATCAGCACCCTTCTCAATTCTAAAAACAAATAAGAAAAAATTGTCAAATAAATTATATTTACGTCAAACATGAAGACGTTCACCGGTGAGGCTCAGTCCATCCTAACAATGATTGACCTGAACGAACTCGAGGAACAGTTGGAGTTCTCTGTTAACAAAGTTCGAAATAGAAAGGTACACGGAAATATAGCTTATAATATAAGCTAATTTTATGGTAGAATCAGCCTATTAATGATTTTTTCCCCACTATTTATTCAACTTTGGATTCTGAAATTTGATACCAATGAATCATCAATGGTAATTTGCATATTCTCATACTGTTTTTTTTTTTATGTTCTTGCACTTAGTTGCTATAACTAGCTGCTTCTGTTCAGGAACATTATTAGTTGATGCGATAAACTTGTATATATTTAGTTGGGATGTGATACCAAGCACACAGCTTAATGTCAATCTTCATAACCTGAACAACTTGGTCAACAAGCTCTATCTCATGATAAAGAATCGACACGAGGAAGATGGAAGAGCCCAGATTCCAAATGAACAAATTCAAACTCGAACATGATCTTTCTGATTCTCGAAGAATGAAGGGCAAGCAAAGAAAGGGATTAATCGAGAAAGATCTCTTGTTCTTAAAGCTGAAGCAAGTCTTGGCAGTCACTTAGTTGAATAGAACAGGCATTTCCCTTCCATGAATCAGAGCAAGTATTCCATTCTGCAGTTACACAAAACTGGGCACAAAGATACAACCACAATGACCCAGTGGTTAAATCAGGAATATAGTAACAAAAACAGTAATTCCGCTATAGAGTGCAATTGCATTATAAGGTCGCAGTTGAACAAACATGAAATTATTAGTCCAAAAGGACCACGGAGAGCAACAAAAGTCCACAAGAGTGCCCAATTGATACCAGCCAGTTTCATGTTGAAGAGATTATTCTCCAGATTTCAAAACACACCATTTCCTCCTTCCATATGCTTATGCTGACTATTATTTGAGCTAATTCATCATAAAATTACTGGGACTCTCATACATAGGTAGGAACTTGGGAACAACTCCCTCTTGTACATCAATCACCTAATTAACCTTTTTGCATAATAGTGACTTTCTTCGTTCCCCAGGAGACGACCATTTTCTGCACTCACTATGAACTATTTTTTTTTCCAAACACCTCTAAGCTATAGATTTAAGCATCATGGTTTTGAAGAAAAATCTTATACTCGCAATCGAAACGCATACATGGTTGAGCTTTACATATGCTAGGAAAGCTTCAGAAGATCACTGTAACCAAGACCATCAGAATCTGGCATTGACATAAACCATAATGAAACAGAAGTAATGGCCAGAAAAGAAAAAGAAACAGTAAGTGTTACCTCTACGACTGCAAGAATTTGGAAACCTCTTTGTCATCAGGTCCCTGTTCTCTGTATAGTTCTGTTAGTTACAATGTCCATCCGCATTAAAAACTGACAAAATAGCAGATTGTTTCAGTATGCAAATGAGATGCAACTTTTAAGATGGTCTATAAGCAGCAGTGACTCTAGATGCTTACTGAACTTATTTGTCAGGGAAGGAAGCGAAGAGAATGGTACAGTGCATTGTTATTCTGTTAGTTTCACTATTTATTGACGATGCCAGGATCATGAAGCCCTAGTCCACAAATGAAAGTGGGTTTAATGTTCGATTATTTCACTTCAATAAAATGATCATCACATAATATAAATGTAATTAACAGTTTGCAGTATATGTTAGGAGATCAAAAACAAACTATTGTTTTACCTCCAAATTTAACATAATAAAAAGGACAGATTAACATAGCCCAAAAAGGTAGGTTTACCTATCTACTAGCTGACCACCTAGGTTTTATGACATGTCCCTCTCGTGCTCATAGCTACCTTAGCAAGAACTTGGCACCAACAGAGAGTTGGTGTCTGGTCGTAGAAGCTTTGTCAAATCCCTTATGAAGCTTTCTTATGCTCCATAACTGACCTCATGCTGATGGGAGAAAGTTTGGATGGTGATCATGATCATCACCATCATCAATATTGTATTATACTATGAACTTATATTCTCAACAACTTAAATTTTCAAAAGATTGACAGATTAACTGGGCTATTGCAAGTATACCCATGTTAACGAACGGCAGTATAATAAGCAAACTAGATAGTGAAATTTTTAATATAAACAGCTATTACTTGGAAAAGGTAGAATCCTTAAATACTTTAGCTAGAGAATTAAGTGTGCCTGACAGACGAGTACATTTCCTTAATGAGTGAATAGCCTTCAAAAATTTACTTCACCCCAAGGTCGCAAATTTACACTGGACTAACACAGACAGTAAATATTTAAATTTTACTTCAAAATTTTCCTTAATGAGTGAGAATTACTTGCATGTATATGCCTACCATCAGCCTCCCCCTCAAATCAGCTCACTAGTCTAAAGATTCGATGCTAACCGAATATGAGAAATGATATGAAATTGTGAGGTATCAAAGGAAATCCCCTTGCTCTAAATCAGCTCACTAGTCTGATGCTAATCAAATACAAAAGTAATATGTTCTTTCCCTCTCCACATTAGTTATGGAATAGTGAGGTGTTCAGATGGAAGCCATTATGAATAAAGATTCGGTGTTCAGAACAGCATTGCTGGATATCTTCTCAATTGTTTTGAGAGTATGTAACTGCAAAATTTCAGGCTCAAGAATCACACACACACACACACACACACACAGAGAGATTAACACTTCATGTTAGGCCATCCTTGAGAATTTCTTTTTTTAAAACCAAGGGGGTATGGTATTGGGGAACTAAAGCATTAAGGAAACAATGCGAGCCCATGCTTTCCTATCCTGCTGCCCTCCGATTGGAACAAGAACACCCTATACAAGTCACATAGACACTTCAGCACTCTTATATTATACAACAGGTCACAGCCCGAACACGAGATTTTAGTTTATAAAAAGCAACTTTTATTGTCTTTATACACTTACAAACCATATCCTGAGTATAAACCCCATGAATTTCTTTATTCCTGACTATATGTCGAGATATCGTTGCTAACTCGATCTCCAAAGTAAATGAATAAATAAAATGTAAATGAATATGGCACGGGCACAACCTGTACAACTCTTAAATCATATGCCCAACATCTCTAAGATACATCCACAACTATATCATATAATTTACTCAACACTCTTCTCACACTTTAAGTACCGTTGGAATGTTCCTTCGTTACGACGATACACATTGGCACATTGCAGAAATTCAGACTCAACTCTTTCACTTACATGCTACTACCCCATCTGCATCCCCAACCCCACCCAAACAAAGCTTCTTACCCATACTACTGAAATAATTGGTAGAAAATCCACACCCCTTGGATGCCCTGCCATGCCTAGTTCTACTTTGGCGTACAATATTACATATACATTGTTTGGCACATATATTTAGTGTTGTGCATGTCATGCCCTGGCCCACGGGTCCTCAAGGACATGACCCATGCATGGATCTTGTGTGTGTCATCACTTGACCCACTTGCCAAAATGGTTAACCTGGATGGACACATGGAGACCCAAACACTTATATACAAACCAATCAAGATCTCATCCCATATCCGATATGGGACTAAACCTTGGGATTTTATCATTTTAGAGGTCTCCAGGTATATGCTTTAATATTATGCCAATGAATAAAGAATACCAGTATAGCATTAATCCGGATCCCCTCTCTCTCTCTCTCTCTCTCTCTCTCTCTCTCTCCCAAACAAGAAGAAGAAGAAGAGAAAACTCTTTGTCTTACAACACATACAAGTATAAGCCCAGTTTTTTTTAGATCCACCTCGATTCTCGTGGAGAACGCTTCAGATCTCATCAATGGGAATTGCGGAGACTTTATAAGTGTGGAAGTATAGGGTCAAAAAGGATTTCCTCGATGAAAGTTGGTAGAAACACCCAAGTTTCATACTTTTAATCTACAGTCACAAGGCATGCAATGATATAAATGGATATACCCAGTAAACTCAAATTTACAAGTTGCACCATATGCTTGACCGGACTCATAGATATTATTACAACTTACATTGTGGAATAGTCCCAAACTGGAACAGGATTAACTGCCTCTATCACTGTTCTGGTGGCCCAGCTGGGAACTGCCCCCAACACATGGTTGGATGTGAAAGTCGTGAACTGAGTAATCCTGCATATATCCAGAAATATTATCAGTACTCAAAAACTCATAACTAAACATGAACAAATGGGATCTCAAAGACGACTACAAAAAACATACATTAACAAGCTCTACCTCGAATTCCATCTTTCTCATAAGTTAGTTAAAATGTGCATGAAAGTCAAAATTATAGCAATTTCATCGAATTATTCGTTTTAGGTCCATAAATTGCATCTTTAAACTAGAGTCATGAACATTCCATTTTAATACCACTGGATGTGAATTATGGAAGTGTTGAGTGCGTACCATTAGAAGAATGGCCCATGAAGCTAGCTGGATTTATCCTATCATTGTGGAAACTTCCGATTACAACACTATCAACTGGATTTGGGGGACGACCACATGATGGAGTAATGAGAGGAGGTAACTCAAGAGGTCTTGCCCGCAATATTTGATTCAGTTGAGCAATAAGTACATCTGGTTGGTTCTCTATGTACGCACTTGAGTCCATTGTTTTGGCAGCCCTTGCTGCAACTACACTAAAGATGCGACACAAGTAGCTATATCGCTTTGCCGTAGATAATTGAGGATCACCCTCACTTGTAATTGCACAACTACCACTTATAGCTCCAGCCTTTGCATCCTTTGTCCACCTCTTCAATATGTATCCTGGTGGAAGATTCTTTATATTTCTAGCATCTAGTACTTTCAACACATGACAACAATGAATTCCAACAAATTCAAAGTTTTTGCAAGTACAAGTGGCCGTTTTATCTGAGGAATCAAATTTAACAAAGTGATCTTTATGTCTCTCCTCAATGGTTACCTTGTAGGTTGATATTGTCCCAATTTCACCACAACTGTATAACATACAATCCATGTACAGCTCGAATTCCCTCTCAAACATTTTAAAGGCAGCAGGCGTATAGGCAATAGCAGCTTGTTTCAGTATACGCATAGAAGGCAACTTACGAGTACTTTGAGTAGCATGAATATCAGCTTGTAGTTCGGCAAGTCGACGCTCTTCAAGTATTCTCTCGAATTCCTCAAAAAATGGCAACAGCTCAGTTTCCGGGGTTAAATATTTTTTTAGCTCACTGTTCAAGCTCTCCTTCTGCTGGATGCTTTTCAAATCAGCATAAAATGCCTGTCGTCCATAAACCAAAGCCCATTTCTCCCGTTGCTCAAAGAGCTTAGCCAGCCACTGATTATCTTTGAGGTCATATTTCTCTAGCATTGAATTCCATGCCAAAAGGAACTCTTCCTCGTCCTCATAATCAAAGAGGCATTTGCTGAAATCATACGATAAGGTTTTTGAGCCATGAAATGCTTGACTAAGTTGCTCCATCGCATTTTGGTAGATGTGCCACACACAGTAACGATGAGCTGTGCCTGACCAAACCATAGCTATTGCCTCGTCCATTGCATCACTTCGATCAGTCAAAATTGTCTGTGGTTGACTCCCACTCATTGCTGTCTTAAAAGTCTCAAACAACCACTTCAGAGAATTTGTGCTTTCGTCGTATAACATTGCTGAGCCAAATATAACAGTCTGTTTATGGTGATTCACACCAAAAAAAAGTGCAAACGGTCTGCCATAACCATATAATCTGTACGTTGTGTCCAGGCAAACTACATCGCCAAAGTAATTAAAGTCCATCACAGACTTTGCATCTGCCCAGAAGAAGTTAATCATGCTATTATCCTCATCAACTTGTACTGCGTAAAAGAACGATGGGTTTTCCTCTTGCATATTTTGCAAGAATTCAAGTGTGGCCCCCGCATCTCCAATCTGCATGGGTTTTATACGTTTGGACTGTAGATGCTTTTTATTATCGATAGACGATAAATCAAAATCCTGATGCTCTCGAGGTTTTTTCTGATTAGAATTATCAGTATATTCCTGTGTGATCATTGTGACATCTGCATGATCTGATTCGTCATCTAAACCACTTGCTTCTGCACTATGTGTCAATACCAGGTCACCTGCTGAACGGGTCACAAGCTGATGGTTATGGTACGTAACAAATTCTGACACATGATATTTTCCACTAGGTGTCATTCTGATGATCATGCACGCGGGGCAACCAGTTCTTGTCTCTGGGCGCGGCTTCTTCACCCTCTTCGATCCTTTTTTATTCTCACGAAAACCTTCTCTTGAACACACAAACATCCTTCTAGTGATAACATTATCAGTGCTCACTGTCATGCTTGCTCTTCTTACAGCAAATCCTAATTTTACAGCATACATACTGTAGAACTCATAAGCCTCGTCTTCTGTCTCAAACTCCGGCGTTCTCACAGAATCATCCACCAAATCAGCCCTCACTGCGTGAGCCTTTCGTCTCATCTTCTTCACCCTTAGCATGTGAATAGTTGATAATGTAGCAAGCTGATGGTTGTGATTAGGTGCAAATTCAGTCACCCGGTACTTGCCATTGGGAGTGAGCCTGATGGTCATGCATGCTGGGCAACCAATTCTTGTTTCGGGTCGTGGGGACTTCACCTCTTTTGCTCCTTTCTTTTTCTCTCGGAAGCCTTCTCTCGAGCAAACAAATGTCCTTCTGGTGACAATGTTTTTGGAAGTTGTCCACAAGGTTGATCTTCTAACGAAGAAGCCTAGGTTTTCAGCATATGTATTGTAGAACTCATATGCCTCATTTTCACTGTCAAACAACATATCCTCTCTTGGTAGCCATCCTGGTTTGCCAATCTCTCTTATGATGGAATCTGTCTGTGTTTCTGTTTCTGTCATCCTTCCTGTTCATTCAAAACATAGAGCAACAAATCAAATTTGGGAGATAAAACCATCAATTCCACATAGCAATCAGTTAGTTCAAGGAAAAATAATTCAGATACTTAAATATTGTAGCTACAACTGATCAACAAAACCCTCTAGCAATCAAACTTTTTGGTGAAAGAATCAATGAGGATAAGGGTTTATGAACAGAAGGTTCATGACTGCCATTTTCATTGAGAACTATAGCGAGAAAATCATGTCAATGCCACTTCAAGAAAACATGTAGGAGAAAAACCATGTAGGAAGTAGGGAGATAACTTCTCAAGCTTGACAGATATCAAGAGTTGTTGACTGACAAGTGAGAAGTCATTACAGCTGTGTGGTGTAGGCTGACGAATTTGAGTTGCACATGATACGAGGAATGCAGTAAATTAAACTACAGTTACCAGGGGTTCCCAACCCCAATTGCTATGTCGAATTGATGGTTTTATATCCCAAATTTGATATGTTGCTCTATGTCCAACTTAAATATTGTAGCTACAACAGAACCCTCTAGCAATCAAACTTTTTGGTGAAAGAATCAATGAGGACAAGGGTTTATGAACAGAAGGTTCATGACTGCCATTTTCATTGAGAACTATAGCGAGAAAATCGTGTCAATGCCACTTCAAGCAAACATGTAGGAGGAAAACCATGTGGGAAGTTGGGAGCTAACTTCTCAAGCTTGAAAGATCTCAAGAGTTCTTCACTGACAAGTGAGAAGTCATTATAGATGCGTGGTGTAGGCTGACGAATTTGAGTTGGACATGGATACGAGGAATGCAGTATCCATAAACATAGATGGCCATATAGAATTTTCACTCCAACTTGTAGGATATCATAAAATCACCTAGGAAACCTCTATTTCGGTCATCCTACTTTAACTCCATGAGCATCCTTCTTAACCTCTTCATCATGATGAAGGTGTTTCAGCCCGTGCCTGAATAAAATGTGTCAATTTAACATAAAGGAAATCATTCTAATCAGGACTCAAATGTCTGATGAGTGACTCTGCTTTGGTTCAGTAAGAAGTTAGTTTTTATGGGTCTAAGAGCTTTGTAGCAACTTGATGCCGTTTCCTTATCAGAAGCTTGGATTGGTAGAAGCGTATCTCCTGGATCAATTCGTGGATGTCACTGATGCTGAAATGTGGTGGCTGCGTATGACTGAAGTATGATATTACAAAGATGGGGATTAAGAAACTGCAAACTGACTGAGGAAACTTCTTCAGAACAACAAAATCCTTAAAGAAAACATAGTATAGCTGGTCTACCTATGATTACAGACAGTTGAGCCATCACAAAATCAGGGGAGACGATATTGTCAAATGGTTATGGGGAGGAGGCCATCTATGTATGGAAATCCTAGCAAACACTGTAATCGCTACTTATTTAACGATGTTCCAAGTACCCTGCTAAAGCTGACAAGTATAGATGCTAATTCTATGGTGCATCATGTTATGATTGTTATCTTGTCGCGTCCTCTCCTGACGCTAAATACAATAAGCACACAGGCAGACATGTAGTTGTGCTTCCTGACAGATTGACATTCGCACAGACATGTGCATGTGTTGTTCTAGTTGAACTGCCTAATTTACTGGAAAATATCCTAAAGCTTTATCAAGGATTTTGAAAATGATTTGTAGATGATCAAACAAGTGCATGGCTGACATAAGCTTGAGAAAATGCCACAGATGCTTATTTCGAAGATTGAACCCTTACTACTAATATAGGTAGCTCAGCTACTAGATGTGGACATGGACATGCTACGTCGTAGGTATGACATTGAACCCCAAAAAGATAACCATACGGACATGCAAGGACAAGATATTGAACATATTGTACTTACAAAACTTGTATGAGTTATATGTTATGATTAGTTCACCAAATTCCATTAGCAATAATTTCTTGTAAGTAGCAATTAGCAATACCATGTGCTTCCGTTGCATAAAAAATTAAGAAATAAGTGATAATAACCGATAAACACAGAAAACATCTCTTAGATTGCATGGAAATATTGTATCTAATGCAAACCACTACGTGTCTCTCGGTCTATATGCCAGATGGCAATGTGCCACACAAACAACTGCGTCTCGGACTAGTGAAACTTAGGCTTTTCTTCAATTCTCTTTTTATTGCTTCCGGGTTTAGTTTGTAGTAGTTCCAACTACCCATTGTACAAACGTTGTGTAACCTCCAAAGCTGGACAAGGCTACTGCTACTTATGTCAAGTATATGTTAGTCCAATGATTGTATCATATTTTTGAATATGGCTAATCAATTAAGTTTAACATTACGATATCACTAATAGTCATGAAATAACTATATTGTTAGCATTGTCCTAATGTGCATACCTGTTACTATGTATATTGTTGTGTTCGTCTAACATGTTTTGCAGACAAGCAGTACACAAGTTAGAACATGGACATATGAAATGAAGAATTCATAACGAGCCAAATAAGGAGTTAGGAAAAAGAATTCCCGAAAGGTATACAAATTTTCAGATCTGTTTATCTTGGGCAATTGCCGTCAAGAAAAAAGACGTCATCAAAGTGTTATTGGTTTTATATTTATTTTTGTATTTTCTACTTTATTGGGTCTAGGAAAAATGTACATCGAACATATTGGCACTTTGTTAGCTTTTCATATCTCCACCAAAAAGTCCACCAAATAGTCTACCAAAATTTGTATTTGTTCAGTCCACTTAACGCACAAACCAGCCCACACAAAGAGTCCAAAAAACCATTTCATTCTTCACTTTGACCTACCTGTTTACAGGGCAACCGAACTCGGTCCCCCTGACCCAGTAATCCTTCGGATCAGGTCATCCCAAAGAATAAGCTCCAACGTTCGGAATTATGAATGTTAGGGAACCGAACTCTTTCCGAGTTCGGTCCCTTAAAACCTTATAAATAGAGGATAATTTCCCATTCATTTATCTCATTCGATTCTCTTCTCTTCTATCTCTATAAGAGTTTCTCTGAGATTATTAACCTTCCAATCTAAGCTTTACGACTCTTAGCCAAGTAAGTGCCAGTTCGATTAGATTTAGACGTTTGGTTCGAGTTGTAAAAAGGCTTGAAACCGTTTCGTTTTCATCCTAGTTTTTTTAAGTCGGCAAATCCTTCGGATCAAAGGCTTGTGGTGGGAAGTAGTGTTCTTCGGATTAAAAGTACGTGTTGTAAGAAGTGGCAAGCGCTTCGGATCAAAAGCTTGTATTTTACTGCATGGTGGATTAAACATCAAGCTAGAGTTCTCGAGACTGGACTAGTCCTCTCAGAGGAAATCCAGTATAAACCTCAGTGTTTGCGTATGCTTTTCTGAACTTCTTACTTTACGCATTTATTTGATATTGCCTGCTTACATATCAGTTTATTTACTTCCATATTTTTTAATTGGTGATTATTTATTCCGCTGCACACACGCACTCTATTCACCTCCCCTCTCTAGAGGTGCTCAACGTTCCAACAGATACGCACTTAATTGCAATCAAAGTAGCCTTGGTCTTCAAATTTCTGCCCTGTTTGCTCTTCTTAGCTTAAACTTTCCTACACGGTAATACATAAGCCACTCTTTCACGTCAAAATTCAAACTTTAGGGTGCCTGTCACTCTATATGAATCAAATAAGCAATATCATCCCCACCCCAAAAGAAAACCAATCATGACCTTTTATGTTTTCTACTAAAGAACACATTTTTCAGTGCACAACTACAATGTTGAGCTAATGAAACATAAACAAATCAATAATCACAAAAATTATCTCTTTAATAACAGTAAACATAACCAAATCGATCATTGAGAAACACGCAGAACTAGTCATGGAAAGTCTAAATTGACGTCGGGATCGAGTAGAAGGAGGGAGAAAGCTCGAACCTGAGGATGAATCTCGACCGATGGGTCCAAAATTAGGGTTCAATTTGTCGAATTTTTTTGTACTTTTCTAGGGTTCGGGTTGGGGATGAAGGAGAGGGAAAGGGGGGAAGGAAGGAATTGGGATCGGATTTGCTGGTGGTCAAAGATTAGCAAACAGCGAAAACGCGCCACACTGTTTTCCTGATCCGTTGATAGAGGGCCGGATCCGCTGCGAATGTGGTTGTATACTATACATTTATTATGAGGAATGATAAATTGACACGTGACAAGAAATAACTGTTTCGGTATTTCTTTGACATAATATTTCTATAGACATTTGTGAAGTTTGGATGAATAAATAATATTTAGAAAGAATAATATTTCTATAGACATTGTGAAGTTGGATGTCTAATTCTAGAGTCCTAGACAATGCCCTTAACACATTTTTTCACCTCCATGTCATCAACTATGAATAAAATATTTAAAAAAAATTTAAAATATAAGAAATTGTTTTGAAAGTTAAAAAAAGAAAACAATATTACTTATGCATTAGAGAAGACTTTTCTACTTTATTGTCTCTCTTAAATATAGTTTTACCACTTAGAAAATATATTATCTTGTGTCATATAGGAATCACAACACATTATAAGACAATATGATTGGAGATGTTCTAAGAACTCACAATAAGTTAGTTGCGTATAATTTTGAAGCAACTAATTTTAGTCATTTAGTAAAATTATGACATGTGTATTGCATGTCAATTTATTTTATCAATACGGCCAATGTTATATTTACAATAAAAAAATTGTTATATTTTTGCACATACAAACTTTATTTTTATGAAAATTATATTATTATAAAGCGCTTCAAAACGGTTCAAAAAATGAGATGTCTAAATTTTATAAGGAAAAAAAAAATCAAAATTAACTTCTAATTGTAATTAAAAATGAGTTAGATGAGCCGTCACAATTAGAAATTAGAAATATATATTATAGCTAATAACGTAACTAGTTGATTATATTTAAATACCTACCCATCAAATTATAATTTAAAAAAATTAAAATATTTGTAATTGTTATAGTTTGTTATATATATATATATATAGCAAATAATCTTGCCTAGTGGTTAAGAGAGATGTATGCGGTCCAAGTGGTCGGAGTTTGAGCCTCAGTGGAGGTGCGTATTGTGGGACATCTAAAAAAGAAGGTTTTTTCTAAGGGCACCACCCTTTTTGCTAGGGGCTAGCCCAAAAATGTTTCAAAATATTACAAGTTTGCCATCAATTTTTTTTACTTGTGGCTAGCCCAAGCAAAGGTATAAATACCAACTTTTGTTTTCTTTTTCTCTCTCCCTCTACTCTTTTCTTTCTCCCTCAACTCTTTTCTTCTCTCCCTCAACTCTAGGTCAAAGAATTTAACCCCAAATTTTTTCCCAACCTACATTTTTTCCAAAATTTTCTCTCAACTCTAGGTCATTGAATTTTATCCCAAATTTTTTCCTCAACTCTAGGTCATTGACTTCTCTCATTTATTGGTAAGTCATCGAATTAATATATGTTTAATGTTTTAAACATGAATTTCACATATAAAAAGTTGAATTATGTGTTTAATGTAGAAAAATATTGAACATGGAACAACCGGGATCATTAAATGTTGTATACTCTCTTTCTGCCACGTCCGAAGAACACTTTGATGCATCAGAAGCCCTCTTGGTAACTAAATTTTAACTTTTCATCGGATGAAAAATCGGGTTGTGACACAGAGGACTGTCACCCCTCTGGCAGTCCCGATCATAGATTAGGACTGCCAGAGAGGTGGCAGTCCTTGACATATGTAGGACTGTCAGGGGCCTGACAGTCCTACATATGTGAAGGACTGCCACCTCTCTGGCAGTCCTAATCTATGAAACCTATTTGCTTTATGATGTTGTCTAATTGTATTAACTTTTAAGTTCTATTGTAGGACTTGAGATCTTCCGATTTTGCGGTACCTGCTTCAATTGCAGTCAATGTAGCCCATTTATTCTGGACCGATCTTTGTTTTGAATCAAGCGAGGGTGTGGTACATTGGTGTCGAGAAGTTGGACGAAAAAATAACATAGTTCTAGCGATATCCAGATCGGCCCGAAATCGTCCGGGACGACAAACTGTGGTGGCTGACCACTACGACGTCGAAATCGACTAAGTATGGATATATTTACAGTTTAACATTTTGTATATGGAGGACCACTTTTGTATACAGTGAAATATGAAGTCCACTAATCTATATGGAGTAAATTTTGTATACAGTAAAATATGAAGTTCAGTATGTTATATGTGTTTACCTATGTGTTATTTGTGTTATATGTGTCTACATGTGTGCTATCTATGTTATATGTGTCTACCTGTGTGTCACGACCCGCATCCACTGTGAGGGTACGAGAACGTAACAGCGCCCAGCCTACGCCGCAGTGTCGGCGGTAGAACGCTGTTCTAGGTCATGAACTATAACTAACATAATATGAATACTCTCCATAAAGAGGCCAACACAGAGATACAACTCAATCACAATCTAAGGTAGAATGTAGCACGATGAAATAGATAAGAAATCCTCAACTGAGGTACAACAGAAATGAAATACAAGTCTCAACAACTACCAGTCTCAACATCTAAATATACAACTCTGAAAATAAAGACAACAGCTAAAACACGGAAATAAATAGTCTAAGCTATCTACACTAAGCAAGGGTATCATCCTCAGCAGCTGCCTGAACCTCCCCAGGGGTCCAGGTCGCGAGTGTCATCTAGGCAATGTTACGCCCCAGAACCAGAATACTGGAGAGCGGGAGAATGACTCAGCCAGCTACGTATTACGGGTAGATGAATACCGTATAATACGATCAATACTGTCTAACCAGACGAGGGAGTGCATACTACATGAAAGTCTCACTATGGTCACTTCATATCTATTGTCTCAATCATTCAAACAAGAAGCGAAAATAGAGAACATGTAAGATAAAGCAGTAAGGCGTCCCAAATGCTCAATCAAAATGTCCTTGAGATCTAGCTTTACAAAACATAGCCAGATGGTATAGTAACATATACACAATTGTTATCAGCTGCAGTCTGACTTTAGTTACAATCATGAAAAAGTAAGTGCAAGATAATCCGACTAACATGTCGGTGCCAAACGGCTAAGTATGAAGTAAATAACAAAACGAGCGGTGAAGTAAGGAACCCACTCGAGTACTCCTGCGATCATTCCTCTAGTATTGATCATCTTGGAGGTAGAAGTAAGCTGGATCCTCGGGGACCGACTCTAAATCTGGCCATGCAAAACCAGAGAGGTTAGACCTCTAATAGCAAGTACCACAAGGAAGGACGATATGAAGGATTAAACCAGTAAGTAAGAGAATATAATAATAGATCTCTGCTTCCCACTAGGATTCACATAACATCACGACACTTCGAACCAACCTCCCAACCAAATAAGGACAGAAGTTGGCCCTTCATGTCCTGACATTCTGATCATCTCAGTTAGGCAACAGAGTAGGTACAGTACACAAACAATCATCTTGAACGGCCAATCAACTACTACGGCTTGCTATTGTGAGTCCCAAGTTATCCTGGAATGTAAATAGGGATTCCTCAGTTCTTACTATGTGCGAGCAAGGCTAGTCTATCCAGTCAATCAATTGCGTCAATCATGTAATTAGACGAGTCCCAGCGGGATGCTCGCCGTTAATATAGCATGTACAATAATATAAACAGATACCGTTCCCTGCCCGTGTAACAGATTTACAGTATCTGTGGGAACCAGCCGGCCCGTCGGGCACTACTAGTCCCAAGGGGGCTGCCATGTAAGAACTCGGGAATCCATTCTCTCCATGCAATCATTATTTTATTTAACTTAATAGTCTCTACGTTGAGTGAAATCCCATGCCGTAGATCATGGTCATTCAAATGAGTACTTTCGTACGGGGTACGATATGCGCAACTCTACAACGATACCCGTGCGGCTAGGTTGTAGGTCTTACATAGCGTGATGCAACAATCAAATCTAACCACGGAGTAATCATGCCTTGACCATAAAGTACACATGCTAGTTTTTGTAAGAAAATAAATAACTAAATAAATAAATAAATAATTTGAAGCCTGCATGTGCCTGTATGCCAATATTCGGGATCGGCTAATCGATTGCAATAGTCCATTACATGAACGTGTCTCATTCATTCAATTCAATAAGACGACTAGCCAGTCTCTTAGTTCCAACTAGAAACGCATGATCAATTATTAGTCAATATCACAATCATTATCAATGGTGACAAGGCATGAAAGTCAATTAGTATTACATGGGGTCGAGCCTATAACTCCTCAGAGTTAAGTTCTAGTCATACTGGGTATCCATGGATCAATCAAGACACATGACACATTCCACATAACAATCTGTATTTAACAATATTAACATATCATGATTTATCAGGTTCAGGCCAAAAGGCGTAAGGATATAATAGAAGAATTATCATGCCATCATTAAATGAATAAGTTATAGAACAATAAAACACCCAGGTCAGAAAGTCACGCCAACGAGTCTAGGCTAAGGCCAACAAGTCACGCCAAGTCTAGCAGGTTGGAGTGAGCGTGTAACAGCGTGAGCGTGAAAAATGGTTCACGTTGGCACGCACAGTGTAAACGTGAAGAAAAATTCACGCACTCATAAGTGAGCGTGAAAAGTGATAAGAAATTCACGCACGCACAAGTGAGCGTGAAAAGTGTGACAAGAAATTCACGCACGCACGCAAGACGTGAGCGTGACTAAAAATCTACGCACGCATGCAAAGACGTGTGCGTGACTAAAAATTCACGTACGCTCGTCAAGACGTGAGCGTGACTAAAAATACACGCTGACACGTAAGAACGTGAGCGTGACTCAAAATACACGCAGACACGTACAGACGTGTGCGTAACTAAAAATACACGCTAACATGTAAGAACATGAGCGTGACTAAAATCCACGCAGACACGTAAGAACGTGAGCGTGACTCAAAATACACGCAGACACGTACAGACGTGTGCGTGACTAAAAATACACGCTAACATGTAAGAACATGAGCGTGACTAAAATCCACGCAGACACGTAAGAACGTGAGCGTGACTCAAAATCCACGCAGACACGTAAGAACGTGTGCGTGACTGAAAATTAACGCTAAGTTGGGAGATCAAAACCCATGAACAACCGAGAATACAACATCTTAGATATAGCAAAAACCAGCCAAAGAAATCAAAAATGCCAAGTAGTAAACTCTCTCAGAATCATGAGAGGAAGAGAAATGAACCATAAAAATGGTTCTCCAAGCAAGAAGCAAGATTGCACTTGCCTGCTGTTGGGTTGGTGGAGAGAGTGATGAGAGGAAGAAGAAAAAGTAATGGTGAAGAATGAGAGTTATGAGGAGAAAGAAGGAGAAGGGGGCTTAAATAGGAAGGATGGTGGTAGGTAGGGGTTTGGGTCGGGTTTGATCGGGCCCAACCAAGGCCAACCCGAAAGCAAAGTAGAAAGGTTAAAAGCAGAAAATAAATGCAGAAATAAAATTGCAGGAAATTAAATGCAGAAATAAAATTACAGAAAATTAAATTAACATGAAAATTAATGAGCAGATAATTAATTAACATAAAATTATAGGAATTTAAATACAGGATAATACATGATAAATACTAAATAAATATACATGGATTGCACATGTATAAAAATACGCATTCTTGGAACGGAGAGTGACATCTCTACCCACCTTAAAAAAATTTCGTCCTCGGAATTTCAAATCCAAGCAGGTAGAAATATCAGAGCTAAACTAATACAAGCAATTCTAGTAAGCAAGCAATCATTTTACCATGTCAAAAGCAAGTACTATATATGTAAATTCATCAATCCATGATATCAAGTAGCTCTACCCATAAGGTGACAAGCATGAAGAATCAGGACAATCAAGGTATACAGAAAGAGATATACCTTGTGAGTCAAACAGGTATGGATACCATGATCGGATATCATCCTCACGTTCCCACGTTGACTCTCCCAAGGAGTGATGACCCCAAGCAACACGGACAAGACTAATTGTTCGGTTCTTGAGTATCTTCTCTCTTCGGTCCAAAATGGACACAGGCTGTTCCTCGTAAGACAGGTTGGTACCAACAACCAGCTCAGTATGATCAAGGATATGACTTGGGTCCGATACATACCTACGTAATTGAGATACATGAAACACGTCATGCACCTCTCGTAACGACGGCGGAAGGGATAAACGATAAGCAACATCGTCTATCCGATCAAGGATAACGAATGGGCCCACGTACCGCGGACTCAATTTCCCGCGAACGCCAAATCTAATGACCCCACGAGTAGGTGAGATCCGCAAGAATACGTGGTCCCTAATAGAGAACTCTAACGGCCTACGATGCTGGTCCGCCCAATGACGATGCCGATCCTACGCAACTCGAAGTCGCTCTCTAATTCCCTTAATCACTTCAACCGTCTGAATAATCATTTCTGGGCCTAACATCTTCCTCTCTCCGATATCATCCCATGCAAGCGGTTGTAAGCCCCTAATTTTCAAATTCATTTTTAATTAGTGTTAATTAGATTTTAATGTCATTTATAGCCTTAATTAATTATTAGGAATTTTTAAGAATTTTTCTAGAATTTTTAAATGAATTTAAATGAGTTTTAAAATACAAAAATATTGATTTATAATTTTCTAAAATGTTTTAATATCAATTTGCAATTATTAGAATTGTTTTAATACTGTTTTGTAATTATTAGAATTATTAATATATTGGTTTGCAATTTTCCAATTATTATGTGCAAATTTTTTTTGCACATAAACAGTGCGGGATGGGTTATGCAAATATAATTTTACACTTAGACACTGCTAGGACCTTTATGCAATTTCCTAAACTCTAGGGTTTGTTTTGCAAATCCTAAACCTACCCCCCTGCCCGACGACCGACGGCTGACCGACGACTGCCCCCGCCATTTCCGGCCAGCGCACAGCTCCCCGACCGCCTCAAATTGCCTATAAATAAACCCCCTCTCTCCCCCAGTCAAAACCCTAGCTCTACACCCCACCACGACTGCCCACGCCACCATCACCTCCACTTTTCCTCCGCCGGAACCCTATCTCCGGCTACACCCGAGCGCCGCCCCTACGACGAACGCCACCCCCTACCACCACCACCAACGGGTTCGCCTCGACGAGCCGACCCCAGCGCCACCACTCCGCCACCGTCACGACGCCTCCTCCGCCGTCCAGACCCTCCGACAGCAGCCCGACATGGACACGTACGTGTCATCTACCACCCCCCCCCCGTGTCCTTTTGTGTCTCGTTCTCATGCACAGGACTCGCCTACACACGACAACCCTAATGGTAAGTGCGGACACGGCAAACACGTGTCGTGCGTGTCATAAATCAGCCCGACACATGGACTCCTGTGTCCCTAACTGTCAGGACACAGGATTATTATTATTATTTTTTATGTATAAACCTTTCTAAACTAAATAAAACAAACCTAAACTCTAATCCTAACACAAGCCACGGGCTGACCCCCTGGCCAGCCCGACCCAACTCAAACCCGACCCCCCCCTCCCCCCCCGCTGGGCCGAGTTCGAACCCCCCCTGCCGTCTTTCCTTTTCTTTTTCTTTTCTTTTTCCTTTTTCTTTTCTTTTGTTATTTATGTATATTTATGTATATATGTATATACATATATTTGTATATATATATATAATTATATATACTGTATTTTTGTATATATACTTACTGTTTTTTCTTATGTATATATGTATATATACTTTATTCTCTTGTACTTTATTATTCTATGTATATATACATATATATATATGTATTATGTATACATATATATTTATATATTTCCTTGTGTATATATATATTATTATATATATACTATTATATGTATATGTATACATTATTTTGTATATATATATATATATATATATATATATATATATATATATATATATATATATATATATTATATAGTTGAGTATTTTCTTATATGTATGTATATATACATATATTTGTATATATATATATATAATATATAGTTGAGCATTTTCCTATATATATAAATATCCCTATATTTATATATATATATATATTATTTCCTATATGTATTTTACTTAGCTTAGTGTAAATTATTTATATAAAATAATGTTCATACTTTTATAGTTACTATGTAAAACTTTACCTTATTAAAATATTAATATTTATTTTGTATTTCTACCACTTAGTATTTTTTGTGTATTTAAATTACTGCAACCATTTGGTGTCCAAGCCTAGCATGGGTATTTGGGCTCAAATATGTTTTCACACATTCAAGACCTGTACAAGTCATATTGGACTTGATTCATGGCCTTGGGTCCTGTATTTGAACTTTGGTTCAAATTATATACATGGACAAAATACGCAGATAATTAATTATTGTGTGTATTACTGTTTTTGATTTTCTAAAAATACTTAAAGTGCTGCTAAAAATTATGGAAAAATAGTATTTAGATACTATGTTAAGTTAGCTAATTTAGTATAAATTTTGTAGTATTTAATTTACTGTTTTGCCCCTAGTTTGGCATATGAAACCAAAACTCATTTTCTGTATACTTAGGAAAACTGATTTTTATAAAATATTTGTACTGGTTAATAAATTCCAGAAAAATTATAATAAATTTCTATGATTAACAAGGATCACCTTGGTACTTTACTTTAAGAAAAACTAGGCTTTTTGTCTACTTCAAAAATTGTTAGAACACAATGATCTTTTGATTTATTTATTGATTAATTACGACTTGTCGCTTTTTGTGTTATTTTGAGTTTTAGCCGTGTTGAACCTCACCCCTCACTAGTGTAAAGACCCTAGAAAGTTAGTTAAAGTAGCGTGTCACCCCACATTGGTCTTCTAAGCTGAAATCATCATTTTGGCTAGGTGCCCAGTCACAAGTCGTGTCGCACCAATTAGTGTTCTAGTATTTTAGCTTAGTGTAAAAATTAAGTTGTTGTATTTACTTCTACAGTGACGAGCTACCAGACATCCATAGCATTATTATCGCAGCTTGTTTTGTTTTGCTTTGCTAGAGACAAGTACTTTCTACGAACTTTACATATTGTCACATAAATGAACTGCAAACCCCACCATATTAAATGCTGATCCTTGGGGTAGCAAGTTAGATCTCTACATGTTGTACTTTCAGTTACTACCATGCTTAGAACAGTCTTGATGTATCTCTCACATGATTAGGATATGGGTTATGGGGAAACTGTTAGTAGCGTACGTGATCATGCCCCTTACTCGTACATACGTACCGAGCAAGGTTGACATTTTATGTATACCTTGTCGTAGGCGCACCAGCTGTATTTTTACGTATGTACATCTATCGCTTATTTTACTTGTACGTATGTACATTTTATTTACATTGTACCTCGGTACATTGTACATCTATTGACCGATCACGTACTTGCTACAGTTTTAAATATTACATATACATCTGTCTCTATGACATATGTGTCCTTGCCATGATAGATTGAGTGATGCCATGCTTTCCAGTTATTCCTCTCATGTTCATTTCCATGTTTCATATGCTAGTTTGCTAGATTTAGTACTTGCTCCCGTCCTGACAGGATAACGTTGTAGGTGTCCTTACTGAGGAGGAGTTACTCTGCGACACATACTATGGAGATACTGCCGAGGACCCGGCTCTGCTTTACGAGGATGTTCCTGCGGGGAACCTCGTCTAGTTGTCTTTTGTTTACTTAGACTTTTGAGAGTAGACATGTATTAGACTACATCATTTTGTAACTGGACATGTATCCAGTTTTACATTTCAGTTTACTTGTACTTGGACGTTTACTATATACGATAACTTTTGTGTTTGGAGCATTTATGATTCTTCTTCACTTATAGAACTGTTAGTACATTTAGTCTTATCCTGTTGTCTTTAGAACAGCTTACTACGTTTTATCTCAACGTAGGCTGGGCATGACTCGGCCTGGCCCAACAATTTGGGTAGCGGGTCGTGACATGTTTTTAGTGGTGGCCCATACAGGTCCTGACTAAACTGTTTGGTTACGTTATTGTACCAAGCATGCCTGCAATTAGGAACTTAAGGTAATTAGACAACATTAGAAAAGACGCTTAGAACACCTAGAGGAATGCTAGGATTGCAACATAGGAAATATGTCACATGTTTGCTATTATAATTAGATTTTCTTGCATATGATTGCTTACTTTAAACAAGTCCTTATAAGTCTTTTTATGCAATTTAGATGGTGCTTACTCGTTCATCCCAGTATGTTACCCCCGAGAATGGGGCCCTCCATATCCAGTCAGCTGACCAGTTGACTGATACACCTCCACCTACCACATTCCCCCACTCCACAGATCCACAGACCCAGATACCACCTTCCACATCCCAGTCCCAGCAGGCCCCGATACTTCTACCACCCCCTATCACTATACCCACCCAGGCTTCCGTCACACTCGACGGGACCCAGCTGCTCACACTGATCCAGGGGTTCCTAACAACCCATCAGGAGCAGACTACCCTACCCCGCCAGAGCATGGAGCGTTCTAAGGGACGTCCCGTGGTCCCACCACATGTAGAGCCACGGCAGAGAGCGGGGACGGTCAAGGACTTCATGGGTCTGAATCCCAAGGAGTTCTCAGGGACTGAGGGCATAGTAGTAGCTGATGACTGGCTAGATTCTGTAGAGAGGAAGCTTCTGGGAGTTAGGATGTCGGATGACCTTCAGGTCGAGGCAGCAGGATTTCTGCTGATAGACTTAGCCGGAGTCTGGTTCAGGAATGAGCCGTTGTTCGCGAGTGGTAGAGCCACCTGGGACCAGTTCAAGACCCAGTTCAAGAAGAAGTTCTTCTCGACCACTGCTAGAGTAGCCATGGGGCTACGATTCCAGAACATCCAGCAGGGGAACCGTTCTGTTGATGACTATGCGGGAGAGTTTAGTCGCCTGAGCCGTTTTGCTCCTAGTCTGGTTGCTGATCCAGAGGAGATGACCCGTAGGTTTTGCCATGGTCTAGTTCCAGACATTGGCATTCTTATAGTGGCGAACGGTACGACTGACTACTACCAGAGCCTAGAGTTGGCCCGGAGTATTGAGGAGCGTCTTCTGTCATGCAAGAGGTCGGCTTCTGTACATCATGAGGGACCGTCCAAGCGTCAGGCTTTCCAGCAGAGAGCGCCGACGCCACCCCAGCAGACTTACCGTCCCCCTACACCACATCATCAGACCCCGCCAGTTCGAGCCTCGGGACCCCGTCAGCAGCAGCAGAAGGGAGCTATATGTTCTTTCTGCGGAAGACCAGGGCACGATTACTCCATCTGCAGGAAGAGGCTGAAGCAGTGCTTAGTTTGTGGGTCTGCCACCCACATGATACGGGAATGCCCAGTAGCGAAGACTAGAGGACCGCTTCCGACTCAGCAGCAGAGGTTTGGGCAGCATCTGCAGCAGCAGAAGGGACCTCAGGGGAGGGTTTATAGTCTAGCCATTGAGCCGGAGCCGGAGCAGGTTTCGGAGCCGGATTACTTAGCTGACGTCATCACAGGTCATGTTTATTTGCATACTTTTCTAGCTGTTTGTTTGTTTGATTCTGGTGCATCTTATAGCTTCCTATCATTAGAGTTTATGCATAAACATCATCTAGTAGCTACACCTACTGCGGAGATTAGTATAGTGATGACGGGAGGAGGACCAGTGCCTATTAGATCTATCTATAGATGTTCTATTTTTATAGCCGGGAGAGAGTTCAGGGGGCGATTCTTTGTGATGCCACTCCCCGGTTATGATATCATATTGGGGATGGACTGGCTTAGCTACGCCCATGCATCTATAGATTGCCATGAGGGTAGTATTTTGTTCAGTCCCCCAGGCACAGCACCATTCAGTGTCAGGAGGACAGGGCCGGAGATCAGCCTAGAGCCGAACTATTGTGCGACAGTCGGGGACGCAGCACCGCCACACCCTATCATTAGGGAGTTTATGGATGTATTCTCAGAGGATCTTTCAGGACTTCCGCCTGACAGAGATGTGGAGTTCACTATAGATTTAGTGCCGAGTTCATCACCAGTATCCCGGGCTTGCTATAGAGTGAATCCCAAGGAGGCCATAGAGATGAAAGAGCAGATTGATGACCTGTTGAAAAAAGGTTCCATTTGATCCAGTGCTTCTCCATGGGGAGCACCAGTGCTCTTTGTGCCTAAGAAGGATGGTACAGTCCTGTTGTGTATTGACTATCGGGCTTTGAATGCCATCACCATCAAGAACAAATATCCTCTGCCCAGGATAGATGATTTGTTCGACCAATTGAGCGGGGCGAAGGTGTTTTCCAGGATAGACTTGAGATCCGGGTACCACCAGGTGAAGGTTAGGCCAGCAGACATCCAGAAGACGGCGTTCAACACGAAGTACGGGCAGTACGAGTTTCTGGTGATGCCATTTGGTCTCACAAATGCGCCAGCTGTCTTTATAAACTTGATGAATAAGACATTTCACCAGTATCTGGATAAGTTCGTTGTGGTGTTTATCGACGACATCCTGATATACTCGAAGACGCCGGAGGAGCATGCAGAGCACTTACGGATAGTTTTGGGGATTCTGAAGTAGGAGAGATTGTTTGTCAAATTGTCGAAGTACGAATTCTTTTTAGACCGAGTGGAGTTTCTCGGCCATGTAGTCACTGGAGATGGAATCTCGGTGGATCCCAGGAAGATTACTGCAGTTGAGACATGGAAGGCTCCGACGTCAGTTTCAGAGATCAGGAGCTTTCTGGGTTTAGCAGGCTATTACAGAAAGTTCGTCCAGGACTTTGCTAGGATAGCTGAACCCATGACGAAGCTGACGCGGAAGGACGCGGAGTACATCTGGTCAGAGGACTGCCAGGCGGCATTTAAGGAGCTGAAGAGGAGGCTGACGACCGCTCCAGTTCTGACTTTACCTTCAGGTTCTGGAGGTTTCACCATATACAGTGATGCTTCTGGGAAGGGGCTAGGATGTGTTCTACAGCAGCATGGGAAAGTAATTGCTTATGCATCTAGGCAGTTGCGGACTCATGAGAGGAATTATCCTACCCATGACCTAGAGTTAGCTGCGGTGATCTTTGCACTCAAGTTATGGAAACATTACTTATACGGAGAGCGTGTGAAAATCTTTACTGACCACAAAAGCTTGAAGTATGTGTTCACGCAAAAAGAGCTGAACATGAGGCAAAGACGATGGTTGGAGTTGATGAAGGACTTCGACATCGATTTACAGTATCGTCCCGGGAAGGCAAATATGGTGGCGGATGCGCTGAGCAGGCATCCGATGGCATGGTACCTGATGATTGATCGACATTTGCGGAAGGATCTGGAGAAGCTCGGTATCGAACTGGTTCGGCCAGGATCAGTAATACAGATGATGGCGCTTGACATTCAGTCAGGTTTGATGGAGCAGATCCGGGAGGCACAGTCTACAGATGAGAGCCTTCGCAGACTTCGACCCCAGGCATTAGCTGGATTGCTGGATGACTTCACTATAGCAGAGGATGGATCCCTGAGGCATGGCAGTCGATTGTGCGTACTGAAGGGAGAGCTGGTAGAGGCAGTCTTACAGGAGACGTACCGATCGAGATATTCTATTCACCCTTGTGCTAACAAGATGTACCGTGACTTGCGGAAACATCTTTGGTGGCACGGGATGAAGAGGGATGTATCACGTTCCATCTCGAGATGCCTAGTTTGCCAGCAGGTCAAGGCGGAGTGCTAGAGGCCAGCTGGTTTGTTGCAGCCGTTACCCATTCCCGAGTGGAAGTGGGAACATATTACGATGGACTTCGTTTCAGGGCTTCCTCGTTCCCAAGGAGGGAAGGATGCCATCTGGGTCATCGTAGACAGGCTGACGAAGTGTGCGCACTTCATACCCTTCAAGGTGGGGCTTTCTATCGAGAAGTTGGCGGAGCTATACATGCAGCAGATAGTTCGCCTACACGGAGTGCCGGTGAGCATCGTGTCAGACAGAGACACCAGATTTACATCCCACTACTGGAGGAGCTTGCAGGAGGAGTTGGGCAGTAGGCTCAAGTTCAGTACGGCGTACCACCCGCAGACAGATGGGCAGTCCGAGAGGACGATACAGACACTGGAGGATATGCTGAGGACTTGCGTGCTGGACTTCGAAGGATCATGGGAGAGCCATCTGCACTTGGTAGAGTTTTCATACAACAACAGCTACCAGGCCAGTATTGGTATGTCTCCTTTCGAGGCGCTATATGGACGACGATGCCGCACATCGCTCTTTTGGGATGATATCGGAGACAGAGTTATGCTTGGGCCAGAGATGATCACGGATGCAGCAGAGAAAGTCGGGATGATCAGAGACAGGCTCAGAGTAGCTCAGGACAGGCAGAAACACTGGGCTGATGCTAGTCGCAGACCGATGGAGTTCGCAGACGGTGATATGGTGCTAGTGAAGATATCACCTACTCGAGGGACGATCCGGTTCGGACGAGGAGGGAAGCTGAGCCCCAGATACATCGGGCCGTTCGAGGTACTTAGCAGGATCGGAGAGGTAGCTTACAGGGTTGCACTTCCACCCAACCTAGCAGGAGTTCACGACGTCTTTCACGTATCTCAGCTGAGGAGATATGTTCCAGACCCCAGTCATGTGCTAGATCATTCGGAGTTGGAGGTCGGACCGAGCCTTACAGTTTCTGAACAGCCAGTGGAGATATTAGACCGGAGAGAGAAGAGGCTGAGGAACAAGGTTATACCCCTAGTACGAGTAGCTTGGAGCCGTCACTCCCCAGGTGAATCTACTTGGGAGAGGGAATCGGACATGAGGGAGAGATACCCTTACTTATTCGATCCAACCGCTGCGAGGGAACCACCCGTTCCCGCTTGATACCCTAGAGGTTAGTTTCGATCGCAGCCTTAGTCATTTGATTGCAATACTTGCTATGTTAGAATATTGTCGGGTCTTCAATCCTTGTGAATTTCGAGGACGAAATTTTTCAAGGAGGGAAGACTTGTAAGCCCCTGATTTTCAAATTCATTTTTAATTAGTGTTAATTAGATTTTAATGTCATTTATAGCCTTAATTAATTATTAAGAATTTTTAGGAATTTTTCTAGAATTTTTAAATAAATTTAAATGAGTTTTAAAATACAAAAATATTGATTTATAATTTTCTAAAATGTTTTAATATCAATTTACAATTATTAGAATTGTTTTAATACTATTTTGTAATTATTAAAATTATTAATATATTGGTTTGCAATTTCCCAATTGTTATGTGCAAATTTTTTTTGCACATAAACAGTACGGGATGGGTTATGCAAATATAATTTTGCACTTAGACACTGCTAGGACCTTTATGCAATTTCCTAAACTCTAGGGTTTGTTTTGCAAATCCTAAACCTACCCCCTGCCCGACGACCGACGGCTGACCGGCGACTGCCCCCGCCATTTTCGGCCAGCGCACAGCTCCCCGACCGCCTCAAATTGCCTATAAATAAACCCCCTCTCTCTCCCAGTCAAAACCCTAGCTCTACACCCCACCACGACCGCCCACGCCACCATCACCTCCACTTTTCCCCCGCCGGAACCCTATCTCCGGCTACACCCGAGCGCCGCCCCTACGACGAACGCCACCCCCTACCACCACCACCAACGGGTTCGCCTCGACGAGCCGACCCCAGCGCCACCACTCCGCCACCGTCACGACGCCTCCTCCGCCGTCCAGACCCTCCGACAGCAGCCCGACCTGGACACGTACGTGTCATCTACCCCCCCCCCTCCCCGTGTCCTGTTGTGTCTCGTTCTCATACACAGGACTCGCCTACACACGACAACCCTAATGGTAAGTGCGGACACGGCAAACACGTGTCGTGTGTGTCATAAATCAGCCCGACACATGGACTCCTGTGTCCCTAACTGTCAGGACATAGGATTATTTTTTTTTTTTTATGTATAAACCTTTCTAAACTAAATAAAACAAACCTAAACTCTAATCCTAACACAAGCCATGGGCTGACCCCCTGGCCAGCCCGACCCAACTCAAACCCGACCCCCCCCCCCCCCCCCCCCCCCCGCTGGGCCGAGTTCGAACCCCCCTGCTGTCTTTCCTTTTCTTTTTCTTTTCTTTTTCCTTTTTCTTTTCTTTTGTTATTTATGTATATTTATGTATATATGTATATACATATATTTGTATATATATATATATAATTATATATACTGTATTTTTGTATATATACTTACTGTTTTTTCTTATGTATATATGTATATATACTTTATTCTCTTGTACTTTATTATTCTATGTATATATACATATATACATATATATATATATATATATATATATATATATATATATATATATATGTATTATGTATACATATATATTTATATATTTCCTTGTGTATATATATATTATTATATATATACTATTATATGTATATGTATACATTATTTTGTATATATATATATATATATATATATATATATATATATATATATATATATATATATATATATATATATATATATATATATATTATATAGTTGAGTATTTTCTTATATGTATGTATATATACATATATTTGTATATATATATATATAATATATATAGTTGAGCATTTTCCTATATATATAAATATCCCTATATTTATATATATATATATATATATATATATATATATATATATATATATATATATATATATATATATATATATATATATATATATATATATATATATATATATATTATTTCCTATATGTATTTTACTTAGCTTAGTGTAAATTATTTATATAAAATAATGTTCATACTTTTATAGTTACTATGTAAAACTTTACCTTATTAAAATATTAATATTTATTTTGCATTTCTACCACTTAGTATTTTCTGTGTATTTAAATTACTGCAACCATTTGGTGTCCAAGCCTAGCATGGGTATTTGGGCTCAAATATGTTTTCACACATTCAAGACCTGTACAAGTCATATTGGCCTTGGGTCCTGTATTTGAACTTTGGTTCAAATTATATACATGGACAAAATACGCAGATAATTAATTATTGTGTGCATTGCTGTTTTTGATTTTCTAAAAATACTTAAAGTGCTGCTAAAAATTATGGAAAAATAGTATTTAGATACTATGTTAAGTTAGCTAATTTAGTATAAATTTTGTAGTATTTAATTTACTGTTTTGCCCCTAGTTTGGCATATGAAACCAAAACTCATTTTCTGTATACTTAGGAAAACTGATTTTTATAAAATATTTGTACTGGTTAATAAATTCCAAAAAAATTATAATAAATTTCTATGATTAACAAGGATCACCTTGGTACTTTACTTTAAGAAAAACTAGGCTTTTTGTCTACTTTAAAAATTGTTAGAACACAATGATCTTTTGATTTATTTATTGATTAATTACGACTTGTCGTTTTTTGTGTTATTTTGAGTTTTAGCCGTGTTGAACCTCACCCCTCACTAGTGTAAAGACCCTAGAAAGTTAGTTAAAGTAGTGTGTCACCCCACATTGGTCTCCTAAGCTGAAATCATTATTTTGGCTAGGTGCCCAGTCACAAGTCGTGTCGTACCAATTAGTGTTCTAGTATTTTAGCTTAGTGTAAAAACTAAATTGTTGTATTTACTTCTACAGTGACGAGCTACCAGACATCCATAGCATTGTTATCGCAGCTTGTTTTGTTTTGCTTTGCTAGAGGCAAGTACTTTCTACGAACTTTACATATTGTCACATAAATGAACTGCAAACCCCACCATGTTAAATGCTGATCCTTGGGGTAGCAAGTTAGATCTCTACATGTTGTACTTTCAGTTACTACCATGCTTAGAACAGTCTTGATGTATCTCTCACATGATTAGGATATGGATTATGGGGAAACTGTTAGTAGCGTACGTGATCATGCCCCTTACTCGTACGTACGTACCGAGCAAGGTTGACATTTTATGTATACCTTGTCGTAGGCGCACCAGCTGTATTTTTACGTATGTACATCTATCGCTTGTTTTACTTGTACGTATATATATTTTATTTATATTGTACCTCGGTACATTGTACATCTATTGACCGATCACGTACTTGCTACAGTTTTAAACATTACATATACATCTGTCTCTATGACATATGTGTCCTTGCCATGATAGATTGAGTGATGCCATGCTTTCCAGTTATTCCTCTCATGTTCATTTCCATGTTTCATATGCTAGTTTGCTAGATTTAGTACTTGCTCCCGTCCTGACAGGATAACGTTGTAGGTGTCCTTACTGAGGATGAGTTACTCTGCGACACATACTATGGAGATACTGCCGAGGACCCGGCTCTGCTTTACGAGGATGTTCCTGCGGGGAACCTCGCTTAGTTGTCTTTTGTTTACTTAGACTTTTGAGAGTAGACATGTATTAGACTACATCATTTTGTAACTGGACATGTATCCAGTTTTACATTTCAGTTTACTTGTACTTGGACGTTTACTATATACGATGACTTTTGTGTTTGGAGCATTTATGATTCTTCTTCACTTATAGAACTGTTAGTACATTTAGTCTTATCCTGTTGTCTTTAGAACAGCTTACTACGTTTTATCTCAACGTAGACTGGGCATGACTCGGCCTGGCCCAACAATTTGGGTAGCGGGTCGTGACAGCGGTGACCTGCACTTCTTACCATATAGTGCTTCGAATGGCACCATCTGGATACTAGCTTGATAACTATTGTTGTACGAGAACTCGACTAAGTGCAGGTGACTCTCCCAAGACCCTCTAAAATCTAGAGTGCAAGCTCGCAACATGTCTTCTAAAGTCTGAATCGTTCTTTCTGATTGCCCATCCGTCTGCGGATGGTAGGCCGTGCTAAACCTTAACTTGGTACCCAGACTATGATGTAAGCTCTTCCAAAAATGTGATGTAAAGCGGGTATCTCGATCCGACACAATACTGACAGGGACTCCATGCTGCCTGACAATCTGTTGCATATACAACTCTGCCAACTTTTTTGTAGATTGTCCTACTATGAAAGGAAGAAAATATGCTACCTTCATAAGTCGGTCCACTATTACCCAAATAGCGTCCTTACCACTTGGTGATCTCGGTAAACCGGTCACAAAGACCATTGTAATATGCTCCCATTTCCATTCCGGGATAGGAAGCGGTTGTAATAACCCAGCTGGCCTCTGCTGTTCTGCCTTCACTTGCTGACATACCAAGCAACGAGAAACAAATCAAGCTATCTCCCTCTTCATCCCGTTCCACCAGAAATGCTGCTTGATATCTTGGTACATCTTGGTCCCTCCAAGGTGAATAGAATACTGAGAACTGTGAGCTTCTGCCATAACCTCCTGTCTGATATCTCCACTAGGCACACATAGACGTGATCCAAACCTAAGTGTACCATCTTCATGAATTCTCATCTCCTTCCTGAGTCCTGACTCACACTCTGCCCTAAGCTTCTGAATCCTTGGGTCTTGTGCCTGAGCTGCCTTGATCCTGCCTACCAAGTCGGATTGAATTTGTAAACTTGTCAGAACTCCTACATCACTAGGAAGTATAACTTCGATGCCCATCTTCTGAAGGTCTTCTAAGATATGCCTCTGTGTTGTCAACATAAATGTGCCGCCTCTCCTGCTGAGAGCGTCTGCTACTACATTCACCTTGCCTGGATGATACTGAAGCTCCACGTCATAATCTTTGATCAACTCCAACCATCTTCTCTGCCTCATGTTTAGTTCCTTCTGAGTAAAGATGTACTTCAGACTTTTATGGTCCGTGTACATATCTACTCGATCACCATATAAGTAATGCCTCCATAGCTTCAGAGCAAACACTACTGCCGCTAACTCCAAATCATGAGTTGGGTAATTCTTTTCGTGGTCCCGAAGCTGCCTAGATGCATACGCTATCACCTTTCCATGTTGCATAAGGACACATCCAAGTCCTTTACCTGACGCATCACAATATACTGTAAAACCTCCGGGTCCAACTGGCAATGTAAGAATAGGCGCTGATACCAACTTCTGCTTCAAAGTCTCAAATGATGCCTGATATTCTGCCGACCAAACGAATGGTACATCCTTCCGGGTCAAGCGGGTCATGGGTGCTGAAAGCCTTGCAAAGTCTGACACAAACCTTCTGTAATATCCTGCCAATCCCAAGAAGCTCCGTACATCTGCTACGGTCTTGGGTACTGGCCAACTCTCTACTGCTTCTATCTTCTTGGGATCTACTGCTACTCCAGCTCCTGATATGATATGACCCAAAAATGAAATGTGATCCGACCAAAACTCACACTTGCTGAGCTTGGCATACAACTGGTTCTCTCTCAGAACCTACAACACTTTCCTGAGGTGGTCTTCATGCTCCTCTTCACTAGCAGAGTATACGAGAATGTCATCAAGAAACACAACGACAAACTGGTCTAAGTATGGCATAAAGATGTGATTCATCAAATCCATGAATATTGCTGGAGCATTGGTCAAACCAAACGGCATTACTAAGAACTCATAATGCCCATACTTCGACCTGAACGCTGTCTTGGAAATATCTTCCTTCCGAACCCTCAACTGATGGTACCCTGAACGAAGATCTATCTTGGAGAAAACTCTAGCTTTGCTCAACTGATCAAATAAGTCGTCGATCCTGGGTAATGGGTACTTGTTCTTCACTGTTGCCGCGTTAAGCTTCCTGTAGTCTATGCACAATCTGGATGACCCATCCTTCTTCCCCACAAGTACTACTGGTGCTGCCCATGGTGACACGCTAGCTTGGATAAATTTCTTCTCCTTCAGTTCCTCTATATGCTGATATACCTTGGCCTGCTCTGAATCCGCCATTCTGTAAACTCGATCTGATATCGGTTTAGTTCCTGGTGCCAATTCTATACTGAACTCAATATCCCTAACCGGTGGTAGACCTGGAAGTTCTTCAGGAAATACGTCTAGAAATTCTTCAACTACCTTCGAAATCTGAACTTCTTCCATTGTCGCTATTACTCCCTGCTCTTGCTGAGTTGCCTCTGATCTGACTAAGGTGAACCGCTCTATGCCTGGAATATCAAAAGATACACTCCCTCTACGATAATCTATTGTCGCATGACTGTCTTTCAGCCAGTCCATGCCTAAGATAACGTCGAAATTTTTAACAGGAAATTCTATCAACCGGACGGGTAAGGAATGCCCGCAAACTACAACGCTACAAGCTAAAATAATTCTACTGACTCCTACGAGCCCATTACCAGTGAGTATATTCAACCTCCCTGGCAATGCCTCGAACTCCATTCCTAGTCGTGTCGTAAATGATGCAGATATAAATGAATGGGATGCTCCCGAATCAAACAATGCTACTGCGGGATATGAGGCGACGAGAATGTTACCTGCCACAACATCTCCCGATGTCAATGCCTCCTCCAAGGACAGAGTGAATGCTTGCACTCGACCTCCTTGCTGATTTCCATGCTGCGGCCTAGCCTGATGCTGTTGCTGGCCCCTTCCTTGATGATGCTGGGGTGGTCTATGCTGGTGTTGCTGTATCGGCGGCCCCTGCTGCCGAAACATCTGAGCCTGCGGCAGTAACGGACGCTGTGTCAATGGCCTTACTGTCACCGCTGGTCCTCGATACTGGCCTGCCCCTGGTGCTGGCAGAGCAGAAAACTGCTGCACTGGTCCTCCTGACCTCGAATTCATGGGACATGTTGTAACACGATGATCTGGATTTCCACGTATCAGACACAGTCCATTCAATGTCCGACACACATCTCTAGTGTGCCCCATCTTCCCACAATAAGTGCAGCCCACCGGGGGTTGCTGGTTCTTCCTCTGTTGCTGTTGCTGCTGCCTGGGTGGTGGTGCTGGTCCTCGTATCGCCACATCGTGGATACGAATGCCAGTGGATGGTGCTGTTGTTCGGGACGCTGCTCCCCCTCCTCCTTCAATCTGACTGTGGGATCTCTTCTGACCCCCAGTCCTCACCGCAAGCCTCTGAATGGTAATCTCATGCCTTCGAGTCGCCGTCAATACTTCGTCAAAAGTTTGGTAATTGTGCCCCTCTATCAATTGCAAGAGCTCAAGATGAAACCCTTGCTGAAACCTCATGGCCCTCTGGCGTTCTGTTGCTACCATCTCTGGGACGAATCTACTCAATCTGCAGAACTCCGCTGCATAAGCATCTACAGTCTTGCCGGCCTGCCTGAGGTTGATAAATTTCTGTTGTAGCTCAAACTGCGCCATAACTCCATAGTACTTCGTTTTGAATCTTGCAGTGAAATCGTCCCAAGCCACAGGACGTCTGATGCCCACTTTCTCTGATTCCCACCAATCGCGTGCGAGATTCTGAAGTAACAACTTCACTAGATCGACACGTTCTTCTGCCGGTACCTTAGCTGCTGTCAGAATAGCCTCAATATCCTTAAGCCATGCATCTGCTGAGATGGCATCCTTCGTGCCCTCGAAATGGCGGGGGTTGTACTTGTAAAACCTGGCTGATGCTCCTGAATCAGTCCTCACTCCTCTTTCCAAAGCCGTCTGCAATCCTTGGTTGAGCAACACATTCTGCTCTTGTAGCTGAGTGTGCATGCGTTGCTGGGCCAACATCTGATGTTGCTGAGTAGCCATCATTCCTCTCATGATCTCCAGAAGGGCTGGTGTGTCCACTTGGGTAGGTAGAACTGTTGGTGGTGGTAGAACATCCGGATACTGCGATCCAGCCGCTGCTTCCACTATCACTTCTTCCTGGGTAGCCTCCTGAGGTGAGACTGGCCCTTGTTGCTGACCAACAGGGTCAGGTTGTCCATGTTGCCCCTGCTGCTGTCCAGCTCTGACCGATGTGGACGAAGTGCCCCTAAGAAAAGGGACAAGAGAACAATCAAACAACCGGACATGAAGGATCAATGAAGTCAAAGGATACTGGAATATCAAGCAAGGGTTGAGAATAACGAATCATGAGATCAAGGGGGAAACACGTGTGATTGAGACATCCTATAAATCAAAACACCCCACAAGTCTGAAATCAGACCTGCATGGGCCACCACTAAAACCTTGTCACGCCCCAGAACCAGAATACTGGAGAGCGGGGGAATGACTCAGCCAGCTACGTATTACGGGTAGATGAATACCGTATAATACGATCAATGCTGTCTAACCAGACGAGGGGGTGCATACTACATGAAAGTCTCACTATGGTCACTTCACATCTATTGTCTCAATCATTCAAACAAGAAGCGAAAATAGAGAACATGTAAGATAAAGCAGTAAGGCGTCCCAAACGCTCAATCAAAATGTCCTTGAGATCTGGCTTTACAAAACATAGCCAGATGGTATAGTAACATATACACAATTGTTATCAGCTGCAGTCTGACTTTAGTTACAATCATGAAAAAGTAAGTGCAAGACAATCCGACTAACATGTCGGTGCCAAACGGCTAAGTATGAAGTAAATAACAAAACGAGCGGTGAAGTAAGGAACCTACTCGAGCCCTCCTGCGATCATTCCTCTAGTATTGACCATCTTGGAGGTAGAAGTAAGCTGGATCCTCGGGGACCGGCTCTAAATCTGGCCATGTAAAACCAGAGAGGTTAGACCTCTAATAGCAAGTACCACAAGGAAGGACGATATGAAGGATTAAACCAGTAAGTAAGAGAATATAATAATAGATCTCTGCTTCCCACTAGGATTCACATAACATCACGATACTTCGAACCAACCTCCCAACCAAACAAGGACAGAAGTTGGCCCGTCATGTCCTGATATTCTGATCATCTCAGTTAGGCAACAGAGTAGGTACAGTACATAAACAATCATCTTGAACGGCCAATCAACTACTACGGCTTGCTATTGTGAGTCCCAAGTTATCCTGGAATGCAAATAGGGATTCCTCAGTTCTTACTATGTGCGAGCAAGGCTAGTCTATCCAGTCAATCAATTGCGCCAATCATGTAATTAGACGAGTCCCAGCGGGACGCCTGTCGTTAATATAGCATGGACAATAATATAAGCAGATACCGTTCCCTACCCGTGTGACAGATTTACAGTATCTGTGGAAACCAGCCGGCCCGTCGGACACTACTAGTCCCAAGGGGGCTGCCATGTAAGAACTCGGGAATCTATTTTCTCCATGTAATTATTATTTTATTTAACTTAATAGTCTCTACGTTGAGTGAAATCCCATGCCGTGGATCATGGTCATTCAAATGAGTACTTTCGTACGGGGTACGATATGCGCAACTCTACAACGATACCCATGCGGCTAGGTTGTAGGTCTTACATAGCGTGATGCAACAATCAAATCTAACCACGGAGTAATCATGCCTTGACCATAAAGTACACATGCTGGTTTTTGTAAGAAAATAAATAACTAAATAAATAATTTGAAGCCTGCATGTGTCTGTATGCCAATATTCGGGATCGGCTAATCGATTGTAATAGTCCATTACATGAACGTGTCTCATTCATTCAATTCAATAAGACGACTAGCCAGTCTCTTAGTTCCAACTAGGAACGCATGATCAATTATTAGTCAATGTCACAATCATTATCAATGGTGACAAGGCATGAAAGTCAATTAGTATTACATGGGGTCGAGCCTATAACTCCTCAGAGTTAAGTTCTAGTCATACTGGGTATCCATGGATCAATCAAGACACATGACACATTCCACATAACAATCTGTATTTAACAATATTAACATATCATGATTTATCAGGTTCAGGCCAAAAGGCGTAAGGATATAATAGAAGAATTATCATGCCATCATTAAATGAATAAGTTATAGAACAATAAAACACCCAGGTCAGAAAGTCACGCCAACGAGTCTAGGCTAAGGCCAACAAGTCACGCCAAGTCTAGCATGTTGGAGCGAGCGTGTAACAGCGTGAGCGTGAAAAATGGTTCACGTTGGCACGCACAGTGTAAACGTGAAGAAAAATTCACGCACTCATAAGTGAGCGTGAAAAGTGATAAGAAATTCACGCACGCACAAGTGAGCGTGAAAAGTGTGACAAGAAATTCACGCACGCACGCAAGACGTGAGCGTGACTAAAAATCCACGCACGCATGCAAAGACGTGTGCGTGACTAAAAATTCACGTATGCTCGTCAAGACGTGAGCGTGACTAAAATACACGCTGACACGTAAGAACGTGAGCGTGACTCAAAATACACGCAGACACGTACAGACGTGTGCGTGACTAAAAATACACGCTAACATGTAAGAACATGAGCGTGACTAAAATCCACGCAGACACGTAAGAACGTGAGCGTGACTCAAAATACACGCAGACATGTACAGACGTGTGCGTGACTAAAATTACACGCTAACATGTAAGAACATGAGCGTGACTAAAATCTACGCAGACACGTAAGAACGTGAGTGTGACTCAAAATCCACGCAGACACGTAAGAACTTGTGCGTGACTGAAAATCCATGCTAAGTTGGGAGATCAAAACCCATGAACAACCGTGAATACAACATCTTAGATCTAGCAAAAACCAGCCAAAGAAATCAAAAATGCCAAGTAGTAAACTCTCTCAGAATCATGAGAGGAAGAGAAATGAACCATAAAAATGGTTCTCCAAGCAAGAAGCAAGATTGCACTTGCCTGCTGTTGGGTTGGTGGAGAGAGTGATGAGAGGAAGAAGAAGAAGTAATGGTGAAGAATGAGAGTTATGAGGAGAGAGAAGGAGAAGGGGGCTTAAATAGGAAGGATGGTGGTAGGTGGGGGTTTGGGTCGGGTTTGATCGGGCCCAACCAAGGCCAACCCGAAAGCAAAGTAGAAAGGTTAAAAGCAGAAAATAAATGCAGGAATAAAATTGCAGGAAATTAAATACAGAAATAAAATTGTAGGAAATTAAATTAACATGAAAATTAATGAGCAGATAATTAATTAACATGAAATTATAGGAATTTAAATACAGGATAATACATGATAAATACTAAATAAATATACATGGATTGCACATGTATAAAAATACGTATTCTTGGAACGGGGAGTGACAGGCAAGCTCTAAAGAAAGGGGTGCAGGGTTCCTCATCATCCTCTGTAAAATTTTCAACATGTCCAGTCAGGACGAGAGCGAGCACAATACATCTCAACAGTTCATAGCAGGTTAGAAAATATAATCATGCAGTAAAGTAAGATATAGATACTGAAGGAAATACAGTATGTAAACAGAGAGAGAGAACTGTAATAGAAATATCTACTATAAGTAAAGAGCTACCAGTGACTAGTAATTTAGAGCACAAAGTCGACATGTGAACGGCTTGATTTGTACATGGCTATACTAAAGAGGCGTACATGGCTATTCTACTTTGGAAATTGTTCACATGGCTATTTATACTCCCCCGTACCCCCAATTAATACACAAGGATCCAACCAGGTTATGTTATGATTCTATGTAACAGCCCCCGAAGGGTGGTAAGCCCCCAAAGGGTGATATGCCCCCCAAAGGGTGATAAGCCTCCGAAGGGTGATATGTCCCCAAAGGGTGATAAGCCCCCGAAGGGTGGTACATAGTAGTCCCATAAATGGGGATTCTGATAGACCCAATAAATGGGATTAGGATTCAGAGAAGACTCTATGATCATATGGGTATATGTCACAAGTGATCAAAGAACCAAAGAAGCATATGATACGCCATGTAAGTAAAACGCACAGAACATAGAGTACCCGATACTCCCGAAGGGATAACATCTCAAGAAGGAATCCATATAGTACTAATCCGTGTGACCAACGTGACAGTATCAAGTAAAGTAAGTTAATGCAGAAAATAATTCTAAGCAGGATATGAAATGATCAGAGAATGTACTCGCCTTGTATCTGAATGTCTGAAGTAAATGTACTGTCCGAGATGAGGTACCTGACTCCTAGTTAGAGCAACACAAGTCAAAATGTATACAGGGGATGATAATAGTAATCTACAATGCATCTGCATGCTGTCTAGGTCAAACTAGACTAAAGTCAACAATTGGTCAACTCTAGTCAACCACACTAGTCAAACTAGGTCAAACTAACCCAGACAAGTCTTACTAAACCTAACCAAGGCTTCCTAGCAAGCACACATCAAATCTAGGCTATACAACCCAACCAGACACTTACTGGCATTCAAACCACATACCTAGGCTATGAGCCATAGGCATACACCCATAGGCAATGTCATGCCTATACCAAACCACATATTCACATATACCCATATATTAGTATATCTACATTAATATAATAACACACATTATAAGTATATAGCCACAACCTAATATATGCATCACATACATATATATATAGACATATATATGTGTATACCTAGAGTGATAGGAAAATATGTGTGTGTGTCAAGAGTGCTCAGGAATTTGGTTGTATGTGTCATAGGCCTGTGTGTGTGTATTAGAGATGTGTATGTGCGAGAATGGCATGAGGGTGTGTGTGAGTGAACTGTAGAATGAAAAGAAGTGGAAGGGATACGAAATGGAAAAATCTGAGAAATATGATACCAAAACTCATGTGTGAATGTCCAATTGAGAATACATACTGATGAAACCCAAAAACTGAATTCAAGAACCCAATCTCAGTTATTACATTTCAAAACTCAGTTTTAAATTCACATTCAAGATCCCAGTTTCCTAAACAACAAATCTCAGTTAACTATTGTCAAGAAAAGGGAAAACCCTTTCTCAGGTTTTCATGTTAACTCCAACATTCAACCAAATGGAATTAACAACAACTAACATATATATTTACACAACCTATATTCTAAAACTGATCTAACATTAATCTCAGGAAAACAGATATTGAAACTCAGTTATCAGTCTACATGTTCAGTCCTAAAATGGAGTTCGAATAACAAGGCAGTGTGAACTAATGCATGGTATTTGTGTTCAGGCATGTGCAGTGCAAGTGTATATAGTGTTTGCTGCAGTGCAAAGGGTACAGTAAAATACAAGTGAGGAGAGTTAATTTCAGATTATGTGTGAGACATCATAGGGACAGTAATATTGAAAATGGAATTGGGTGTGTGAGAGTGATGTGATTCAGTTTTGTGTGTATATATGTGAGGCATGTGAGTGAGTATAACATGTGTGTAATGTGTAAGAGTTGCAAAGTGTGAGGAAATCAGGAGTTCAATATCAGATTTCAGATTTTCCTGAAACCAAAGACAGTGCCAGGAATAACCAATCTCACACTTCAACCCACATGCATCTACACCAATGGAGTTTAGCATTTACCCAACCCTAACACATGTGGGTGAGTCTAAACTATTATTTGACAGCATCTATACAGTTTAGAAAGAAGAATAAACATCAGGAAATCAATTGAGCAAAAACCCCAAACCATAACTGACAGTTAACAAGAATGAATCAGAGAGTCAACTCAAAATCGAATCCAACAACCCAATGCTCAACACAAATCGAAGTTAGCCTATCCATCATTCATCAATTATGTAGGTGAGTCCAATTTATCATTCAATCATCATAAAAACAGGAAAAATGTAAATCAATTTCAGGGAAAAGTATTTCAGCCAAATGGTATCAGTTCATATTGGAAATTCATGATTTCGAAATCAATAACCCATCCAAATTGCAAATCTAACATGATCATTATTTATCACACATGTAGGTGAATTAATTCTAACAGTTATCATCACAAAACTTAGTTAAAATATGCAAATTAGAATCCAAAAAAAACTGAAACAATGAAGGTATCGGTCGGGTATCAGTTCTCATTGGAAAAATTCAATTTCGAAGCAAAACACATACAATAAACCATAGGAACGTGTCGAGGAAGTGTCGTGTACATAACGTGGTATCACACAACGTGTCTCGTATCCAGAAAAATGGACACGAGGTGTCCAGAACTTAAAAATGCAAGTGTCAGCCAATATGCACAGACTGGCCTCGTGCAGCGAGGACACAGCCTCGTGCACACGATACGTGACACGGCAAGCCACGTGCACGTGTACCTAGGTTCTCCAGGACTAGGGCTAGGGTGTCATCACCCTGCACCGTGTCGGGGTCGTGTCGTGTTAGAGTTTTAGCCGCGTGTCAGGGCACGTTTTTAACAATGTGACGTGCAGTGTTAATTCGATGCGGGCAGGATTTCTCCCAATCCGCTCGATAGAATGAGCTAAAATTTTGTCAGTGTGGTGTCAGACACGTGGCCTAGGTGTCCACAAAATTTTGTGTCACGGCGTGATGTGTCGTGTCCGCTACAGTGCTCGAGAGGCAGGGCAACCGTGCACGGTGTCGTACAGCGTGTCTACGACCGTTTTCGACACGGAAATGACACAAAAATACTTCCAGTCTTCACAAACATTAACATACACATATAGGCCTAGGTATCTATGTAATTAGTTTTTCAAAAATTGAAAATAAAATCCTTTGTGACATTTAATCAAACACCTATACACACATCATGACACGTGTCCGATACGGACACCAAACAGACACAAAACTTTGCAAAACCTATACCAACAGAGAGAGGACACCTAGGGCTTCCTAACCATGCAAAGAAAATAAAATTCTATGGAAGGAATAGGAAGTTACCTATATGTTCAATTTGCATGTAAAAGCTTCAAAAGGGGGGTTTTCTTCTTGATGGCCAAGTGCTCCAAATTGGTCCAAACCTGAGATTTCTCTCCATGGACATGAAATAGAGCTGGATTAGGAACTAATGCAAAAGTCTAGAGTGGAAAAGGAATTAAAATGAATAATCTATGGGTTGGGGAAGAATGGACAAACCTCTTTCTTCAAAACTTGGAGAAATTAATAAAAGAGGCAAGAGCAAATGGAAGAGGCATTAAATAGGGTGGGAAACCCTATGTTGGCTGCCATGGGCTGATTAGGGTTAGGGTTTGGCTACATGGTGTGGGCCTATGGGCTTTAAGTCTCAAGTCATTAATCATGACTTATGAAGTCATAAGCCATTTTAGCCTAATCAACTCCAAAACTCTCCAAACAAGTTCTAATGACTTAAACCTCACTAAATTAGGTCAAACCAAGTTTACTTAACCTAACCAAGTGGTCTTAACCTAGGTTAGTCACTAGGTTAGTCTCATAGTCAACACTAGTCAACCCTCATTCAAACAATTCCAAAATAAATTCTAAAAATTCCCATAAATCACAATAAATTCAAATAAATCCAAATAACCCTAAAATGACAAAAATACCCTAATCACATGGCTAGGCTCTAGGGTAGGCAGTCTCTACTGTTTATTAGCAAAACACCAAAAATCACAAGTCATGAATTTAAATAGTTTAAAAATAATTAAAAATCACTAAAAATCATAATATGAATAAATATCATTAAATAATAATTATAATTACAAAATTTTAAAATTACCCTCTTCTGGAAAACTGGGTGTTATACTGTGTGCTATCTATGTTATATGTGTTTACATGTGTGCTATCTGTGTTATATGTATTTACATGTGTACAAGTATGTGTGGCAAAATATACCAATTTGTTAAAGTATCCGATCCAGTATCAGGACTGTCACCCCCTGACAGTCCTACACAAAAGGAGGACTGCCAGGGTGCTGGCAGTCATAATTGAAACTTGCTGTTATATAAATGGCCATTCTCCTGTGTTTTACCACGGAGAATGGCCATTCTCCATGTAATTTAGCACGGAGAATTGTCATTCTCCGTATAATTTAGCACGAAGAATGGCTATCTGATCCAGTATCAGGACTGCCACCCCACTGACAGTCCTACATTCAATTAGGACTGTCATGGTACTGGCAGTCCTAATTGATACTTGCTGGTTACAGCAAGTATCAATTAGGACTGCCAGCACTGTCACGCCCCGATTCGGGGAATCGCTCGCTTTGCTTCGATTCACGCCGAATCGATCGTCCTCGCTAAGGCGTGATGCCGTACAAGTCTGGAGTTGTACTTGTACAAGGCTAGAACATGCACATTTATATCAATTCATCACATTTGAAAAATAAGCCACAGTTGCGGAAACATTGAGTAAGCGGAATAGGAAGAAAATATTCATTTTATTGATGATTGTAGTCAGAATACAACTTTTCTCGATAATATTTGAAATGCCTTTTCGGCTACATTGATTCATGAAAAGAAGTACAACTGATAGGCTGCCATGAAATAATTTCCCGTTCCATACATCATGCCCCTTTAGTACTTTGAAATATAAGCAGCTATCTTTGAAATCTCCGCAATACTTTGTACGTCTTTAGGGAAAAACAACTTGAAAGGAAACAGCAGTTCAGAAAGCTTTAATTGCGATGTGCGCCCGAGCCTTCTCCAGTACCTGTGGAGGAGGGGTCAGCACATTATAACAATGCGCTGGTGAGCCCCGTTGGCCCACTCAGCTAAACCAACATTTTATTAATGACAAGTATTTTAAAGATATGAACTTATAAGGGACAGGCAACATTTAGAGTAAATCACAATTCAAATGACATGGTAGTTCATAAAACCATGTTTACTTTACCATTGGCCGAATCTAGCTTTCCTGTATAAGATACAGGATAATAATAATATACTTACCGCCCCTGCATAAGACATTGATTAGCATACATTCCCACGATGTGACTACTGGTGTTGTTAAACCATATGGACTCTTTTCATTCATTCATTTGCATTTGGGACTTCAAGATAATGAGATGACAGCACAGTAGGGAGCTAGCCTCTATGATGCCTCGCATTGCTCATGTTTCCCCAATGCACTTCATTATTTCCTCCTAGGCCGAATCGGTACAGGCGCCCCTGTACCGTTCGAGAAAATTATTGCTCAATCCTTGTATACAAGTTGTCCATGGTCAGGCGAATGTGTGTCCGACTCGATATACACAGTGTGCATAGAATATTTGAAGTAATAGGCAACATGATCATTCTTAGCATTTCATAACCGTCATTCTAGGCATCAATTCAATCATTTCCATGTTCAGTTCATTGCAGTGTAATCAATTCATTTCAATGTTCTGTCTCTAGCATCTTAGTGGTATTGACTTGTGGCATTAGCATCTTGGTATCGATCAACGGATGTTGCAAGACAATTATTTAGTTGGCATAAAGGAATAGCGAGAGGGACAATACCACCACAGAGATCCACACTCACCCAATTAGAGAATCGTCGAGAGAGAGAGGAACACTTGCACACTTAGCCTTCCGTCATGCGTCAGTTTGCATTGGCACCAAAAGATTGATTAATAATCCGTCTCGTTGTGTTCTCTTCTCTCAGAATTCTCAAGAATGAATGCTATGCAAATCGATGAAAACGGGCAAGAATCAAATCATCGAAAATCATTCAGAAAGTATCCATCAAAACCAAGCAGCAAAACCAGCAGCAAAACATCCAGAGAAAACTCTTGGACGCATTTCAAGAGAAACCGATCCATTAATTGGAAAGGTTCTTATGCACTTGTCCGGGATCGATTCGATGCCGACGGTAAGTTTCCCCAATACTCGGTTCCGACCGAGTTAGCCAAGCCACAAGTCTTACATAGTGAACCACTAGGAGCGGGCACCATGGTAGTCCTAATTGAATGTAGGACTGCTAGGGGGTGGCAGTCCTATTTGTAAGTCATTGAATTAATATTTGTTTGCGATTCTAAAATTTCGACAAAAGTGCTAAAACGGAGGTCCAAACATCATTTTTTTGCGATTCTAAAATTTTGGAAGGCCGTCTAACGGAGAAGCAGTAAATCTCAGGCTTCTCGAAGATACGCTCATTTTGCGACAAACCAGGCCTCGTTTCGACCTCCCAGTCAAAAGTTATGGCCCTCCAAAGTTTCAACTGACCATAAAATGCACTGGAATGACCATTCTCCGTCTTAATTTACACAGAGAATAGCCATTCCCAGTGTTAAAACGTAGAAGAATGACCATTCTCCGTGTCAATTTATACGGGAAGAATGACCATTCTCTGTGCTAAATTACAGAGACTTACAAATAGGACTGCCACCCCCTGGCAATCCTACATTCAATTAGGACTGCCAGGGTGCTGGCAGTCCTAATTGATACTTGTTGTAACAGCAAGTTTAACAATTAGGACTGCCAGCACCCTGGCAGTCCTAATTCAATGTAGGATTGCTAGGGGGTGGCAGTCCTGATACTGGATCAGATAGTGTCACGCCCCAGAACCAGAATACTGGAGAGCGGGGGAATGACTCAGCCAGCTACGTATTACGGGTAGATGAATACCGTATAATACGATCAATGCTGTCTAACCAGACGAGGGGGTGCATACTACATGAAAGTCTTACTATGGTCATTTCACATCTATTGTCTCAATTATTCAAACAAGAAGCAAAAATAGAGAACATGTAAGATAAAGCAGTAAGGCGTCCCAAACGCTTAGTCAAAATGTTCTTGAGATCTGGCTTTACAAAACATAGCCAGATGGTATAGTAACATATATACAATTGTTATCAGCTGCAGTCTGACTTAATTACAATTATGTAAAAGTAAGTACAAGACAATCCGACTAACATGTCGGTGCCAAACGGCTAAGTATGATGTAAATAACAAAACGAGCGGTGAAGTAAGGAACCCACTCGAGTCCTCCTGCGATCATTCTCCTAGTATTGACCATCTTGGAGGTGGAAGTAAGATGAGTCCTCGAGAACCGGCTCTAAATCTGGCCATGCAAAACCAGAGAGGTTAGACCTCTAATAGCAAGTACCACAAGAAAGCACGATATGAAGGATTAAACCAGTAAGTAAGAGAATATAATAATAGATCTCTGCTTTCCACTAGGATTCACATAACATCACGACACTTCGAACCAACCTCCCAACCAAACAAGGACAGAAGTTGGCCCGTTATGTCCTGACATTCTGATCATCTCAGTTAGGCAACAGAGTAGGTACAGTACACAAACAAATCATCTTGAACGGCCAATCAACTCCTACGGCTTGCTATTGTGAGTCCCAAGTTATCCTGGAATTATGCAAATAGGGATTCCTCAGTTCTTACTATGTGCGAGCAAGGCTAGTCTATCCAGTCAATCAATTGCGCCAATCATGAATTAGACGAGTCCCAGCGGGACGCCCGTCATCAATATACAATATACAATAATAATATAAGCAGATACCGCTTTCTGCCCGTGTGGCAGGTTTACAGTATCTGTGGGAACCAGCCGGCCTGTCGGGCACTACTAGTCCCAAGAGGGCTGCCATGTAAGAACTCGGGGATCCATTCTCTCCATGCAATCATTATTTTTATTTAACTTAATAGTCTCTACGTTGAGTGAAATCCCATGCCGTTGATCATGGTCATTCAAATGAGTACTTTCGTACGGGATACGATATGCGCAACTCTACAACGATATCCGTACGGCTAGGTTGTAGGTCTTACATAGCGTAATGCAACAATCAAATCTAACCACGGAGTAATCATGCCTTGACCATAAAGTACACATACTGCTTTGTAGAAAAATAAATAAATAAATAAATAAATTGAAGCCTGCATGTGCATGTACGTCAATATTCGGGATCGGCTAATCGATTACAATAGTTCATTACATGAACGTGTCTCATTCATTTAATTCAATAAGACGACTAGCCAGTCTCTTAGTTCCAACTAGGAACGCATGATCAATTTTAGTCAAGATAACCATTATTATCAATGGTGACAAGGCATAAAAGTCAATTAGTATTAAATGGGGTCGAGTCTATAACTCTTAAGGTTAAGTTCCAGCCTTACTGGGTATCCATAAACCAGTTAAGACACAAGGCACGTTCTACACAACCATATGTATTAAAAATATTAACATGCTAAGATTATCGAGTTCATAAAAAGGCGTAAGAATATAATAGGAGAATTATCATGCCACCATTAAATGAATAAATTATAGAACAAATAGAAACACCCAGGTCAGGAAGTCACGCCAACAAGTCTATGCTAAGGCCAACAAGTCACGCCAACAAGTCTATGCTAAGGCCAACAAGTCACGCCAAGTCTAGTAGGTAGGAGTGAGCGTGAAAAGTGGTTCACGTTGGTACGCACAGCGTGAGCGTGAAGGGTAATTCACGCACTCATAACGTGAGCATGAAAAGTAACTCACACACGCACAGCGTGAGCGTATGAGCGTGAAAAGCGTGATAAGAAATCCACGCACGCACAGCGTGAGCGTGACTCAAAATTCACGCTAACACGTAAGAACGTGAGCGTGACTAAAAATTCACGCTGGCACGTAAGAACGTGAGCGTGACTAAAAATTCACGCTAACACGTAAAGACGTGTGCGTGACTAAAAATTTACGCTAACATGTAAGAACGTGTGCGTGACTAAAAATTCACGCTAACACGTAAAGACGTATGCGTGACTAAAAATTCACGCTAACACGTAAGAACGTGTGCGTGACTAAAAATTTCGAACTCCATTCTTATGGAACCTTCGTTCCAAGCCAGAAATGAAGTTCCCATGGTTCAGAATGAGGAGCTCCACCATAAGAACCATCAAACACGCCAGGTTGGGAGATCAAAACCCATGGTCAACCGAAAACACAACTTAGATCTGTAAGAAACGAGCCAAGGAAATCAAAAATGCTAAGTACTAAACTCTCTTAGAATCACTAGAGGAAGACAAATGAACCATAAAAATGGGTGAAGGAGAAGCAAGATGTACTTGCCTTCTCCTGGTAGGTGGAGAGAGTGATGAGGAAGAAGAAGAAGTAATGGTGAAGGAGAGTTATGAGGAGAGAGAAGGAGATGGGGGCTTTAAATGGAAGGGTGGTGGTAGGTGGGGGTTTATTGGGTCGGGTTTATTCGGATCCATCCAAGGCCAACCCGAAAGCAAAGCAGAGAGGTTAAAAGCAGAAAATAAAATGCAGAAATAAAATGCAGGAATAAAATTGCAGGAAATAAAATGCAGATAATTAATTAACATAAAATTAAAGGAATTTAAATACAGGATAATACATGATAAATACTAAATAAATATGTATAAGTTGCACATGTATAAAAATACGCATTCTGGGAACGGGGAGTGACATCTCTACCCACCTTAGAAAAATTCTGTCCTCGGAATTTCAAATCCAAGCAGGTAGAAATATCGAAGCTAAACTAATACAAGCAATTCTAGTGAGCAAGCAATCATTTTTACCATATCAAAAGCAAGTACTATATATGTAAATTCATCATTCTACGATATCAAGTAGCTCTACCCATAAGGTGATAAGCATGAAGAATCAGGACAATCAAGGTATACAGAAAGAGATATACCTTATGAGTCAAATAGGTGTGGATACCGTGATCGGATATCATCCTCACGTTCCCACGTTGACTCTCCCAAGGAGTGATGACCCCAAGCAACACGGACAAGACTAATTGTTCGGTTCTTAAGTATCTTCTCTCTTCGGTCCAAAATGGACACAGGCTGTTCCTCGTAAGACAGGTTGGTACCAACAACCAGCTCAGAATGATCGAGGATATGGCTTGGGTCCGATACATACCTACGTAATTGAGATACATGAAACACGTCATGCACCTCTTGTAACGAAGGTAGGAGGGATAAACGATAAGCAACATCGCCTATCCGATCAAGGATAACAAATGGGCCCACGTACCGCGGACTCAATTTCCCGCGAACGCCAAATCTAATGACCCCACGAGTAGGTGAGATCCGCAAGAATACGTGGTCCCCAACAGAGAACTCTAACGGCCTATGATGCTGGTCCGCCCAACGACGATGCCGGTCCTGCGCAACTCGAAGTCGCTCTCTAATTTCCTTAACTACTTCAACCGTCTGAACAATCATTTCTGGGCCTAACATCTTCCTCTCCCCGATATCATCCCATGCAAGCGGTGACCTGCACTTCTTACCATATAGTGCTTCGAATGGCGCCATCTGGATACTGGCTTGATAACTATTGTTGTATGAGAACTCGACTAAGTGCAGGTGACTCTCCCAAGACCCTCCAAAATCTAGAGTGCAAGCTCGCAACATGTCTTCTAAAGTCTGAATCATTCTTTCTGATTGCCCATCCGTCTGCGGATGGTAAGCCATGCTAAATCTTAACTTGGTACCCAGACTATGATGTAAGCTCTTCCAGAAATGTGATGTAAAACGGGTATCTCGATCCGACACAATACTGACAGGGACTCCATGCTGCCTGACTATCTGTTGCATATATAACTCTGCCAACTTTTCTGTAGATTGTCCTATTCTGAAAGGAAAAAAGTGTGCTACCTTCGTAAGTCGGTCCACTATTACCCAAATAGCGTCCTTACCACTTGGGGATCTTGGTAAACCGGTCACAAAGTCTATTGTAATATGCTCCCATTTCCATTCCGGAATAGGAAGCGGTTGCAATAAACCAGCTGGCCTCTGCTGTTCTACCTTCACTTGCTGACATACCAAGCAACGGGAAACAAATCTAGCTATTTCCCTCTTCATCCCGTTCCACCAGAAATGCTGCTTGATATCCTGGTACATCTTGGTCCCTCCAGGATGAATAGAATACTGAGAACTGTGAGCTTCTGCCATAACCTCCTGTCTGATATCTCCACTAGGCACACATAGACGTGATCCAAACCTAAGTGTACCATCTTCATGAATTCTCATCTCCTTCCTGAGTCCCGACTCAAATTCTGCCCTAAGCTTCTGAATCCTTGGGTCCTGAGCCTGAGCTGCCTTGATCCTGCCTACCAAGTCGGATTGAACTTGCAGACTTGTTAGAACTCCTACATCACTAGGAAGTATAACTTCGATGCCCATCTCCTGAAGGTCTTCTAAGATATGCCTCTGTGTTGTCAACATAAATGCGCCGCCTCTCCTGCTAAGAGCGTCTGCTACTACATTAGCCTTGCCTGGATGATACTGATGCTCTACGTCATAATCCTTGATCAAATCCAGCCATCTTCTCTGTCTCATGTTTAGTTCCTTCTGAGTAAAGATGTACTTTAGACTTTTATGGTCTGTGTACATGTCCACTCGGTCACCATATAAGTAATGCCTCCATAGCTTCAGAGCAAACACTACTGCTGCTAACTCCAAATCATGAGTTGGGTAATTCTTCTCGTGGTCCCGAAGCTGCCTAGATGTATATGCTATCACCTTCCCATGTTGCATAAGGACACATCCAAGTCCTTTACCTGACGCATCACAATATACTGTAAAACCTCCGGGTCCAACTGGCAATGTAAGAATAGGTGCTGATATCAATTTCTGCTTCAAAGTCTCAAATGAAGCCTGACATTCTGCCGACCAAACGAATGGTACATCCTTCCGGGTCAAGCGGGTCATGGGTGCTGAAAGCCTTGCAAAGTCTGACACAAACCTTCTGTAATATCCTACCAATCCCAAGAAACTCCGCACATCTGCTACGGTCTTGGGTACTGGCCAACTTTCTACTGCTTCTATCTTCTTAGGATCTACTGCTACTCCAGCTCCTGATATGATGTGACCCAAAAATGAAATGTGATCCGACCAAAACTCACACTTGCTGAGCTTGACATACAACTGGTTCTCTCTCAGAACCTGCAACACTTTCCTGAGGTGGTCTTCATGCTCCTCTTCACTAGCAGAGTATACGAGAATGTCATCAAGAAACACAACGACAAACTGGTCTAAGTATGGCATAAAGATGCGATTCATCAAATCCATAAATATTGCTGGAGCATTGGTCAAACCAAATGTCATTACTAAAAATTCATAATGTCCATACTTCGTCCTGAATGCTGTCTTGGGAATATCTTCCTTCCGAACCCTCACCTGATGGTACCCTGAACGAAGATCTATCTTGGAGAAAACTCTAGCTTTGCTCAACTGATCAAATAAGTCGTCGATCCTGGGTAATGAGTACTTGTTCTTCACTGTTGCCGCGTTAAGCTTCCTGTAGTCAATACACAATCTGGATGACCCATCCTTCTTTCCCACAAGTACCACTGGTGCTGCCCATGGTGACACGCTAGCTTGGATGAACTTCTTCTCCTTCAGTTTCTCTATATGCTGATATACATTGGCCTGCTCTGAATCCGCCATTCTGTAAACTCGATCTGATATCGGTTTAGTTCCTGGTGCCAATTCTATACTGAACTCAATATCCCTAACCGGTGGTAGACCTGGAAGTTCTTCAGGAAATACGTCTAGAAACTCTTCGACTACCTTCGGAATCTGAACTTCTTCCATTGCCGTTATTACTCCCTACTCTTGTTGAGTTGCCCTTGATCTGACTAAGGTGAACTGCTTCATGCCTGGAATATCAAAAGACACACTCCCTCTACGACAATCTATTGTCGCATGACTGTCTTTCAGCCAGTCCATGCCTAAGATAACGTCGAAATTTCCAACAGAAAATTCTATCAACCGGGCGGGTAAGGAATGCCCGCAAACTACAACGCAACATGCTAAAATAACTCTACTAACTCCTACGAGCCTATTACCAGTGAGTATATTCAACCTCCCTGGCAATGCCTCGAACTCCATTCCTAGTCGTATCGCAAATTGTGCAGATATAAATGAATGGGATGCTCCCGAATCAAACAATGCTACTGCGGGATATGAGGCGACGAGAACGTTACCTGCCACAACATCTCCCGATGCCAATGCCTCCTCCAAGGACAGAGTGAATGCTTGCCCTCGACCTTCTTGCTGGTTTTCATGCTGCGGTCTAGCCTGATGTTGTTGCTGGCCCCTTCCTTGATGATGCTGGGGTGGTCTATGCTGGTGCTGCTGCATCGACGGCCCCTGCTGCCGAAACATCTGAGCCTGCGGCATTAACGGACGCTGTGCCAACGGCCTTACTGCCACCGCTGGTCCTCGATACTGGCCTGCCCCTGGTGCTGGCAGAGCAGGAAACTGCTGCCCTGGTCCTCCTGACCTCAAATTCATGGGACATGTGGTAACCCGATGGTCTGGATTTCCACATATCAGACACAGTCCATTCAATGTCCGACACACATCTCTAGTGTGTCCCATCTTCCCACAATAAGTGCATCCTGCCGGGGGTTGCTGGTTCTTCCTCTGTTGCTGTTGCTGCTGCCTGGGTGGTGGTGCTGGTCCTCGTATCGCCACATCGTGGATACGAATGCCAGTGGATGGTGCTGTTGTTCGGGGCGCTGCTTCCCCTCCTCCTTCAATCTGACTGTGGGATCTCTTCTGACCCCTAGTCTTTGCCGCAAGCCTCTGAATGGTGATCTCGTACCTTCGAGTTGCCGTCAATACTTCGTCAAAAGTTTGGTAATTGTGCCCCTCTATCAAATGTAAGAGTTCAAGATGAAACCCTTGCTGAAACCTCATGGCCCTCTGGCTCTCTGTTGCTACCATCTCTGGGGCGAATCTACTCAATCTGCAGAACTCCGCTGCATAAGCATCTACAGTCTTGCCAGCCTGCCTGAGGTTGATAAACTTCTGTTGTAGCTCAAACCGTGCCACAACTCCATAGTACTTGGTCTTGAATCTTGCAGTAAAATCGTCCCAAGCCACAGGACGTCTGATGCCCACTTCCTCTGATTCCCACCAATCACGTGCGAGATCCTGAAGTAACAACTTCACTAGATCCACACGTTCTTCTGTCGGTACCTTAGTTGCTGTCAGAATAGCCTCAATATCCTTAAGCCATGCATCTGCTGAGATGGCATCCTCCGTGCCCTCGAAACGGCGGGGGTTGTACTTGCAAAACCTGGCTGATGCTCCTGAATCAGTCCTCACTCCTCTTTCCAAAGCCGTCTGCAATCCTTGGTTGAGCAACACATTCTGCTCTTGTAGCTGAGTGTGCATGCGCTGCTGGGCCAACATCTGATGTTGCTGAGTAGCCATCATTCCTCTCATGATCTCCAGAAGGGCTGGTGTGTCCACTTGGGTAGGTAGAACTATGGGTGGTATTGGAACTTCCGGATACTGCGGTTCAGCTGCTGGTTCCACTATCACTTCTTCTTGAATAGCCTCTTGAGTTAGTACCGGCCCTTGTTGCTGACTAACAGGGTCAGGTTGTCCATGTTGCCCCTGTTGTTGTCCAGCTCTGACTGATACGGACGAAGTGCCCCTAAGAAAAGGGACAAAAGAATAATCAAACAACCGGACATGAAGGATCAATGAAGTTAAAGGATACCGGAATGTCAAGCAAGGGTTGAGAATAACGAATCATGAGATCAAGGGGGAACACATGTGATTGAGACATCCTATAAATCAAAACACCCCACAAGTCTGAAATCAGACCTGCATGGGCCACCACTAAAACCTTGTCACGCCCCAGAACCAGAATACTGGAGAGCGGGAGAATGACTCAGCCAGCTACGTATTACGGGTAGATGAATACCGTATAATACGATCAATGCTGTCTAACCAGACGAGGGGGTGCATACTACATGAAAGTCTTACTATGGTTATTTCACATCTATTGTCTCAATCATTCAAACAAGAAGCAAAAATAGAGAACATGTAATGTCACGCCCCAGAACCAGAATACTGGAGAGCGGGGGCAGACATAGCCAGCTACGTATAACGGAATGGAATCCACACCGCTATACGGTCACGGCTGTCTAGATATGTGAGAGTTTTACTACAATCCATCAGTCTCTTAAGGTCATAAAATAGCCTATTGTCCCAATCTCAACCAACTAATAATAATCACAAGATATCAGATCTCCAAATATACAATTGTAAGGCGTCCCATACATTACATATTCAGATGATCATGAAGCTAGTCGTTACAAAATGTGAGGACTAGCAAGAGTTCAGTCATACATGATCAACCCCCGGGGCTTGTCAATCATGTTACAGCCCGTAGGCAGACAGTAAGTAAGTACAATCGAGCTAACACTTGCTCGTCGGCTAAACGCCTCAAAAGAATAATTTACAATATTACAGTGGGAGAACAAAGAAACCCACTCGATGCCCTGGTTACGCCTGGTGACCACCATCGGGCTGGAAGACAGGTAGATGCTTTGCTACTGCTCCGGTATCTGGCCATACAAAACCAGCTGGGTCAGACCCCAGGAAGAGCAAGTGCCACAAAGGAGGCCACAAAATAAGAACCAAAGCCAGCAAATTAGCACAATAATATAATTACATAATAAGAGACAGTAATTTAAGGAAAAGCATGATGGGTAATTATAAAAGACAATCTTGCATAGAATCACTAAAAGACAGGACATATGGAAAAGCATGTCAGGATGATATACGATGAGATAACCATGGGACTATTCAGATAGCTAGGTTACAACCCGTAAACCAAACAAGGACCGGGGTTGTAACCCTTCGTCTGAACGGAACTTGGTTTCTCTCACCATTTATCGGCAAGATAAATATAAGAAATCAGGTCAAGTAACAATCTGGAGTGACAATGCATTATAGTGACAATCTGGTGTGACAATCATTATAGTGACAATCTGGAGTGACAATCATTATAGTGACAATCTGGAGTGACAATCATTATAGTGACAATCTGGAGTGACAATCATTATAGTGACAATCTGGAGTAACAATCATTATAGTGACAATCTGGAGTGACAATCATTATAGTGACAATCTGGAGTGACAATCCTTCAATCATTCTGGTACAATCTTACAATCAATCAATTCTAGTCAATACTATACTGTACTAAACTCCATCCAAACAATCACGGCCAATCATTGCCTACGGCTTTCTACATTAACTAACTAGGGTTATCACAATCCTAGTTACTAGCAAGATGCAATGAGATGCTCCAAGTAGTCACAGGCCCTGCAGCTATCCAGGTTATCCAGGCAGTCATTATAGTGACAATCTAGAGAGTACAATGCATTATAGTGACAATAGAGTTCCATTTAAGTGACAATGGTGGGTGCCCCACATAACAGTGGACTGGAAATGTGCCCTACTCGTCGGCAGGCTACAAGTCCAATCATTTGCGGCCGGGATAACGGGATCGCCTGTAACTGGGGAACATCTCTTCATGACTAGTGAATTATACTAATTATTAACCTTAGTCCAATTTCGTAGGTACTCCTGACCGTGGTACTCAGGAGTCCCCTCCTAGACATGATGCAAGACATGACTGGATTATTTTTACAAGCACAATCGCCCACGGTGTCAGGATTAATTATACATGTCATGTCATGTCAGGTAGCCGTTGCAATAGCTATTCAAGATGTATCAGGTCAGGTTATCATATCAAGTGTACTAGTCAGGAGTGCGCCACGACGGGCCACTATCAGGTCATGCTCAATTATTAATTCCAAACATATCCAGTAAATTCGTGATTATCAAGTTCAGGACAAAAGGCGTAAGGATATAAAATGGGCATAAAATATCTAATAAAATATCAATATACAGGGCTATAGAAGAGCAAGCTTAAAGAATTAAAACTAAAACTCCAAGAGCCAATGGGTTAAGCAAGGGGTCAGGGGGCAGCGTACGAAAAGTCACGCACGCTGAGAGCAGCGTGGGTAAAAAGTCACGCACGCTGAGAGAGCAGCTGCATGAAAAGTCACGCACGCTCAAGAGGAGCAGCTGCGTGAAAATCACGCACGCTCAAGGAAGCAGCTGCATGAAAAGCCACGCACGCTACAGGGAGCAGCTGCGTAAAAAGTCACGCACGCTCAAGGAAGCAGCTGCGTGAAAAGTCACGCACGCTCAAGGAAGCAGCTGCGTGAAAAGTCACGCACGCTCAAGGAAGCAGCTGCGTGAAAAGTCACGCACGCTACCGGGAAGCAGCTGCGTGAAAAGTCACGCACGCTACAGGGAGCAGCTGCGTGAAAAGTCACGCACGCTCCAGGGAGCAGCGTAGGTGAAAAGTCATGCACGCTCAAGGCTGCGTACGCACAAAAGCACGCACGCAGGAGACACGCTTCCAACAGAAAGCGTATCCAAGACTCAGTGGCGTAAGCTAAGAAGCTCTGCACACTGCTCACTGTCTTCTCCAAATAGCAAGAACACCATGGTGAACCCAAAGCTTCAAAGCATCACAACTTAGCCATCCGAACTCCAAATCTGGATTTCCAAGGTTCCAACTGGAGTGAAACTGAATGCTCTTCCACATGAAAACATCAAAACCCATAAACATCCAACTAAAATAGATCAAACCATGCAAAATCCGAAATTAGAAAAACTTAGATCTAGAGCAATGGAGACACCAAATCACAAAAAGCCAAGAACTAATGTTGATCACCATGTCCTAATCTAACTAATGGACCAAGAAAATAGGGTTCTCATGTAGTGGCAAGATGCACTTGCCTAGGGTTGGGAGAGTTGTGGAGGAAGGAGAAGAAGAAGAAAATAAATGGTGGTGGTAATGAAGAGAGAGAGTGGTAGGTGGGGATTATAAAGAGGGGGAGTTGTGGTGGGTTGAGGGGGTAGCATAGGTTATGGTGATCCAACCATAAAGAACCAAACCAAACCAATTAAAACCGAGCCAGGACAAAACCCAAAATACGAGAAATACCAAAATTCCACAAGCTGAGAAAAATAAAAATACATGCCAAAAATCCAGATACGAGTATAAATACGAAATACGAGAAATACGAAAAATGAGGGTGACATGTAAGATAAAGCAGTAAGGCGTCCCAAACGCTTAGTCAAAATGTTCTTGAGATCTGGCTTTACAAAACATAGCCAGATGGTATAGTAACATATACACAATTGTTATCAGCTGCAGTCTGACTTAATTACAATTATGTAAAAGTAAGTGCAAGACAATCCGACTAACATGTCGGTGCCAAACGGCTAAGTATGATGTAAATAACAAAATGAGCGGTGAAGTAAGGAACCCACTCGAGTCCTCCTGCGATCATTCCCCTAGTATTGACCATCTTGGAGGTGGAAGTAAGATGAGTCCTCGAGAACCGGCTCTAAATCTGGCCATACAAAACCAGAGAGGTTAGACCTCTAATAGCAAGTACCACAAGGAAGCACGATATGAAGGATTAAACCAGTAAGTAAGAGAATATAATAATAGATCTCTGCTTTCTACTAGGATTCACATAACATCACGGCACTTCGAACCAACCTCCCAACCAAACAAGGACAGAAGTTGGCCCGTCATGTCCTGACATTCTGATCATCTCAGTTAGGCAACAGAGTAGGTACAGTACACAAACAAATCATCTTGAACGGCCAATCAACTCCTACGGCTTGCTATTGTGAGTCCCAAGTTATCCTGGAATTATGCAAATAGGGATTCCTCAGTTCTTACTATGTGCGAGCAAGGCTAGTCTATCCAGTCAATCAATTGCGCCAATCATGAATTAGACGAGTCCCAGCGGGACACCCGTCATCAATATACAATATACAATAATAATATAAGCAGATACCGCTCCCTGCCCGTGTGGCAGGTTTACAGTATCTGTGGGAACCAGCCGGCCTGTCGGGCACTACTAGTCCCAAGAGGGCTGCCATGTAAGAACTCGGGGATCCATTCTCTCCATGCAATCATTATTTTTATTTAACTTAATAGTCTCTACGTTGAGTGAAATCCCATGCCGTGGATCATGGTCATTCAAATGAGTACTACGGGGTACGATATGCGCAACTCTACAACGATACCCGTACGGCTAGGTTGTAGGTCTTACATAGCGTAATGCAACAATCAAATCTAACCATGGAGTAATCATGCCTTGACCATAAAGTACACATGCTGCTTTGTAGAAAAATAAATAAATAAATAAATAAATAAATAAATTGAAGCCTGCATGTGCCTGTACGTCAATATTCGGGATCGGCTAATCGATTACAATAGTTCATTACATGAACGTGTCTCATTCATTTAATTCAATAAGACGACTAGCCAGTCTCTTAGTTCCAACTAGGAACGCATGATCAATTTTAGTCAAGATAACCATTATTATCAATGGTGACAAGGCATGAAAGTCAATTAGTATTAAATGGGGTCGAGTCTATAACTCTCAAGGTTAAGTTCCAGCCTTACTGGGTATCCATAAACCAGTCAAGACACAAGACACGTTCTACACAACCATATGTATTAAAAATATTAACATGCTAAGATTATCGAGTTCATAAAAAGGCGTAAGGATATAATAGGAGAATTATCATGCCACCATTAAATGAATAAATTATAGAACAAATAGAAACATCCAGGTCAGGAAGTCACGCCAACAAGTCTATGCTAAGGCCAACAAGTCACGCCAACAAGTCTATGCTAAGGCCAACAAGTCACGCCAAGTCTAGTAGGTAGGAGTGAGCATGAAAAGTGGTTCACATTGGTACGCACAGCGTGAGCGTGAAGGGTAATTCACGCACTCATAACGTGAGCGTGAAAAGTAACTCACGCACGCACAGCGTGAGCGTATGAGCGTGAAAAACGTGATAAGAAATCCTCGCACGCACAGCGTGAGCGTGATAAGAAATCCACGCACGCACAGCGTGAGCGTGACTCAAAATTCACGCTAACACGTAAGAACGTGAGCGTGACTAAAAATTCACGCTGGCACGTAAGAACGTGAGCGTGACTAAAAATTCACGCTAACACGTAAAGACGTGTGCGTGACTAAAAATTCACGCTAACACGTAAGAACGTGTGCGTGACTAAAAATTCACGCTAACACGTAAAGACGTGTGCGTGACTAAAAATTCACGCTAACACGTAAGAACGTGTGCGTGACTAAAAATTCCGAACTCCATTCTTATGGAACCTTCGTTCCAAGCCAGAAATAAAGTTCCCATGGTTCAGAATGAGGAGCTCCACCACAAGAACCATCTACTTTCAAAAACACGCCAGGTTGGGAGATCAAAACCCATGGTCAACCGAAAACACAACAACTTAGATCTGTAAGAAACGAGCCAAGAAAATCAAAAATGCTAAGTACTAAACTCTCTTAGAATCACAAGAGGAAGACAAATGAACCATAACAATGGGTGAAGGAGAAGCAAGATGTACTTGCCTTCTCCTGGTAGGTGGAGAGAGTGATGAGGAGGAAGAAGAAGTAATGGTGAAGGAGTGTTATGAGGAGAGAGAAGGAGATGGGGGCTTTAAATGGAAGGGTGGTGGTAGGTGGGGGTTTATTGGGTCGGGTTTATTCGGATCCATCCAAGGCCAACCCGAAAGCAAAGCAGAGAGGTTAAAAGCAGAAAATAAAATGCAGAAATAAAATGCAGGAATAAAATTGCAGGAAATAAAATGCAGATAATTAATTAACATGAAATTAAAGGAATTTAAATACAGGATAATACATGATAAATACTAAATAAATATGTATAAGTTGCACATGTATAAAAATACGCATTCTGGGAACGGGGAGTGACAGATAGCCATTCTCCGTGCTAAATAACACGGAGAATGGTTATTCTCCGTGCTAAATTACATGGAGAATAGCCATTCTCCGTGCTAAAACACAGGAGAATGGCCATTTATATAACAACAAGTTTCAATTAGGACTGCCAGCACCCTGGCAGTCCTCCTTTTGTGTAGGACTGCCGGGAGGGTAACAGTCCTAATTGAAACTCTCTGTGATAGAGAGTTTAAGTTTCAAACTCTCGTCAAAGAGAGTTATAAATAGGACTGCCACCCCCTGGCAGTCCTACACTTAAGTAGGACTGCCAGGGTGCTGACAGTCCTATTTGAAACCCTCTGTGACAGAGAGTTTCATTTTGAAACTCTCATCACAGAGGGTTTCAATTAGGACTGTCAGGACCCTGGCAGTCCTACATAAGTGTAGGACTGTCAGGGTGCTGGCAGTCCTGATACTAAATCAAGAATATCAGGAATTGGCCAACAACTTAAGTTTCTAAACGTAAATAACAACTACATATCAGACAACTACATATCCAACAAATACATAAATAACAACATAAATCACAACTACATATCAGACAAAATATCCAACTTCAAAAAAACAACATAAGTGTCAACTACACATCCTTCAAAAGTCTGCCCAACAACTTAAGTTTCCAAACAACAAATATATCCTTCAAGTTTCAAACAACAAAAACACCTTTACAAAAACATCCAGAGCTCGTTGCTTCGACCGAGCTTGACGTGCCGGTGGCGGCGTCCGAGACCGAACTTGGGGCGCCGGTTCGAAAATTGTTAGCGGACGCTCGAGAGGACGTCCCGCACGTTCCTTCCGCTTTGACGCGTGGGCCGTATTCTTTTGTTAGCGGCCGGTGGACTGCAGGACAACATACAGTTATTAAATAATAGAAACATAAATAGGACATGCAGTTACCCCCCGCATATGAGAATCATGCAGTTACCCACCCCCATATCTCATTACAGTAGGACTGCCAGGCCTGTGGCAGTCCTAATGTAAATCAGGACTGCCATAAGAGGACTCTGATTTACATTAGGACTGCCACAGGCCTGGCAGTCCTACTGTATTCAACCCGAACGGCCAAAAACGACATGTTCGTTTGTCGTGTTCTAGGGTTAGGATTTCAAGATAAAATGTGGGTTTCTTGTGTTTGAAAATTTCTTTCATGAATCATAAAGAGATTCTAAACCTAATTTATCAAAAAAATTTAGAGAATTACAAATATTCTAGGGTTTTGAATAAAATGTACATAATTTTTGAAGAAATTAGGAAATAACGTATCTAGATTCCGGTTGCTTTGACTTGCGTGTCATCTCTTCGAATCTACGAATGTTGTGGAAGAAATCTTGGTGGAGGAATTGAGAGTGGAGTGGTGGAGAAGAAGAAATTAGGGTTTTGGGAGAGGGAAAGAGCTTTTTTTTTTTTTTTGAGGAGAGAGAGTGTAGAATGAGTAATGAGAAGAAATGAAGGGTTTGGGGGGTTGGGCTGCCCCCAAGCAAAATTTGTGTGCCCCCTAGCAAATTTTTCACCTTCTTGGGCATTCCCAAACAATTTTTGTGGTGTCCCAAACAATTTTTGTGGTGCGCTTAGAAAAAACCAAAAAGAATTAGTGCACATGCTGTTCACTATGGGTCCCACCTCAGTTCCCACATTATTGAAGACGAGGGCTTATTTTACTACAGAAACAAAAAAGAAATTGTCATCATCTCCATCCTTCCTTCCGCCACCCACTCCACTATTTCTCATAACAGTTTCTTTTCTCTTTCTTACTCGGTGGCGAAAGAAATATGATTGCAAGTAAACTTCTTCGATCCAAGGTTTGTGCTCAATTTCTTCTCCAACGGATCTTCTCAACGAAGAAAGGGAACAAAAACTTGATTTTGATGCCAAAAACTTGATGTTTTATGCTAAAGATTTGATTTTGATCACGTATAGTTATTTTACCTGTTGTTTGTCCAAATGGGTATGGATCATTTTTGGCAAAGATAATGTTCACAATGTTCTGTGGCTTGATTTTGAATCCGATATTATTAGATGTAGTTGTTTAATTTGGTGACTGTTTGATAATATCTACACTATATGATGGATGTCTGGATCATGTACATGTATATTCTCTTGATGTTATGTGTATTGACGAGTAACATCCAACGCTATTGTTGTATGATTGTTTATGTGTGTGGAATGGGATGTGGTTCTTTGTGATAGGACTTGATTTTGGACCATGATGATTACTTGTTGTTTTTATATGTCTTTGTTGTCGGTCAAGCGGATAACTATGTCGTAAGGACACGGACACAGCACCAATTTTTGGTGTGCCATAGTGTATTTTGGAGTGTCCTTGGTGTGTCCAATACGACACATCCCAGACATTTGGAGTGTCCGTGGTGTGTCCGGTATGCGGATGGCCCTCCATTCCATTGTATATCGACTTACTGTTATCCGAATCGTTACAGGTCGGCCTGTCCTTAAGGGATGCAGCTGCAGGGAGGTTGCAGGGGCATATTTCCCAGTGTAATAGTTCATTTGTGCGGCACGTCAGCTCAGAGGCATCTCTAGAGAAAGGGTACTACAGCTTCAGTATTTTGACGTGCTAATTGCGTCTCTTTTAGTATGCATTGAAGCTCCATTTGGATCATACGGCTATTAAATTGGTTATTTGTAATTTTTATTTTCCCAGGTTTAGAGGGCATGATATGTTGGCACCGTTCACCGCTGGATGGCAGAGCAACGACTTGCATCCTCTACTCATCGATAGATCAGAGGTAAAACTATTCACTGTTTATGAGGTTTTGTCAAGCAAATATTTAAAATACATGCTTTTTTCAAGCTTAATTTAATAAATAGGTGCATATGAACCTTAATTTTGGTTTATATAAAACTGATTTTAAGTGCTTACACTCTACTGGGTCATATTTAATTTTGCCTTTAACCATTTCTTATACACATGTAGTTGCACCCACATGAGTTTTACTAGCTATTGTAGTTACTAGTTGGTGATTCAATGAACATGCTAAGTATTAAGGTGCGTGATTATGCAATTTTTTGAGACAACAATGGAGACGAGAAATCTAGAAATCTGTCTACAATAGACTAAGGCATGCATCTTTGGATACAACGTCTTTCCCATTTTATCTTAATTCCTCTACTTATCAAGCATTGCTGTCAAACTACTGGTCTGCTAGTACCCAAGATAATATGATCAGAGAGCAAATTCACAAGATGAGTGGCAAAAATGATAATTCTAAGGATGTATTCAAATAGCATGACCAGTAAGTGCATTTTGTAAAAAGTATTCTACAGAATCTCTAGAGGATATAGTCAGAATTTGGAAAGGACAATTTAGTAAGACTTGCATAATCCAAATTTGAAATTTGAAAACTAAACCTAAATGTCAAAAGGAAAAGTCTATATGAATATAAGTTTATTGAGAACTATGTTCATACGATGATCATACTTCCATTTCTTTCAAGAGGCAAGAAAACTTTATAATTTTGTCTGATGTCCTATTTACATGTTATTTAATCATTTTGATCTATCATTTTATTGTTCTAAAATTTTCTTTTTCCTTCCTATGTAATAACTGCTGCAGGGTTCTTATGTTTATGACATCAACGGAAAGAAATATCTTGATGCTCTTGCTGGATTATGGTGCACAGCATTAGGTACTTTAAAGTCTCACTCAAATTGCAAGTAAAATGTCCAATATTATTATTAGCGAGTGCTTGTACTTTGTAAAGAGTTTGCAATTTAGATAATTCAGTGTATAACTCTTGATGGACCGCACTTCTATCTGTTCTTCTAATTCAAAGATAGTATTTCTATAGCATATCTTTGAGCATTAAAGAGGCCTGACATATGTATAGCATTGGTAAAATCTGAAGCATATAAGTGGAAACACCTGTTCTCAAAGAATCAAGTTTAAGTCCTTCAGGTTACTTATCTTCTGATGTTTACCCTATATATGATAACTCTCGATTATGATTTTGTACCACTTATAAATTTTTACTTCATGATTCAAGTTGAAGTCCTTTAGTAAGGAATTTTTTATGTCACAAAACTTCCTTTAAGGTGAATATCTAGGGACTATAATGTTGTCCTTTTCTCTCTTAATATTCTTGATTTATCAAAATTTTAATTAAAACATTTGACTTTTAGGCGGGTCATTTTTTCATCTGCTTCTGTTTCTCTTACTGCTAACCAAATGCCGCAAACCATAGAATTTTATTTGATACTCTTCAGTTGAGAGTCTCAAGACCAAAAATTTCAGCTAGTTAGTATTCCTTCTGACCATCTGACTTTTTACCTCCCTCTGTAGCTGCACACGCTTGAATTGTTAAATATTGTAGTTGCATAAGCTGATTTATGGACTCTCACACCATTTCAATGTTGCAGGTGGAAATGAGCCTCGGCTTGTAGCAGCTGCAACAGAACAATTGAATAAGTTACCTTTTTATCACTCCTTTTGGAATCGCACAACAAAACCCTCCTTGGTATGTATTATTTCATGTGTTAAGGTTTTTTGTGTGCCTTAAAAAAAAAAAAAAAAAAGAATAACCTGTTTTAATGTAAATTTAGGATGTCCAAATGTAAAAATATACAAATATATCTGTCTGAATTGCCGCATATCATTGTGCTGACACATCATACTATATAAGTAAGTTCTCAACACATTTTTTTCTCTTTAGATAAAGTTTTGGGCTTCTTTCAGGATCTTGCAAAGGAACTTCTTGAACTCTTCACTGCTAAGAAAATGGGGAAGGTCTTTTTCACCAATAGTGGTTCGGAAGCTAATGATTCTCAGGTTTGTTCTTGTATTTCTAGTATTTTAGCGCTTTGTGAACTATGCTACAATTACTTGGATTGGAATAGGACTGTAGATGTACTGGAATTGACTCGACAAAACTAATCACGGTTCCTTCAGAAAAGAAGACTTCATACCCCTGAAAGACCTTATGGATTTTGTTTTCATCTACACTCAATAGATTTTCTCATTACCTCCCCATGTTTTATCTAATGCTTCATCTTAAATTATTTATTAATCTAAGATTTAAGTTGACTTAGGCTTTAGGTGACATATCCTTGCTAGTTATTTTTTTTTCCATCTTAAACTGTCTTTTTAACCTCCAAACATGGTGATGAATATTTGTTTTGGTATTACTCAGTTGGAGTATTACATAGAAACTGGCAGTAGCTTTTGCACTTATATATCGTGCTCCAAACTTCAGGTTCGGTGAGGTCCACCTACCGAACTTTCTTTCAGAGACATGGCTAGGGATGCAGTCAGAGAGGGTATGGGTAATAGTACCTACCATATCCGTATTTGTTATTAATCACCAATAAGGATCACAAGCACGATGTTTTTGGAGCGAAAATTGGTACTTGTAAAATCGGAGATAGATACAAAGCTGATATAAGAGGAAACAGAGTACAGATAATTGAACCATGAATCATATATATGGTGAAACAAATACGAATCACATATGAGTTAGGAGTGTGGGTTCAAGTTGAATACTTTCTGAATTTAAACCTGAATAATTTGACACTTGTATATCAGTCTACAATCTAAATACATAAGTCAAGCTCTAGCGAATACAGGTCCAGGAGGCTCAAGATGTTTGCATCATTGCCCTCATTTATGGAGAGGCTATTTCTGTGATTCAATCACATCCTCCAGGATGCAAGCACTACCTTACCCTCGTGCCAAGCGATAAGTCAGTCTAAGCTTAAACTAGTTAACTGAGTTTCTTAGCTAACTTCATAAACAAGCATAAATGATCTGGTATATCTGAATCCAAATGCATCCTTCACTCAACTCTTTCTGCTCGTCCTGTTTAAGCTCTTATCTCTGTACAAATGTTTCCTTACCTAAATTCTTTAACTTATCTGGTCACCTTAGCATGTCTGTAGGATTTTGCTTTGCAACCTACCCCGAATTTGTGTCTGGTTAGTACATGAATATTTCAGAGACAAATTTCTACATCTGAGAACTCTCTGTTGCTGCAGTTGGAGTTTTCTCACTATAAAAAAGGACAAATTATGATAGGAGCCTTTTACTTTTCTATACATTGTTCTCTCTCTCTCTCTCTCTCTCTCTCTCTCTCTCTGTTGTTGAGAAACTGGGTCGGTGCTCTAGCAAGATTATTTAAACAAACTTCATAAAGTTGAGACTAACATGAGTTTTCTTTCATTTTTGTGTATGTTTGATGTCATATTTTAAGTTATCATCCTAGTGACTTCCTTCAATGACAAAAGCACAGGGTCTTACATTTTGGTTTTCTAGTTTATTGAATTTGGAACTCTATCATTTGATATACTAATGAATTGCTTCTTGCAGGTTAAACTGGTTTGGTATTACAACAATGCACTAGGAAGGCCAAATAAGAAGAAATTCATAGCAAGGGCAAAATCGTATGATGTCAATCCGATCAGCAGCTTTGTTTATTTTGTATCTTTATAACTTCATTGTTATGGAAACGTACATGAGTCCTTGCAAAGTTCTTTTGGGTCAACTTTTCCAAGTAATGTTCTGCAATTTTTTTCCTGACAGATACCATGGATCAACTTTAATATCTGCCAGTCTATCAGGGTAATAAAAGCTTGCATTTCTTCCATTTTGATTGTATATGTGGTTCTTTTACTCGGAAAACAGGACTTCTCTTGTTTTTTTCGTTCTACCCTTACACAAAATTTTACTAATTAAGGTCTTCCTTGTGGAGAAGTTGTTTGTTATTTGGTCGTGAGGCCGTTCTTGTCCTAAACTTTGCTTATTGAGGTTTTTTTTTCTTATGAAAGGCTTACCTTAGTTCAGCAGAGAATTTTTTCCCTTCCATGCATAGTTTTGTGAATAAATAGTTCTTACAGGAGGTTTTTAACACTTTGTTTCTCTTAAAGTCTTCCAGCTCTTCATCAAAAGTTTGATCTCCCAGCACCATTTGTTTTGCACACAGATTGCCCCCATTATTGGCGCTTCCATCTACCAGGTATTTTAAAACGTGATGTATTTTGCTTGATCCTTCTGCTTTATCTTCTTACTGTTTCAGTGACAAAAGTGAGTTTAAGTGAGTGCCAGGTGAGACAGAGGAGGATTTTGCAACAAGGTTAGCAAATAACTTGGAGAACCTTATCCTCAAAGAAGGACCGGATACGGTAATCATTACTTCTCATGTTTCATGTTATGGTAGATTTCAAAATATAACAAAGATGATGAGTCACTGAAGTAGTACGCAAATACTGCTAGATTGCAGCTTTCATTGCTGAACCTGTTATGGGTGCTGGAGGTGTAATCCCCCCTCCCAAGACCTACTTTGAGAAGGTGACCATCAAACAACTTGAGTATATTCTCATTCTACTTTTGAGATGAATATATATATATATATATATATATATGCCAATTAACAATATTATGTATAGGTTGTTATTAGTGTACCGTTAGTCAACTACGGATTGTGAGGTATTGTTTACATCCCATTATGTGGTGAGCACTGGATATATACAGGCATATGAATCTTATGGTTAATTAATTATAAATTCTCTCATCACTAGCTTTTTACAATCAAGCCTTTATATCTGTAGGAGATAGCTCCTTTGTATACGTTTTTACTTTATTGTTTTTGTTATCCTTAGTTTAGTCCCACATCGGGGGACTTCTAGGAAGGGAGTTTCGTAAGAATGTGGAGACCTAGTGGTTACCAACTGCCATCAGGTTAGTTAGCTGAATATCCTGGATCGTTTTGTAAGTGGTGGTTGAAACCATATTGGGGAGGCAACAAATACTGAACCTATTAATCGAATACAGTGTAGAGTACTAAAAGGGTTAAGAGTTTAAGTCTCGAACGTACTATTAGTCTATTACTATCTCCCGAACTAACAGGAAGGTTGAAAGGTCATTGAACAAAGAATAAACAGATGAAAATGTGTTGTGCATCCACTCTGAACTCTGACAACTATGCATCCACTCTGTATTCATGAGGCAAACTCTAACAAGATAGAAAGTACACTTTGCAGTATCGGCCGATACCGATACGATTTGACATGTCCTGATCTGATACCACACTAGTGATACTGACCGATACCGACGTTGGAGGTGTCTTTCCCGTCAATTTGGCAAATAGAATTGAACGAAAAAGACCAATGAGCAAGGGTATAAAAGCATAGTAAGATTATAAAGCATGTAAATGAAGAAAACTTATTTATCGCAAGTAAACCATTCGGCAATAAAGGTGATAAAGTAAGGAAAACTAGTGACATGCGAAACTGGGCTAGGACCCCAAATATATTGAACCAAATCAAACATAGCCAAACTCCTATTGTCAACTCTAGGAGAAAAGATGCACGATGATATTTTCTCGAACTGCAGAAAGTTGCGAGATAGATGACACAAGTGACAATAGCTTTTTAAGCTTATCCATAGGAGTCAAGACGTTGATGCCATTGTAGAGGGGATACTGAGGAGGCATACAGGACTGCAGAAGTTGGCAAAGTCAATAGAAATGACCCCATGCGAGAACCTCCCCTAATCTTTGCTCATGTCCGAAAATCCATTAACTCACAATAGAAAGAAAAGGATTTAACAAAACAGTGTAAAGTCTTGGTCAGGCTGCTGATAGATAGAAGATCCACCGAAAACTTAGGTGTATAAAGTACACGATCCAAGGTAAAAGAAGGAGAGACGTAAATACTTGATCTGAGAGAACTGGTCACATGTAACATGCGAAGTGGCACCATAATCTAATATCCAGAGGTTGTTTTGAAAAGCAAAAACAACATCCAGATCAGAAGTAGAAGTAAGCCGTAACGCTAGACGGCGGAGCCCGAAGAAGGTTCTACTATTATTTGTGGTACACTTATGCTTCGGGCTACTACTCTATGATGGCGTCCCCCAATTCAGTCTCTACCATATCTGCTCAGTTCCAGGGCTTCGACCATAGCCATGATTCGGGAGGGTGGGGGGGGGGGGGGTGTCCGATGTTACTCTTCTATTGAATGTGATGCTGACATCTCTTTCGACTTATTTGACTGTGCACATTATGGTCTTGTGTGCATTGAGTTCCTTCGGTGTCCTCTAGGCTCTAGTGCCACTGCCACTACCACTACTTTCTCCCGAGTTGGTTCTTCTGTGGTGATTCCTCGTGCGGAATATGACCGCCGAATAAGACTAAGATTTGAATCATAACATTTTCTGGTGTTTTATTTAGGAACAATGTTATTATTTATCTGTCCTTTTTTATCCTTGTTGTGAAGAGTACCTTCTTGATATTACTCATGTCATTTTTTCTATCCTTGGCATACTTTGTCTGAAGATTCAAGCTGTTGTCAAGAAGTATGATATTCTCTTCATTGCGGATGAGGTAACTTATCACCACCTCCTTCTATCCAGTTTCCTTTTTAAGTTAATATTCACATTCAGGGGCCCAGAAATATTTGTGGGGTGGGGGTGCGCTGCCCCCTGAATCTGAGGTAGGTCCGCCCCTGTTCACATTGCTTATTTTCTATTATTTTTACTTTTAATCTTTGTTTAGGTCATTACTGCATTTGGAAGGTTGGGCACAATGTTTGGGTGTGACAAATATAATATCCAGCCTGACCTCGTCTCCGTAGCAAAAGTGAGTTACTTAGGATATGAGATACCAGTTGGCTTATCCATGACATGCCTAACTGTGACCATCTCCCTTTATCATTATATATAGGCTCTCTCATCTGCGTACATGCCAATTGGTGCAATATTCGTGAGCCCGGAGATTTCTGATGTCATACACTCTCAAAGCAACAAACTCGGTAATCTTTCTTTCCTATTAGTCTGTCTCAGATTCTGATTTGAGGGCTCATAAATTTCAAATGTTCTGTTTTCAAGGTACATTTTCTCATGGATTCACATACTCGGGACATCCAGTATCTTGTGCCGTTGCTCTAGAAGCAGTCAAGATTTATAAGTAAATTGTGAAGTCCTTGCATATAATGCCCTCCAGAAAAAAGTAGTTACTATTACTGAAATTCAATTTACCTACTGGCCCACAGGGAAAGAAATATTGTTGAGAAGGTCCAGGCCATATCCCCAAGGTTCCAAGACGGCATTAGAAAGTTCTCTGAAAGTCCTATTATTGGGGAGGTATTGTATATTTTCTTTCTTTGGTCTATTATTTTGTAACCAGTTGATAAAACATGTCTTCTATAAGCAATGATATGATTTACACCAGTGGGGTTTTGCATGCAGATTCGAGGAACTGGATTGATTCTTGGGACAGAATTCACCGACAATAAGTCTCCTAATGATTTATTCCCTTCTGAATGGGGTAAGCTAGTGTTCTTATTTTGATTTTCTGTGACCATTATCCTAAAATTGAGGATTCTTAAACACAGTTTATGTAATATTCTTATTTAAAAGTAACAATGGATTCTTAAATACTTTTTATCTGTACTATGTTTCTACCATCTAATTTGACTTCAAAACCGTAGATGTAGAAAGCTGAAAATTTTCTTGGTTGTCCATTGCAATATAGTTAAACCACAATAAGATTTTACTATTATGTGGTAAGATGCATCATTTAATACAGTTTCCTTTTACTCCCTTGCCCCCAACCTAGGAAGCACAGGTACTCCATATTAGGAAGGATACCCGTACCGGGTACTTACCGGATATTGCTCCTCCTTGGGTACTCCTGAGTATGTATCAAATGAGTACCGAAAATTTTATTTATTTGTATTTTTAAATTTAATTTTAGGTACTTCTTCGGTACATTTGGATACTTATAGTGCAAGTCATTATATGTGGCGTTATCTTTTAAAATAGTTTTGATAATTTTGTTTTAGAAATAAAAATATTTTTTAACTCAACCTACATCGTTTTCAGACTAAATTCATTTCATGACCAAGTCTGTGGCCTTTATATATATATATATATATATATATATATATATATATATATATATATATATATATTTTGGAATAAGGGTGAATTTATTCCTCGCATAAAACGGAAAAGGTATTAAAGTACAACATCACAACTTTCCATGCCCCAGAAAACTATTGTGGGGCCATTACAGATACATCGAATTCTATATTATGTAGAATTCCAATAGGGGGGGTAGTCAAGCCCTCAAAGATACGTCTGTTCCGCTCCTTCCAGATGTGCCAAACAGACGCAGCAAGGCGGACTCTGGCTCGTCTAGCCCACCCCGGATCCCGACCTCTGTGATCTCGGATCCAACTGAGAATGCTCCGAATGTCACGGTCCATCCCCACTCCTCCTCTCAGCTGTGCACATTGCTCAGTCCAGATGTGCCAGGACACCGGACAACGAAAGAAGAGATGCTCCATGGATTCATTTTCATCAGTACATAGCACACATTTGGCATCCGGGATCAGCATCCCAAACATATATATATATATATATATATATATATATATATATATAACGTTCCCGTACAATAGATTTTTTAGAAATTGTTGTATCGACGTACCAGGTACTCATAGGTCATAGCGGTATCCATGTTTCATGGCCCCCAACCCAAACCCCACACTCAGACACTCGATCACACACAATAACCATCTCCAACACCCCCCCCCCCCCCCCCCCCCCCCCCCCCCCAAAACAAACAAAAGGAGAACACTATACTCCAAAACATATAGATCACAATTCTATAAATTTCATGGAAGTGACATCTACTTTTGAGGCAATGCAATGTTCTATGATTCTATCTCAATATATCAATATATATGTGTGAATTTCGACAACTATACTTTCTCAACTTAGATGGTTTGAAGTTTGATGGCTTGGAGAATTATGCCATTGCAATATGTTTTATCCTTTTGACTTACAATGGTGATCGCAGGGGTTGGAGCAATATTTGGAGCCGAGTGTGAGAAGCATGGAATGCTTGTACGAGTTGCCGGGGACAGCATAATGATGTCACCTCCGTTCATAATCTCCCCAGGAGAAGTTGATGAAGTAAGACTGCTAACATCATGATACTAGGTTTCTCGTTAAACAAACTTACAAACATTGTTGGTTGCTGAAGAATCGAGTATTTCGCCTTCTTTTATATATGCTAAGGTCTTAGAAAACGTTACATGTTTTTACCTGATTTTCCGAAAATAAACTTGATATAAGTAATCAAAAAAATTCCTATAATTGAAGTAATTTTGCTGTTGATTATTCTTTACCTAGCTAATAAGCATCTATGGAGAAGCGCTCAAGTGTACAGAGGAGAGAGTGGCAGAGCTCAAGTCGAAGAAACAGCAGTAGCTGTGCAAGTATGCAAGAGAAGCTATGGCATGTAGTTTGAATGTAAATTTGACTGGGATGCATCTGTTGGACTTGACAATGTGAAACTAAAGGCTTTTGATGCCTGTTATGAATAAAATGGTATGGTTTAGTTTTGCTTTTTCTGTGGGGTTCGACTCCCGGCAGGAAGAAGAAAGAAAAAGAAAAAATCTTGTGAGGAACAATTTTTTGTTAGATGAATAATTTCCTTTTATAGTTAATTGATATATACTTTGAGCCCTCATGATGTTAGAATCAACACTGAATTACCGAACTTGTCTGGCTCTTGTGGCCAGCGAGGAGAGGTATAACTTCCTTGGCTAGGCGGACGATTTCGGAATCGAACCGCTGGAAAGACGTGGACAGTGGGCCCAAATGGCATGTAATGCAGCATGCACAAACTTCCGTGCGTTATGCCGGACATCTCAAAAAAAAAGGAAAAAAAAGATGAAGAAACACTGAATGGTGTTCGAAGATGAATTTCCTGTAGCAGATTTTTTTTGATAAGCCTGTAGGGCTGCAATGTGTGTTCAAGCTCAGACTCGTTTAGATTTGGTCCTTAGAGCTCAAAGATGTTCCAGTTTGGCCCTTTTTGCTCGCTAGGTGCAGGTTGTTCCAATTTTGAGCCAAGCTCGAGTCCTATTATTTCTTTTCAAGAAACACGGGATAAAAAATAAATTAATTTGCATTTTAACAAAGAGAAATAAAGAAGGAAAAAGAAAAAGGAAAATCAAAATCAAAATGACAAATGAGAAATATAACGCACCATACATGAATTATAGGTCGAGCCATATTGAGCAACACCAGATGAAACATAAGTACTGGAACAGAGTACAACAAATCATAACTAGCTCTGGACATTTATGTACCAATTTTGTTCCTTATAAATAGTCAACAACTCCGATAATTATGAAAACTTTAAAAAATAAAAAATAATTAACAACTCTGTACTGGAACAGAGTACAACAAATCTTTGCTCCCCCCTTCCACTTCTCATGTCCTCCTCGTGTGCATGACCTAGTTGTCAGTGAGAGCTGCCAATTTCTTTTTGCCATTTTTTTTTCTTTTTAAGTTGATGCAATGAATATTAACATTTCCAGTGAATAAAGAACAAATGGATAAATACATAGTTATATGCCACACACATAAAGGTAGATTTGAGGGAGTGATGTGCAACAAAACCATATTTTATTTTGCGGATTTTTTCACTGAAATATTTTACATATTTCACCACTATATTAAATATTTTACATATTTTAGAAATAAAACTCAAACAAGAATAAGAAAAAAAAAAAAAAAGACAATATTTTCAAATGGTTACAAAAGAGGAAGCAAAACATTACAAATAAAATATTTAATAAAGTGGTGAGAGGTGAGGTTTGAAGTTGTAACCTCTAAATTGAAAGCCTAAAGCATTACCACTTGAGTTAGATTACTCTTTGTACATTGAAGGATCAAAATAATATATAGGGTCAAAATAATATATATGTCCTGACAAAACGCCCTTATTTCTCCTGAGAAACGTCCAAGAAGGACGTTTTCCTTTTTTTTTCTTTTTTAATGTCCGGTTTATTTTTTTTTCTTTTTTAATGTCCGGTTTAACGGAGACTAACGACAGAATGAAGAACGCCCTTAATAAGGGCGTTCTTGTGCTCTCCGTATAATTATGCCAAACATTGTGCTCTCACTAAAATTTTATAAATTTTTAATGCTTTCAGTGAAAAATTCCATTTATTTCGACTTCCCAAGAAAAGTAGAACTGTTTCCAAAATTAAGAGAAAATTACAAGTTCACATCCTATATGCATTCTGAGAACAGATGAGCATCAACAAAGAACATGTATAAAAACCTATTTCACACTTGGGTTAGAAGAAAACTTCACTCAACTTTCAGTGTTTAGTCAGCTGCAAGCATTTGCCTCTTAGAATACTTGGATGTCTGCAGATTTTGAGGCACCAAACCAAAAGCAAACTGCAAACATATATATCCACAAAGTTCTGATAATGCAGACTTTCTTTCCCAAAGCTAACTCAGCCTCTACTCTTCAAACACTACTGACCATCAGAGGTCAGAAATACTCTAATCAACGATTATATATCAGCAACCAAAAGTAACGCCAATCACAAGCATAGATCAGTGAAATAGAAAGACATAGTTATGGTCCAGAGCACTTCTCTCACAATGGGAGGCTCTTATGGTCCAAATCACTTATTTCTCCCTACAAAACCTGCTCAGTTTACAAAGGGGCAGCCATCTCGGAAAAACAAAACCAAAACAAAATGCATGGCCCAGGCTTAAGCATCATCAAGAGCAAGAACACCAGGAAGAGATTTTCCTTCCAAAAGCTCCAAGCTTGCACCGCCTCCTGTCGAGATGTGGCTCATCTTGTCTGCAAGACCAGCCTTCTCCACAGCAGCGACAGAATCGCCACCTCCTATGATGGTTATCACTCCGTTCCCGCTGAGATCAGCCAGCTTCTTAGCAATTGCCTACAAAGACGAGACAGCTAAAATCACTAATGATTTCCAGAAACCAACACGACATTTGCAAACAAATACAGCCAAGGGTCAATGAATAATGAGAGTTACATATAGACGTGTTGAATCAAAGAAAATGAAGCAATGGCTGCGTCTACACAAAATGACAATTTTCATTGTGGTTAGAATCAGTATCGGACCATTCCTATGAGTATCGGGATCGGCGGTATTGGCAGTATCGGAGGTTTCGGATCAGAGTATCGGATTTTTCGGTATCCGAAAACAAATAATTATTAACATTTTAGAAAATATATTTTATACATTTAGGTATAATTTTAATATTTTTCAGTGTTGTTTCTTAGTAGTTTTGAAATTAAATGAAGTAGTCGCCCTTACCAATTGATTTACATACAATAGATAAGTTTTCTTCTTTTACATGCTTTTATAACCTTTCTATGCTTTAACACCCTTGTTGATTGGTCTTTTTCGTTCAATTTCCTTTGCCAAATTGACTGGAAAAGAGAACCCCCCCCCCCCCCCCAATGTCAGTATGGGTCAGTTTCAGTCGGTATCGGATCGGGACATGCCAAACGGTATCGATATCGGCCGTATCGGATCGGTATCGGCCGATACTGCGAAATATGGGTTAGATACAAAATACTCTGTTGTGGGGAAAAATTAATAACTACTGATTTACCTTTAAGGAGCTAGATGGCAATAGTGACAACAGTTTTAACTACACTATTTTTTAAAGTTTAAAATTTAAATAAATATCACCATTTGCAATTTAATTTTGATCACCCAACTCCCAAACAAGAAAACTGACGTATAACATTTTAAGACCCTCAATTGCACATTCAGTGTTCATTTATCAGCTAGTAAAGAAGACGGATGGTTGGGTTGTCTTATGTGTGTGTACCTCTGTGCCTACAGCAAACTTCTCAAACTCAAACACTCCCATTGGCCCATTCCAAATGACTGTCTTGGTCGTGTCCAAAGTCTGGTTAAATGTCTTGATGGAGTCTGGTCCAATGTCAAGGCCCATCCAACCGTCTGGGATGCCAGATGCCGGTACTACCTGCAGAAATAGTGCAGTTATAATTTTAGCAAATAAACATTAGTAAGCTTGATAAGTTAAAATAACAATCTATCGATATCATAACTCCAAATTTGCTTCAAAATCTGCCTCCATCCCATGTTTGTGTAGGTAAAAATAGTGAACTTCAGGTTCATGAGTACAATAAACAACAACAAAGCCTTTATCCCAAATTTTGGGGTCAGTTATATGAATCCTTTTCTTCCATTTCAGCTTTCTTAAGGACTGACTCTTCTGTAACATTAACGAAACCATCTTATGCAAAAGGTTCCATTTGGTCAAGAAACCAGTACTAACTGGTAAAACTGTGAAGGGCTAGTTCAAGTTCGCATCCTTACCTTAAACATTGGTCGATCCTTTCACAAAAGCTTCAAGACTCAACATGATTTTTATGAGAAAATACTATAATGACTAAACTTTTGGTCAATCTCTTTCACAAAAGCATGGAATTTAGAACAACTTCCCCATGGAGAAGGGTAGGCCATCAAATCTTGGAGAAAACATCTGGGTATGAAAGGAGGCCCCGGTAGCATTTGCACAAGAAAAAATAAATATAGTAAAACCAGAAATGACAAATTTGTTGAAGATGCACTGATAAATGTGAAAAGCATGAAAGGGGCATAGCAACAAGCTTTTCGGTGTTCTATTAGCTTCTTAATAGGGCAAGAAATTTATTAACATTAAATAGTCTACATATAAATTAGTCACGCAACTGCAAAATAATGATTCAGCAAAAGAAAATTATTATGATAAAATGGACATTCTGCACGGTCAATGGACCAGGCTAACACTAGTAGCATTCACTACTGTCTTTCCTCCGTGGGTAAACAATAATAGCTAAAAAGCATCAATTACTGTACAGTTTAAAAACCACTCGACCACATAAAACAACTTAAAAATCATTCAATTAAAAGAAATTTGTGAAAATAGAGGACACTTCATTGAGCAAAAGCATTGAAGTCGGAAACTAAATTCTACCCAGCTGTACATGACTACATGTTTGTGCAAACGGCACAGGCAGGTAGCTATCAATGCTAGTGCAAAATAGAAGTCAGAATGAAGTAAATGGGCGAACCTTGCTTTCTGCATCAGCAGCAAATTTGTTGGCCACAACTACATCAGTAGGCAATAAGAGTGATACTCCTTTAGATTTTGCCTTCTCAAAGAGTGCAGTTGCAAGTGCAAGCTTGTCTTCCTCCACAAGAGATGAACCAACTGGGTACCCTTGAGCCTTGTAGAATGTGAATATCATTCCTCCTCCAAGTAGAAGGATATCAACCTTCTCAAACAGTGACTCGATTACACCAATCTTGGAGGAAACCTTTGAGCCACCAACAATGGCAGCAAAAGGCCTCTTCGGGTTCGATACAGCCCCAACAAGATAATCAAGTTCCTGAAACATACAAAATGAATTAAGATGCGACTCATACTTGGCTTCTTTTTCTATTTAAGACTGTCCCATTTATTAAAAGCAGTCAAATTGTTATTAATTGGTTCTTTAGTTGGTTTGGTTATCAACCGGAAACTGACCCGAAAACCCGACAACAGGCTGAAACCAAACCAATATAAACAAAAAACAGAACCACATGACCGAAGTTGCACCATTTTCTTGAAATGAATTAAACAAAACCCATATAGATGGTTTTCTGACTTGAAATGAATTATGCACGTCCTAGTAAAGGAAAGAACAGAAAAATTGGAAATAAACAAAAAAAAAGGAAAAGATCTTATTTTTCTCACCCTTAGCTCGAGGCGCATGAGAGCACAAGGGGCAGGTGTCTCCGTTTAGCAATGTGCCTCATTTGTAAATTAAACAAGCAGTTGCACCTCGCCTCACCTCATGCGTGACAAGTGTATTTATTGCCCGTGAGAATAGTGCTATAAATAAATGCCCTCTCCTTAACCTTTCAAGTTTACAATATAACCTTCTAGGTTGAACTTATTCTTGCCTATTAAATTTCTAACGGTAGAGCATTATTACTTTGTTTTAAATGATACTTTCCTCTCAGTATGTCTGACAGGATGTCAAACTGGTGTAGGGAACTACTCATATATTCACTGTAATCATAAATGGTTCTTTTAACATTTAAGTAATCTTGTAAGTTAATAAACGTTAAGCTCATTACTAACCTTTTATTTTGTCACATACAAGATAACTTGGTTTAACTAAACTATGTTACAATCCCAATCAAATTATCAAATTCAGTCCTTGATTAACAAATTAATATAAACAAATATCTTTGAAAAAGATAAGAGGAACTGTCAGCACTGGCATCTGAAAGATGATGACAACCTCATCTTTAATAAAAATGTCGAGTAAACCTGTAACGAACCTTTTGCATAAGGAAACCTGCAACAGCTGGCTTCAGATATTTGGCAACTCCTTCAGTTGAAGCATGTGCCCTGTGTGCCGTGCCAAAGGCATCGTTCACATAGAGATCAGCAAGAGATGCAAGCTTCTTTGCAAACTCAGGATCATTCTTTTCCTCCTCCTTGTAAAACCTGACGTTCTCTAGTAACAACACACCTCCATCAGGCAATGCAGCCACTAGTTTCTCGACCTCCTCGCCAATACAGTCATTGGCCATTCCAACCTGTTTGAATGAACTCTGTAGTCAGGAAGAGAATAAATATGGCTCAAACAGAACTTGAACTATAAATTAGGAAGAATAATGCTTACATTGACACCAAGAAGCTCAGATAGCCTAGGCACAAGGGGCTTCAAGCTGAATTTTGGGGTAACGCCTTTCGGACGTCCCTGTAATGTCAAGTATCCACCACTTCCAATAATTAGTGGAGAAACAAAAAGGAGAGAAATAAGAAGACAACCTTGAAAATGGAGGTCAAGCAATTTTTCGTGTAATAGAATTCATCTGAGAATTGGTCATAATCATTCAGTAACACCACAATGGAAATTAACAAAATATGATTTATGAACAAAAGGGTGGTGCACTGAGCAATTAGCATAACAAGTTCTTCCAGACTGCATAAACTAAATACAAAGCTCACCATCTCCAATACAACAGGAGTGTAAATGTTGCATAACAACTCAATAACAAGAATTTCTGGGACTCAGATTAGACCTATACAATAAAATCTGGTCCAACCATATAAACTGAACATTTTTCAAGTCATACACATTGGTGCCCCTTAATTCACTACTCAAATTTCCATCAGATTCTACAACTCCACAATTTATCATCTACAAAAGCATCAGTAGGTTTGGTCAAACCTTTGTTCAAAACAACATACAAAAAAGTAATAACAGATGATATTGAAGGACAATCAATCTAATTGAGAAACCCAGTATTAACTATGCATCTAAGATCACAGTAGAATCATTGGAAATATTCAAGATCCATATTAAAAACCACCAATATTAACAGAAGAACCATACAACTGAAACCTCTAACAACAGAACCTCAGAAACTTGAGCGCACAGAACAAACACCACAAGCAACTAATCTAGCCCATCTTGCATGATCAAATAATTAACATAAGGAATACATGATTGAATCATAGATCATATACTTAGGAACATTAAACCTATTAAGATCTAACCAAATAATTAAATCATCAAATAATTAACACAATGAATACATGATTAAATCATAGATCACATACTTAGGAACATTAATGAACTCATTAAGATCTAGCCAAATAATTAAATCATCAAATAATACATGATTAAATCATGGATCGCATACTTAGGAACAGTAATGAACTTATCAACATCTAACCAAAAGACCCAGTTATTCGCTACACAACGGTCAACAATAGCGTATATAAGCCCATGATCCCTAAACAACCCAATAAACAGAATTACTCAATCTAAACCCATGATCCCTAATCCTATATTCATAAGAATAACAAGTGATAATATAATGAAAGAAAAAATCGTAACTTTACAATGAAATCTACATGATAGACACTAAAGAGAGAAATTTAATGATCATGTAATAAATAATAATAGTGAATCTAAGATCTAAAGCAATAATCCCAGTTATTTTGCTAATATTAAAAAGAATGATAAAAAAAGATCAGAACTTTATGATGAAATCATCAAATACCCACTTCAGGAAACGCACACAAAAAAAGATCAAAACTTTACCATAAAATCAACAAAATAACCCCTAAAAATCGAACAAAAATCCTAAACAAAAGAGAAGCTCACGAGGTGGCTGGAGAGAATAACCCTAGCCCCGTTCTCCATCAAGTACTTGATGGTCGGGACCGCCGCTCTGATCCTGGTGTCGTCGGTGATCTTGAGGCTCTCGTCCAGTGGCACGTTGAGGTCGACCCTCACGAACACCTTCTTCCCCTTCAGATCCGCCGACTTCAGGTCTCCGACGCTCCTCTTCGACGCCATTTCCGATCACAGAAACAAAGCAAAGATCGCAACTTTTTTATATTAGAGAGAGAAAGTCAAGGGAAAAGAGAGAGAGAGAGAGAGAGAGAGAGAGGAGGAAATCTTTATAGTGGGAGAGGCGTAGATTTAGTGGTGGGTGGCTAAAGTGCGCACACGGTTGCTATGTACATGCCGCCGCTGGTTTTTTGTTGGGATGGCGTGGGACTCGAGCAAGATCTGGGAATGGACGGCTGGTGATTATTGGGTAGGGTTTTGTTGGGAACCGCTTAAGATCCGTTAATCTTTTATTATTATTTTTCATAGCTTGGGCCTGGGCCTGGGCCTGGGCCTGGGCTTGGGCTTGGGCTTGGGCTTGGGCCACTGGCGCTGCATGATCATAGGGTTGATCTCGCCAAAATCTCGGTCTCAAAAGTGATTGGGAAGGTCATACTTAATGGATTTACATAGTTCTGTCGAGATCCTGAGCAGCTCAATTGTGACACTGCTGTATTATAGTGTGAATTTTGGAGTAACTTACAATATTATTAATTCTTATTCAACTAGTTTCATTTGGATGTAATAAAATGAAGTACTTTCAGAGCTCTCTATTAGAGCGGACATCCGGAGTGGCCGGAAAGGTTCGAGTCCCCCCGATTGTGTGTATATGTGGGATTTTAAAAAAAAAATGGAATTACTCACTTGCCTAGTTTCTGACAATCTTTTCTTTTCAGCCAGGAATTACACACACACCTGTGCCAGAAGTCAGCCGTAGTCAAATTAAATAGGGATAATGCTAGATAAAAAAAATAGTGGAAGTATTTGCTAGATAAAAAAAATAATGGAGATACATACTAGTTTCAACATTTAGAATGAAATATTTACTAAATTATCCCAATTAAATATAATTTTACTTGAAACAGTTGAAACTTGATAGAGATTGGAACGATCTATGACTAACAAAACTTTTAGCATGCTTACCAACCACAAACAGCGCAAACAACAGCTTTGCGTTGCATGAAATGGTGGATTCACATGAAGTCTATGTGCGATGCAACAGCACCCATAAAAATAATAATAATAAATAAAAGATAATGTGGTTGCAAGGAGATAGCTACTGATATTTCACCTGCCACAAATATAAATGTCCAGCAAACCGAGCAAGTGGACATGGTTCACTTACTAAAGTACAAAACATTTAGTTGCGACACTTGGACAACTCCAGTTACACTGAAACTTCCAAATACAAGAATATCAGTTTGCCTGGAAATGTCAAAGGGATTTCTTCCGGTTACTTCAAATCAAACTCGTAAAAGAATAGGACGATGATGAGCCTGGTTTATGCGATGCGGGACATTCACAACGTCGTAGGACTGACAAAAAATGGCCATGATCTGAGCTAGTCCCGTGCATGAAAACTCAACGGCTAGGACGCCGCGCGGACGGTCAAGGACCGGCACCATTCTACCACGGGTATAAACGACGGCCAACCACGCGATCCGGGTCCGTCGTGCGGTGCCCTATGGGCGTCGGGAAGACGTCGTAAGGACGTCGTGCGCATAGAACGGGTGGTTGGACGGCATCGGCTGTCGTGAAGACATCGGGGACGCCTTCGACATCGTGGACGAAATGAGACGTTGAGTTGCCGACATCGAAAGACGTCGGCCGTCCCGTGAGGCTCTGTAGCGCACGAGGTGTATGTATGGAACAACGATGAAAAAGCCAGTACGGACAAAATCCGTACGAAGAGTCCTTAACGACATGACGACCGACTAAAAATCGTGTGCAGAAAGACGATTTAACTGAGCCCGCACATTCTGGTTAGGAAAAAAGAAAAAGAAAAAAACCTCGTAAAAGAATAGAAGAGTAAAGCAAACCCCTCTTAAAAGTCTTTAGGCATCAGAACGGACTATTCAGTTTTGAATGTGATAAGTATATCCAATTAATATAAAAGCTTCCAAGTACAATAAACAAACCATTGTTTTGTCACTGATGATAGAGAGATCCAACATTTCTCATCAGTTGATCATTGATAGCAATTCTTACAAATACAAGAAAATACTCGCTTTACTGAAAATGGCTTGAGAACAAAATTCCTGATAAGAGGCAAAAATGGGCAACTGGAAACAAAGCATGGAATTTTCCTAATAGTAAATTTCTGCAAACATCATTATGTATTTATTACATGATAATTTAATAAAATTACATGTAGAATTTTAGTAGTACAAAATTTTGTTCTGTATTCATTCTGCTGCTGGTCCAATACTATCCACGATCCCAAGTGTTGTTGCATGAGCAAAATCCGAACTCCAAATCTTCACTACTCAGAAACTGGGCCTGGCTGATGTATTCATTTCCTGTTGTTTCCAACTTTTCCATGCGGGCATATAATGTTACAACTTTTGGCTGGTTTTTATCGTCGGCCCCTTCCTCCTCCCCTTCCTCTGCTCCTGCCTCGACCACCTCCACCTCTCCCTCTACCACCACCACGTCCACCCCTACTATAGAACTCTGATTTGTCAGGCTTCAACCCTAGAGGTTGGATTCCCCTTCTTTTCCCCTCTCTGGGCTCGTCGTCATCCTTGAATTTCTCAAATCTTCTAGATACGAAGGAGATTTCCCGTGAACCACCTGGACCCACTTTCACATCGTTTCTTGGGGCACCAAATGCCTGCTGCTTCTCCTGGAGAGCAACTCTCTCACCAAGAGGAAGGGCATCCTCTTCCGCAAGGGAAACACTATTCCAAAATGCCTCTGCATGTCGTTGGTCCTTCACTTCATATAGCCTGAAAGTCAATAGGTGAAATGTCAAGAGTGCTAGACAAATCATTTCATTCTGGTGCAAGCAAAATATCCAGTAATACTGGAATTCATCATTTCATCAACTAAAATGATCTATTGTACACATGATCATAATACTATAATTCATCATTAAATGATGATTGCTATAAATTAAAAAAATGCTGCTGTGAGGTTGAGCTCGTTTTAATCATATCCAAACATTTTTCCCGTCAAGGTCGTGTCAGCTACAAGCATGATTATAAAATGCTCAAGGGAATTTGTTGAATGTATATAAACCTAAGCTTGATCATTTGAGATGGTTCCAGATTCCTAGCTAAGATCAATATGGCCAACAACAGAAGGCCTCACTATAAACCCCAAAAAGACCAATTGATTTGTCGGGAGTGGGGGTGTGCAATAGCTTCCTTGCTATGCATGCAGTCCATGAAGCTCAGCTCTGCCAACCATGGACCTGCTCTAAAATTCCCACAACTGAAAAAAAAACTGAACAGATAATGCGACAGTTTTACTTTTAAGGAATTGCATTTATCTGAGGATACAAATCAAAGGACTAAGTGGGTGCTTCCATATCAGTATTTTCTTTTTCCTTCTTTTCCTTTCCTCCTAATGCTACATTGCCACTCTGGGCGAGCGAAAGGAAGTAGCATTAACATTACCAAGAGTAAGACTAATATATATACGGTTTCAAAAAGGCATTTTCAGTGCTATCCCTAAACTACAGTCACGACTGTCATGAACAGTTTTCTATAATAGTTGGTGGGTTATAGGAGACAAAGGAAATAGGAACAGCACTAAGTGGTCCATAAAAACCTGCAATAACCAGCGTTACAATTCAAAACATCAACCCACAGGAAGATATGTATTGAGCATATATAAAAGATAATGAGGATACAGGGTGACATCAGCTTATGAAGTGCATACAGAAGAAGCTGAGGACCTTAAACATAAGATAGCTGAAGCCCAAATCAAAACTGGGTTAAAGGCATCTCGATTCATTATTTATTCAGTGCTTCCATTGAAACTTGCAAAAAAAAAAGCTGCTGGCTAGTGAGATATTCCATGATCCATCCATGGAAGATAGTACTGAGAGGTAATGTTGCTTGCCAGCTTTTCCATGTATATCAAACTGAAAACGAAACTTTCCTCTTATGCAAAATCTTTTGCCACTGGAAAAGAGCTCAATACATAGATGTAAAGACAAATGCTTCATCATTGTGTGGAACAGAACCAAGTTCAGCAAGTCTTGCAACATACATGGCAGGCCAAACAGCCCTTTACGATGGCCATTGCATATGCTTAATGGTGTATTTGGAACTACAGAAATAACAGTACCTCTAGAAACGACAATGCTACATATCAGCATTCAGCCATTACTGTCAAAGAACAACCAAGCTGAAGAAAAAAGTTACTCGGGCAGTTCAGCATTATTTGATTGGTTGCTAGCGAAGAAGAGAGTGGCAATTATTCAACAACAAGAAAACCATTATAGAAACTATCTACCATATGGCAGATTTATGTCCAGAATTAATGACTATAAACTATCTTATGGCAATTAACATGGCTTGCTCCTGGACAAGGTATTCAAGGTGATTTCTTATCTAAGATAGAACTACTCATAACATTTCAAGGTTTCAGCATCTTAGTCTGTTGGGCTCGTCCTGTCTATCCTAGTTGCCTATCTTCATGACCAATAGGAGGGTTCGCACCGTAAAGTGGTACAGATCTACCTGTCCCCTAAAAAAGGTCAGTGTTATGAGATCGTTCAACACAAGCAGGAGATCGAGCATTCAAATAGAAAATGGTTGAAAAGGAATATCATTGTCCTTTTTGAAACCGGAACATCTGGATATCGGAAGCTGGGATTCTTATATTGATGCATCCTGAAACAAATGGAAGATGTCTAGTTGAAAGTTGCTACTGTAAAAACCTAAATAAGACATGGTCATAACTGATACACCTAAAGACCCTATCAATCCTAACTCGTGCATCTACTGGCCACCGATATACATGTCCATAGTCCATCTCGTCTCAGTCTGCAACTGACACCACTTATAACTTCCCAGGAATGCATTCATTTGTTTTAGTGTCTTCTAATGTATTTCCACTTATCCACCTCAGTATTCTCACTTTACCATAACTCATTTTCTTGGGCATGACATTTCTAATTGCCCAACATTTGGCTCGTCCTATAGCATATCACTAGCAGTGAAGATAAATAACAGTTTGAAGGGCTAATCAAGTGAAAGGTACACATTTCTTGGATATGTTTCTTAATTTCTTAACATGATGAAATTTGAACCAGGCTGATCTTATAGGATGCCATTACCAGTACAATAAGAAAAATAAGGGCTAATTTGTGAGAGAGGAGTGAATCTGTGAGAGACACAATTTTCTGCCTCGAGTTTAACAGAAAAGCACTTGGTTACGACATTATCTTGAGCAGCTTCTACCTTTTTCTTTTAGCTAGATGGTACAGATGAATTTCACATTAAAGCATTTGCGTGCAAAATTATATATATTGAATAGCATACTTGGTTAAATAGGTATGTATATTAACCAAACCCTCACTGACACTCTATAGAGTTTTGATGCAAGTAGCAGGAACTTTAACGTGGGTCCCTTTAACACGGTATCATAGCAACACATGTTCGAATCTTCTTTGGCACGTACTTTAAGCAAACTAAAAAAAAATTGTTGCGTGAATTCAGCTCTTGGCCAACAAAATCGTCATTCGACATGTGGGGGCATGTTGAATAATATTAATATTAACCCTCACAAACACTCGAGAGTTTTGGTGCCATTAGCAGGGACTTTAGTATTCAAGTAGCAGCTGATTGGACACCCACTAGTTTCGATGTCAAATTTTCTAAACACAAATAATACATATAACAGTTATAGGCTCTCATCTGGATACTTTCCAATATGACACTCAACTTAGATATATTTAACTTGAGAGTTCAGACATAACTCGTACTCTACGGTAGATTAGTTTATATATGAAGAAAGTTACAAAGAGAATAATCTTTGATCTTCTATCTTAAAACCAACAATTTTTTTTTTGGGGGGGGGGGGGATTGGAAGTAATAATTTACCTTGGGTGTTTTGAACTCTTCAGTTTCTTCGTAACGCTGTCAGGCTCCTCTTCTGACGACTGGGAAGCTATTGAAGCATCCGAGTCACTCTCCTGCTCCTCGTCGACCTCCATAATTGGCTCAAAATGTTCGTCAATTAAAGAAGGATGCTTTCTGGAGGAAGATTGAGGATGCAAGGAAAGATATTCAGTTGACTGCTCATCAATTTGAAAGTCCTGTAGAAAAGATCACTTGTGAGTATCTTTAATTAAACTGGATAAGTGACAGCAAAAGATATATATAATATAACGAAAATCCTGTAGGAAAGATCACTCGTGAGTATCTCAAAATCAATGCTTTCTAACTCTCCATGGAACAAAAAACCACAATCAACAGAGTAAGGCTGAAGCACTATGCACATTCCCCCTTGCATATGAAACAGGAGCCATACAAAGGTTAAAACAAGTTTATTGCACCAACTATATGCCTCCATGACATAATCATCTACTTGCATTAAAGGGCATCATCAAAGGGATCCTGAGTCCCATAAGAAAGTGAACTTTGGTGACTTGAACCAAGGAGGTGGGTCTCATGTACTAGATGATTGACTGCTCCATTCTTTTCATTGTTTATTATTCTTCATGCTTATAAACGCCAGCTCATCTCATCATGTTCTTCATGCAAGGTGTACTAACCACTACAATACTATATCACATTTGAATTGAAGTGTTCAATTTTAACTTTCAGATGGTTCATCATATTTCTCAAGTAGAGCAAAAATAAACTATAATCTACTCCTTAATGGTATAGGAACTTGCTGACAAAACAATAAAATTTCATTTTACAATTGACCATAAACACAAACACCATATAGTATACACAAACGCAACATAAAGTATTGGAAAATTAGATTGTGAAAGTTCCTTCGTGAAGTTGTCTTTTAAGGTTCCTAAAAGTTTGGTTAAAGTAACAAAACCAACAATAAGAAATGAAAACATTTCAACCATTTGCATTCTGCTGATATATATCCTTTGCACAACCATACAAGGGCTAGCTCCTACGAAGTGCGGGCACTTCAAAAACTGGTGGCATATATATGTTGTGTCGAATATACATCATGACACCAACACTCCAAAATATGCCAGGATATGCCAAAATTGGTGTTGTTATGTCTCCACCAGTATTATGTTGTTTTGTATTTGTGTCTGCAACATATGCTAGTTCCAATAATCGTAACAGTTTAATGAAATGAGATTCAAATTGCAGGGTAGGCCTTTCAAACTGAAAATCTACAACATTGACTTTACACTTCAATATTCAAATTGCCTATATATGCAGCACACAAGGCCCACTATGATTAGCATCGTACACGCAATAAATTAATACAAAATTTGAACATAATCGAACATCATTTGCATGTTATCAACACAAGAAAACACACACACACACACATAATACTGGTGGAGATTTTCAGTGTGTATGCCACCAGTTTTTGAAGTGCCCGCACTTCGTAGGAGCTAGCCCTTCTATGGTTGTGCAAAGGATATATATCAGCAGAATGCAAATGGTTGAAATGTTTTCATTTCTTATTGTTGGTTTTGTTACTTTAACCAAACTTTTAGGAACCATATATATATATATATATATATATATATATATTCCACTTTTCCATTCTGACTTGGGAAAAAGCATCCTGGTGTCCTTGCAGTCAGAAAAACTTATCCTGCCTAAGCAGCCCACTTGCTACTCACCTATTGCAGATTTCACTTTAGAACCAGTATGTGCAGATTTCATTTTAGAACCTGCATGTATGATATAGTCTTACAAGCTTCTAAAATGAACGATTAGAACCTTCAGTCCATATATTCCCATACTCTTGCACCAATTGGGTATATTCATGTTTGAAACATACGCAAAAAAATCTTGAGCTAGGTGAATGATATAACACATAGTGGAAGCAGAAATCACCAGCTGAGAAAATCGTCATTCGGCAAAGAACATGCCTAACACCACAAAAAACTCTAGATATGTATTTCTGCCTATGAGCATATCTTTTAAGAATCAGGGAAAAGTTGCATATAAAATTGTTAATGTTACAACTAATATTGAATCAAATTATTGAAGTTCAGACTCTTTGATAATAGGTATAGACATGTTCATGACATCAATGGAAATTATATGTTGTATGACTATAGAAACTAAAAAAAAGTAACTGCAATTGCAGGAGATCAATTAATCTTACCTCATTCTCAAACATAGCTGCAAACCGATCATCTTTCAAAATGTCAGTTGTTAAACGTTTGTCTTTTTTAGATGTTTTCTTCTTGGTACTAGGATCATCCTCATCTCTCACTTCTTCTGCTACTGCTTCATTTTCAAGAAGACGAGATGCAAGAAGCCTGTTTACTTTCGGCAACCTTCTCTTGATCTGCATGACAGGAAATCATAAACGGAATTGTGGAAGCAAAACAAGTGTCACCTTAATTAACAGTTAGGGAACAAAGCAAAATTACCGTAATGCGTGAAGCACGTTCAGCTTCTATCTTTTTTTGCTTTTGTTTCTCTCGATAGTCATCATATGCAAATGGATCAGCCGCAGCTAGTGCCTACACCACAATGATTACATCATAACCATGGACGAATCGTCATTTTTCGATCTCAAGCAACATAAAAACAAGCATTTTAAAGTTTGAAAGTGAAATTTTAAATGCAAAGGCATATAATGGAGCAATTGCAAGTATATATTTCCCTTTCCTTCTTTCGTGTCAACTTGGCATTGAGAACAAATTGTGAATATTCTCATACACAAAGACGGACTGAAATAGAATTGTTTTAAACTTCGTAAGAAGATTAAGTGACTCGTGGTTTTGTGTATGCGAGTGTGTGGAAATGGTAATATTTATATAATATTCAATCATAAACTATTATAGGAATATCGTTCCTTTTCTCTTTGGGTCCATGTGTCATGGAGATGAATGTGATTCCCTATAGAAAATTGTATCAAACCTCTTTGTTTAGACTCTTTGTAGTCTAGGGGAACTCAGAGAGTACTCCTTTGTTGCATGAGCTTAAACTACACAGCAAAGAGTTAGGTCTATCTAGCCATATAGGTCTTATGCATTGGCCTGAACTTTGTCATTTACTTTATGGAGCTTGTACTCCTTTGTTGCATCAGCTTAAACTACGTAGCAAAGAGTTCGGTCTATCTAGCCATATAGGTCTTACGCATTGGCCTGAACTTTGTCATTTGCTTTATGGAGCTTTCTTATGATCCAAAACGACCCCATTCTAGTGGGAAAGGGTTGCTTGATTATGATGATTCAATCATAGCCTTTTCAGCTACTGACATTAAAGCAATTACTTGAACATATATCTAGTGCCTTTTCAAAGAGTAGTCAATCTTGTAGAATGAGAGGTCTAAAAATGGAGAGTTGTTAGCATCCCATATTAATGGAGGTGACCATAGGCCATAGCTCGTTGTTTTTATAAGAACTCAATACAGTGGAATGTACAGATTTTGCAGCAGTTATAGGCTTATAGCCATTTTAAATCTTAGTCAAGTTGTGCTGGATATATGAACGGAGCTATTGGATGAAACAATTCACTAAATCTTCACGTAGTCCAAATTTTTAATTCAAAGCATTACCTGCTGATACAATCGATAATCAACAAAGTAACCATGCATATAAGCTCTGAGTACATTGGTGGGAAGCCCAGTCAAGTTCAACCGTTCAAGGTCTTGTTTGGTTAAAAACTTGTAATCATCGTAGATGATGCGTTGTGATCCTTCCTCCAATTCCTCCTGTAAGATGGACAGAGAAGTAAATGATGACAGAAACTGAACACGTGGTCCTAAAGACACCTCAGGATGCAAAACGGAAAAGTAAGATTGTTCCCAGAAAAACTAAATTGTAAAAACTCAAAAAGGATTATACATACTGTCAAGTTATCGAGGTGTGAGCACCACTTTGGGGCAGGGCCCAAAGCAGGTATGAAGTAGGCAGGTATCTGGCTGCTGTCAAGAGCCAACAGCATCAGGCCACTATCACGGAAAATACATGTATCATTGATACTTCCAGCGCTCGGTTCAATACTTGTCATATTATCCCCCTTAATAAAATAAAACAACGGGGCCAAAATGTCAGTAACTAATCTACTGAAGGTATGTAGCAGTGAGAATACGTAACTAATAACATATTTATCTCATGTCCGGTGTAAGTCATTTTTTTTCACAAAGAAAGAAATTCGAACTGGTAACGAATATTGATCACTTTCTCAACAAAAGCTAACAAGTCTAGCAATTAGTCAAGTATTAGTGAATAAGTTTCTGAATTCTTATACAACCAATGATCATGCTACAGTTAGAACATGTAATGACCGCGATAATCACATGTTATGAACATACAATCACTTAGAGTTGTATTGCAAGTATGATACCAGGAAGGATATGGGCACAGATTTTGGCACGACCGGTTTTTTACTTTTCGTTTCGTTTCTTGAAAAGGTGATGACATCCACTACAGTAAAGTCAAATTCGGGAATTAAGTCTTGTGTTGCTGCTTAGTAGGAACAAATTACGATTCTGTTGCAGAAGTCCTAACCAAACCTCGCAAACCCCGTCAGGGTCAAATATATATTATAATGCTAAAAAAATACATAGTATTCATCTCAGACAGAAAGTCCAAACTGTACATAATATGCCCAGTAATAGTCACTATCAAATTAACATGTTAGATATTGGCATGTGCAAACTTATCATATGCTTTTAATTGAATCAGTTGCAGTTTCTCTATGACCATGCTTATAAACAAATGTTTTATGTTTAAAGGACAAAATAATTCCTCAAACCAATATTCAACAAAAGTTGACCCGTCCAATATAAAATAAATTAAGATTAATAAAGAAACCATGGCTTATTCTCTAACAAAGTTCAAATCCAATCTGAATAAGACTAAACTAGACTCAGTTAAAGCACAGATTCAGAATAGAAGTCAGAATACCAATGTTAGACTAGATTAAATTAAATCAAGCAAATCTTGAACCACCGTATTTCACCTATATTGTGACCCCCCCCCCCCCCAAAGAAAAGTATTGCTGTAATTACCTACAAATTGCAACATATAAAACCACTTGACTGTGAGTCTTTACAGAAGTACTTTTTGACGAAAAAAACATAAGACTACGATATAAGACCCCAAGCTAGGATCCAACAAGTTTGACTTGATCTTCGCTACAAAATGCCACTCATGACCTACATCCTAATATTCTGGTTGGTTTGAGAATGGTAAAAACATGCTTACAAATACAATGACAAGTAAATGTTGTGCTTAGTTGTCCAGGGAGCATGTAACTCAACTTTAAACTAACTTTTCTTGGCATATTGTGCTCTAAGCCAGTAGAAGTAACAATAAGAAACCATATAAAATCCTACCTGAAATTACAACACTAAGAGACATGACAAGAAGTACAAATGTACACTACACTACTACTGCAAGATAGAAAAAAAACAAATACAGACCACACCACTCCCATTAGACCATCGTGCATGAAAAGACCAAACATGAATCCCTTATCTTACTAAATAAAAATATAGACCTCAAATTTTAGCTTTCATTCATTTGGAATCTTACATAAACATACAACTTACCAGGCTCGATGGGATTCAATGACCAGGCAAAGAATGGCAAGAGACTTGAATCTTCACTCCTGAGGCTGTTAAGTTTTCATACTATACAGGGATCTACCAATCTCAAGCCAAAAAAATAAAACAAAGAGAAGACAGACAGAGAGATAGATACTTGGGCAGAGTTGACTATACTGGAAGTAAATTTAGCCCTCGTACAGACAAGAGTCGTATATTACTATATAACACTAAGAAATTAGAAAGGAATTTAACATATATTTTTAAAAGGTTCCTATATTATTTCGATACTTGGGCAGTTTCACTATTCTCAACTTTGGCTTAATGTGCCATGGAGATGAATGCAATTCCCTATAACAAAACATATCTTCTTACCTCTTGGCTAGACTTAATATAGGGGAACATGGAGAGCGCCCTTAGGTCACATGAGCTTAAAGACTAAAAAAACAGTCTACCTCTGCACGAGCATAAGGGGTCGCTGTCATGTTAACAGCAGGTTATAAAACTTTCTTAATTTTATGCGCAGCTTTCTTATGCTATATTGCCAACTATATTTTGATTGGAGGCCTTGATTTATGAGATTATTTGAATATAAAAGTACTATATATATATATATATATATATATATATATATATATATATATAACGTCAAATTAAGATCAAACTGTTTGTCTTTGTTTGCACCTACTTCTGTTATAGTTTCCTAATTCTATTTTCTACTCTTTTCTTTGAATTTCCCTACTTTCCTTCTGCTCGAACACCAGCAACATTTGATCCATCGCCCCTTAGCCTCACATAAACCATTCAAATTCTATCAGAAGATTCAGAACACCTTTAGGTCTACAAATTCCATCAGAATACCATAAAAGCTAGAAGTAGGTTACGTCATTTCAAGTTATGTTAAAGAATAGTCTTATTAAGTACCACTCAGGTACCATATTTGAGACAATACAGAAACTTTACTCTCCACTGAAATGATTCTCAAAGTAGCTAAAAGTTCTCAATACAAGGTTTAAAGAAAGCAATTTTAAAAAATACTTCATCAAAATTCATCTTTATATTTAAACATAAAACTATAATCTCTTGGAAGTTAAAAAAAACTGTTCACTACAGATGGAAAATCTGGGTGTCTTGAAGAACATATGCTGGAAATATGGAGTAACTAAATACATCATATATTACAAAGAATAATTCACAAACATGAACCCCATTATTTTAGATCAAAAAAGAATCCCTTTTATGTTTACAAATTTAGCATCTGCCCACTCGGTAGTCTGTAGACAATAGACGTGGTCATATATGAGGTTCACAGTATCGGTATCGGAATCGGTATCGGACCATTCCTATGAGTATCGGTATCGGTGATATCGGTAGTATCGGCGGTTTCGGATCGGAGTATCGATTTTTTGGTATCGGAAAACAAATAATTATTAATAATTTATTAACATTTTAAAAAAAAAATGTTTTATACATTTAGGCATAATTTTAAGTACTTCCAGTGTTATTTCTTAGTAGTTTTGAAAATAAAAGTAGTCACCTTACCAATTGGTTTATATGCAATAGATCAATTTTCTTCTTTTACATGTTTTTACAACCTTATTATGCTTCAAACCCCTTGTCTTTTTCGTTCAATTTTCTTTGTCGAATTGATCGAAAAAGTGACCCCCAATGTCAGTATCGGCCGGTATCGGGTATCGGTCGGTATCGGATCGGGACATGCCAAACCGTATCGGTATCGGCCGTATCGGATCGGTATCGGCCGTATCGGATCGGTATCGGCCGATACTTTAAACTATGAAACGTGTGCGAGTATGCTAACATAGGTATAGATACTAAATTTAAGTATAAGGGGTTCATGATATAAAGTTATTTCTACAAAATACAATAGTACTCACCGTATTAGGATCCCAAACTCGAACAATATGGCTATCCGTACTGACTACTTTTGGTTCTGCAGAGTTCAGTGTCTGGTGCCACTTGATGTTCAGTATTGGGCTACCATACCTATGCAATGACCAAATAATTAAAGATGAAAACAAGTTGAAAATATTTATATTCTGAAACATAATGCATAGAAAACTCTCGTAGTTATTGATCAGTCCCAGAATGAAAAATAAGCAATGCTTACATGTGATCCTTGACCCGAACAGGATCAGACATACGCAAGTCGTAAATGGATATCTGCGTTTTAACAAGTAAACAACATAAGATGATGACTAAAACCAAAAAGAGACTATACTAGATCACCTTATATCAAGGACAGCCTTAAATGCATATCTCAATTGAAGCAATTACTTATGTTATAGTTAACTGAAACCAAGTTTGACTTTCACAGATGAATTACCTGCCAAACACTCCATGACAAGGTTATGGCAGATGTGTCCTTTTATTTATTTAATTCAGAGAAAGGAATTCAAAAGCTAAATCCTACTTGGCAGCTTGTTCGTGTCACACGTTTATAGATAAATCATAGACAAGAAGCTACTCATAAGAATCCCACATATGAGTGACCACATCATGAGAAATACCAGAAGAATCTACTCATAACATCTCCAAGCTGGCCATAACGAATTATATAAGTCTTTCAGGAAATATTGCTAGAAACTAACATTATACCCACACAAATTGACTGATAAGGCTCCAGCTAAATTAAACTTGTACTCATTGAATATTGTGGCCCTGGTATGCAGGCATATCAGGAAACTGATAAAGCCAGGAGGGCCACCATGCAACACGAGTCCACTTGTAAGTTCAAGTAACTTGTCATATGGCGATAGGATTTATACAAATTAGCTCAGACTAATAAAGGAAAAACAGTTGCAGCCCATTACAATATCAAAAACATGTCCCGAATATTTCACAGCCTGTATAGAATTATAAAATGACTCCAGCAATAGTAAATTACTCTAAAGCATAAACTTATAAGACCGCAATCCCCATAACAATGCCATCATTTATGTGTCAAGTTACAAACATTTATTTCACAACTTTATTATTAATTGCTCCTTGAAAAGTTTAGCTCATCTTTGTCAACCCTTCCAAAGAAATCTAGACTCCTTACATAAAGCTACAAAAAAATTCCGGCCTTTAGACAATAAATTGTTCCTTTTTCCGTCAACTTCTTCCTAGCCAAATCCGTCATTTTATCAAGAAAGTCGAAGAAAGCTCAATCCTTTCCTTTCCTTTCTTTTCCATAAGGATTAAAGACATGCTTGATTAAATAGAACTGGATCACCTTCCGTCTTTTCCCTCTAAACTTTGGTCGTGCAGGGAAAGAGAACACAGAATATGAAAATAAAACCAAAGATGATGACCACCTACAAACCAAAAGGCTAAGATCATCAGACAGACAAATCTATGACTATATAACGTGATGTGTGAAACAGATTTGTTCATTGATCATTTAATCAAGGTATCCATAAACATGGAAAGGCCATGGCTTAAAACCAAGTTTTTTTAGTATCGAACAAAACCTCCGATACCGGAAATGATACTAAAGTCAAGCAATTAAAAACCACCACTGGAACCGCCTGGAATTGATCAAACGGATACTCATAGTAAGGGTTCAAAACCACTATCGAATTCGGCTTTTCTAACCTTGCTTAAAACTATGTGTACCTAGCGGGTATCTCGAATTACCTTTTTGCTATTCAGTTTAGCTCATGCAAACAAGGAGCTCCCTCCAAGTTCCCCTATACTATAGAGTCTAGACCATGAGGTTGACAACACAATTTGCTACAGGGAAATGCTTTCATCTCTGTGACACGTTAAGCCAAAGAGTAGTGAAAAGGTGGGGTACTCTATACTTTATTTACTCCAGGTCCTCCTAGAACTTCATGCATATGAACCTCAATTGTTGAAAGAGCTGTGGATAGATAATACTTATTTTTTTAAAATAAACCCAATAAGTAACAAAAGAAGCGGATACAGACAATTAGGGAAAAGAAAGTAAAATGCCTTCGATGGAACTGTGCAACAAAGACAATAAGATAAAATATAATATAAATCATGCCTTTCCATTGCTGCACCCAACCGCCATACGGTACCCATGATTTTCATCGAACTGTAGTGCAGTGACTTCCTGGAGTTGCAGACAACAACAATGAACATTATAATAAAGAAAATATGTAACACAGCAAATATGAAAAGGAACTGATAGGCCAAAGTATTACATGACCAGCATCCTCAGCAGATGTAAGAGCACTAATTCTACCAACAGAAGATTTCTTCCTTGTATCGAAGCATTCTACAGCCCCGTCGTCACCACCAGAAGCAACAAGCCCGTGAATTGCACTGGTTGATTAATAAAAGTTAAAGAACATTTATCAGTTTCAATTAGTAAGAGAAATATTAGCTATATAGGAAAGCAGGCAATATTTTTAAACAACCTTCTTGTAACTACATTTATAGCTGGTGATTGTGTGTTGAGAGATGATAAAAAGCGTCCCTGTTAAATGAACAACATGACTAATTAGTACATGCGGCTTTATCATTAGAAATCAAATGTTCAGTAAAACACATGAATTTTTACAAAGAAGTTGATTTAACACGCAGAGGTATTGAAGGTGTGACTAATGAACACGCCTTAAACAAGGTTTCAACCGAAAAATGCCATACCCACTCTTAACATCCCATTATCTTTATGAGCAGTCAATATCTTCAATACAAAACTGTACCCTTTTGATTAATAGTGATCCCCCTTCTGGGCTATAGATGAAATACATTTCAACTGAGTAGAGCTAAAGGACTTGTAACAAGGGGAAAAGGCTTTAATTGACAACAATGACAAGACCAGCTTAGATAGGGGATGAAAGACCAATGCACTAACAAAGTAATAACAGAATGCCAGATAAGCTAAATAGCAAACATCATTGTGGCCTTACATTGTCTGGAATTACTTCGAGGACTTATGTCAGCTTCACAGACCTAAACATTTAGGTATTTTAAGACTTTGGGAAATAGTAACTTACCAGCCTCGTAAACAATAAAGTTACTTTTTCTTTAATGGAAGTTAACGCTATAAAGTCTTGAACACTACTCAACAGAAAAGTTAGATGTCAGTTTAAACTTGTGATGCAAATATTCAAGCGAAAGATTTCGGTCTACTGTCATGTCAAGTTTTGTTACAATACAAACTATGGGCAGAACACAAACATCACCAACCAATCACTGCAAACTATCAATCCATGCAACAACTCAGCTTTCAATTAATGAGACAGGTATTATAAAGAGAATTACAACACTATAGCACTTAAATCAATCGAACTAACCTGCTCCAAATTTATTCGGTACAAATCCGGGGCCGATGCAGCACAGAGCAAGTCACAGGACCAGCAGTCATATGCAATATCCCTTCCCATCCTGATAGAAACCAACTAATAGTAAGTGACCAATATGTATAATCCATACCTTCAATTCAAAGACCAATGGCACTGAATAACACCCATTTATAATAAATTTATGTTGGAGTGATATACTGGCATACAGTCAAAAGGGCTTACTCGGGATGAAAAACTCAATTAAGAATATCTAAAGTGAAATTCTACTATTAAGATCATTATACACTTGTCTAAAATAAATGCTCAAAAGGTTATAGCGTCTGCTTGCTAAATATGCATGCAAAGTTTTATCTTCTATATCCTAAATTCCTAATAAGCTGATTCTTTTACTAGGTCTTCAATCCTCACATCTAGCAGCAATGGACACACTAGCAAGCACTGGAACTAGTCTACGTGCAAGTGTTAGTGCACCATGAGCGGGTGCCTGCACATATGTAAACTTGCACGCCCATGGATACGTGTAAGCATGTTGAATTTATATCGAAACTACAATAAAATGATAAGTACTAAAATAATAAAGAACAAGCGCCAATAGAACCACTAAACTCCACATTATGCATCACCAGATGAATTTAATATCGATAGGTATGTCTTGCCATGCAAAATTTTCGGTAAGCGTACCTAAAATGAGAATGTTAAGATAAAAGATAGAATAAGGACTAAGGTTATCTGTGAAAAAATTAGAGGTAGCCTCGATTTAGGATAAGATGAGATAGGTTGGTCATGTAGAACAGTACGAACAGATGCACCATTAGTACTGGAGGTTATTAAGAGGAGCTGCCAGAGCTCAGCGTAGACCTAAGAGAACTTGGACTGATGGTGTAAAACAGAATATGGATTTTGCTAAGGTGAGAGAGTAGATGGTCCTTAATCGAGCTGAATGGATGAATATGGATTCATGCATATTGATGTATTCCACCCCAAAGATTTGGTGCAAATGCCTCTTTATTACTGTTATTATGAAAAAAAATTCAACGGTGAACTGCTATGTTGCATGATAAGACATGTTAGCATGATGAATGTATATGTACCTTGGGCCGAAATCCATAATTAACATGAGAGTACATTACATATAAACCTAGTTTACAAGGTAAACATGGTGTATAGAGGACTCGAAAAAGAGTATGCAGCATATACATTTACATGATATTTTAGAAAATTTCCTTAGTGAGGTAGTAATTTTAGAATATAAAATTGTTTTGCAGGTAACAGAACCAAGAGATCCACAGTAAGAAATATATGCAAACAAATAAAGGTATTAATGAACCTTGGAATCCGCAAGCTGTAGTGACTTCCATATTTTGCATGTAGGCATACAGAGCGGTCAGCACATAAAAATGCAATTTTTGCATAATCATCACCTAGTACCTATTGTGGTAGGAAGCGAGTCATCAGTTTGTTAAGATAATAAACTACAATAATACAATAAATAAGTGGAAAAAACCCATAGAAATAGCTAATGTAAAATGAGATAAAGAAACCAAGAGAACAAGCCTAGATCAAAATTATGCAGTAAAAGGAACAAACCTTGTGTTCAGAACCGTACCAACACTAAAAGCTTAAATAGACTTAGATGCACATACAGAAGTTTAAATTCATAAGGTAATCAAATAATCTCTAGTTGCATCAGTCACCCAGTCCTAGCTAGAGCAGACCAATGAGCACGGAGCACGTACAATTATTATTATATAGATGCAGGTAACGCCACCGTGAACTAGCAAAACGGTATAGTACCTGGAAATTAATGATTTCTGAGATCAAGTGCCTTTCAAACTTCAATGCCAACTGCCTCAGCTCGTACACTTTTATTTGTGGGGGATAAATACCTGTCATGAAAATTAAGTGAGCATCGAAAGCATCAAGCACCTGTCGTCACACTACGTAGATCTTAATCAGTTCATATGACTGTTAACTGATCCGATAAATAATAAAACCTTCCCATGTGATAAGTAGAATAGAAGTCCAACAATCTGTAGGCACTTAGAGCATCATTAGTAAGGCCCATCCCATTTTCTAGATTCTAGATTTAAAATGTAGGAGCTCATTTTGTAGAATAATAAGTCTCATCCCTAGTTCCAATTTCTACAATTTCGGTTCCAACCCATCTATGGGTGCTAAGGGTTGGGCCTCCCAATTTCTAGATTCTAGATTGTAGAAACTCGTTTTGTAGAATAGTAAGTTCCAATTTGGAGCTCAACTTTCTAGATTCTAAACTTTATATTATTTTTTTCCTACATTAATTTTTGACCACATAATTTTTGGGACCGGAGCTCACTTTATCATTTCCTACTATTCTCATACAAACCCAACCCATTCTACATTAACATTTTTTTTGAAATTTTGGGCTCCAAATTGCATTGGAGAGTCCCAACTACTAATGATGCTCTTACAAACACCGGAAATAGTACCAGGGCTGGCTAAGAAGCACGGACACTAAAAAATTTTTAAAAAAAAAAAAAATTGTGAGTCGTGTTGTGTAGTTCGCGTGCAGGACACAGACCGGGACGCTCCGACGTGCACTAGGACACACCAAAATAATTGCCGCATCCGTGTCGCAGTGTCCTCGCCGTCTCGTGTCGCCGTGTCCTCGATTAAATGTATAGCTATGACAGAGTTGAAGGATATGTACCTGACGCAATAACGTACTCTCCGTCGGGAGTCACTTTGATTCTCGTCGTGGCGGTCTCGAACCTCAAGTCCTGGATTATGTCCACTCTTTCCCGGTAATCTATGCATCGGCACACAACGCATTGATGATTGTTGTTGTCGACTCGTAGTACAAGTAAAAAAATAAAAAATAAAAATAAAACAGCAGCAAGTAAGAAACATCGAAACCAAGAAAAGACCTTGGTCTTTGCGGAGGGCCCTGAGCTTCTTTGGGGGGAGCCATGCGGCGGGGTTGCGGTTCCCGGAGATGGAGTAGAGCTTCACTCCGTTGATGGAGGTCGACTTTATGCTCCCTCCCTTGGTCTCCATTGGCCGGACGGAGGAGACTGACGAGGAAAGGAAGAAGAAGAAGAAGAAACCCTAAAATAATAGACTGCGCAGCAAAACCTTTCCTCTTTTCTAAACTCCGTGACGGGCTGGAAAGACTATTTCAGAAGCCCGCGATTTGCTCGGGCTTTTTAGATTAAACCCAACCGGTGGGGGAGACAATTTAGGCTCCACACACCAACCCAACCCAACCCAACGCGGTACACTTAAAACAAAACAAAAAATAAATACTATTGAAAAGATAGTTTAAATTTTAAAAAAATCTAAATATGATTTTATTATATTTTAATTAAGATTATATATATATATATATATATATATATATATATATATATATATATATATATATATAGTTTATTTATTTATATTATATTTAATATTTGTTATACATATATTTATAGTTTAATTGTAATTATAATTTGTTATAGATATGTATGTATTTTTTTATGATTTTTTATAAATATATGTGTAGGTAGTTAGATAATATTTTGTAGTTAAATATTATTAGTATTTTTTGGCGCGCATGTTGAACTCGGACGCATATTGGCGAACTGTCGTATTTTTCTGTCCCAATTGCATTAACTCGTTCTCATTTTATAGACGAACTGCTGGAAAAAGTAATTCGTCTTCGAATGTTTTGCAGAATGTGGCACAAGTAATCTTCAGCGTCTCATCGTCTCGGAGGATCGCTCGTTTCTGCATATCCCACCAGTCGTGAGCATTCAACCGAAGTTGAAGTTGAGCGCAAGCAACTCTCCTCGACTCGTCCATGCCGAGTGCTTCGAAGTTGTCTTCCAATTCTGCCAGCCAATCGAGCACCACAGAAGGATCTTCAGTTCCCTTAAACGATTGCATACCTTCTTGAATTTTGAGGTTTTGGAGGAGGCACACTTCGTAGGTGTAGGCTGAGGCTCGTTAGGGTCGACTTCGCTGCGTTGGTTCATCGGCTCCGTTATGGCAGTCGTGGTCGCAAAATGATTGTTATTGGCGACAATTGTCTGGACGATTTTTTACAAGGTATTAAGTTGCTTCTGATGCACCTTGAATTGATCCATGAACCTGTTCTTGAACTGCGTCTGTCGAGCATCGGCTGGTTGTCGTTGCGCTTCCATCATACACAATATCCTCTCCATTTTGTCAACCGATGGTTCAGCCTTCGAGCTGCTAGAGCCACTCGAAGCGCTCGAATCTTTCGCGGCCGCATGTTCTGCGACTTCTTAATTAAGAGAAAAACTCATATTAGTCTCAAAAAATATTACATACTCATTGTATGGAATAACTCATCTCATCGGCATGAGGTCAAAGATTCTAAAACTCAATACAATAATCTATTGACGTAAAGTCGTGCTCTGATACCATTGTGTCAGGCCCCGATTTCGAAAAATCGGTAGTCGTTCCCCGGGCACGATGTCATGTGAACCCAAGTTGCGCTTGCCCAAGACAAGGTCATAAGGTTATCCAAAACACAATATCTAATAGAGTACGCAGAGAAATTTGACAACACATTTGAAACAAGAAGGAACTTTTTTTTCATTGATAATAAACATCATTTACAAGACTCAATTACAAAAGTTGTTGCGAGCGCTTACAACTCGACTCGATTACAAAACGCTGATGAGATAGGTATTCCATACATTACATCCCCTTTACAACCAAAATAATCAAACCACCTGCGATCGAGGGGAGTCGAGACATATTCCTTGGACCGATGCAAAGTCTTCCAAAAGTGTAGATTCAAGCCTTCGAGCACACGAGCAAGACTTCAAAACACTCGAGCGTCGTCTTGTTAGATGGCACGCTCCTTCTGATTTGTAGTGCATATGGAAAGCGAGGATCAGTACATTGCCGTGTACTGGTGGATGGTTAATTAAATTTTGGGCTCCCATTTTTCGTGAATATGCAGTATATTTAGTGATCTTTCTAGTCATCATAGTGGATTGCATATAACATTTGACATGCATAATAACATAATCTACGTTGCAACTTACATGCGACAGTCTGCCGGCTCTGAATAAACTTAACATGTCCTTTCATGTTCAACATATATTAATAACTATAAACAATGTGTATATATGTGTGAAAGTCATTGGCAATGTCAAGACATCTTTGATTATAGCAGATCTCTTTCAGGGCGGGTAGCGAGCCATATTTGAAAGTTTTCTGAATCACCTGTGCTAGTTAAGTCAACACTGCTATCCCCGTTCCTCCTAGGTCGAATCGATTCCTGGCTTAGGCAATCGTTCGAGGAACTAACTCCCTTGTGCACAAGTTGTTTAATGACCACGCTAGACTGAGCTAGTTATTTAGGCGTGACCTACAAATTCACAAGAAACTTAGCCACTTACATCGTGTCCCACCTTATCGTGGCATCATTCATTCATAGATTGATTTATTCGTTAACACAGTTCTATATCACGCATAATAAGTCAACATGCAGTAGAATCATGGCATAGCAGTTCTATAGCAAGCGTACGTGAGAAATCATGCAACAGTTCATTAATTCAATTCTATAATGACAATCATTTCTACTATAGAAAAAAAGCCTACTGCAAGCACCGCTACGCGCCTACTTACGAACCGTACGCTTATTTGCACTTCTTGCGCCTAGAAGTAAAACGGAAAGACAGAACGAGAAGATAAGGAGTTGGGGTGAAATATGCCTCATGGAAGGGTCGACTTTGGGACTTTAGTAGTTCAGTAGCGACTAAACAGAAGAAGTGTCGCCGATTGGTTTAGAAAGCAGAGGGTCAAGGGGGAGAATGGTCAGCCACTCACCTAGGTTTACCTGAGGCGAGAGGAAGAATGACGATTACGCTACTATTCTTATGCTACGATCCATGAAAGATGAGAAATGATGTGAGAAGCTTTAGCTAGAGGGCTCTTCGAGTTTTAGGATAGTGAGATTGAGAATAAAAAGAAGAGAGTGAGAAGTATGAAGCAGAGGGAGAGATGGTGTGCTGTTGAGAATAGAAGAGAATGAATGAGAAGTGTGAAACAGGAGAACTACGAGAGTTGGTAATAAAGGAAAGGAATATAGCTGTTGTTCCTAGACACTCGCCAACTGATTTGGCTACTTATGAGACGTTCGAATATAGCCGTTTAAACACCCACACACCAACTCAAGTGGCGAGCCCACGTTTAAAACTACACACACCCACACGCCAACTTAGTTGGCGAGACCACCTCTAAACCGCCAAACAACTCAATTGACGACCTCCCCCCCCTCCACTACCATGTTTGGCACTGCCCTCCCCCCCTTTCCACCTACACTACCAAACCGCCAACTTAGTTGGCGGTCCCACCCACCACTGCCCTACGTCCAGTTCCTTCCTCCTCCCCAACTCATTTGGGGAGTCATCACCCGGTTTAAAATTTCTTCAAACTTTTTTTTTTTCCTTTTTATCTGTGCAATTATGTTAAACTTTTTTTTTACCCTATTTTTATTTTTATTTTATGTATTTATCTCTTTAAAAGTTCCACTATTTTCTTTTTTCTTTTGCTTTTATTCTTTCTACTATATTAACAAATTCCAGAGAGAGAAAGAACGCCCTAGAACCCTCCTCTCTCTCTCTCTCCCTCTCCAATGGCGAGTCCTTCCCAGGACGCGATCGACACCTTCGTCAGCATCACCGGCGCCTCCGAATCCACGGCCATCCACATGCTCCAGGTCCACCCCCTCCCTCTCTATTTCTTCCCCCCAAATTTCTATGGGTTTTTCTAGTCCCAATTGCGCAGATCACGTGTAGACGATCGGAGCAGCGGCTTCGACTTTGTCGTCTCTATATCGATTAGTTCAGTAGTCGAGATTGGTTTCGTTTGTGTGATCGTGTCAGAACACTAAGTAGCAATGTCACTAAGAAGTTTGATCAGTTCTGCTGAGAACACAATGCTCACTTCCATGTTCGGCTAACTAACGAAATAGGAATAATGTAAGCAAGAAAAAAACGTGTAGAATAATACAGTAAGTGGTCAGCCGTAAGACCAACCAGCCATGATCGGAATCTCGGTGAAGTCAGAATCTCGAGAAAGGTTGTTGCTATTTAGATATCACTACCAGGAAATGGAAGAGAGAATCGTAGAAACAAGAGAATGGCGGTGGACATGGAAGGAAAGTAGTAATTTTTAAAGATAAGACCGATAAATGCAGGAGGATGGACCAACAGAAAAGATACTAATGGCACGTGGTATGAATATGCCAAATTGTATCAGTAATAGAATTTATAGGAGTCTCTAAAGGCATTGAATGTACTTAAAGTTGGTGGTAGAACGAGGAACCCAAAAAGGTTATCAGAATATATATATATATATTTTCTATAGGGTTTGGTTGACAAAAGTGTAGAAACATGAAAAATATTGAGAGATAAGTTAGCAAAGAAGGAAGCTAAGAAGCAGTAGCCAATGACTGAGGTAGTAGATGAGAGAAGAGGCAATGTAGCCAATGGCGGAGCCTCCTACGAAGCTTACGATAGAGATGTGGAAGGAGTATCCCACCACCTTCATCTCTCCCCTATGACCATCTCGAATCCCGCAACACAGCAAGTTTCCTGGCCTTCTGAAGCAGTTGCCGTTGGAAGACAATAGTGGGGTTCTTCTCTGACTCCTGTTGCAGTTATCAGGGTTGCACGGGTGTGGGTGGTAGACTTCTGGTGGGGCTTTACTGGGAAGGGAATGGGACACAATGTGATGCGAGGGAGAGATGGGTGCTTCACCGACATAGGCCTATATCAGAAAGAGAGGCTTCACCGACACAGGCATATCAGAAAGAGAGGCTTCAGTGTCTACAACAAATATATAGTGGAGGAGGCTTAACCGTATGATAGCAGGTTGGAGAATTGATAACCTCGTCATTGGACGATAGCTGATAAGTAGCAGAATTGGGAGAGAGATGTTACACATAAGGAAGAAGGGAGAGAGGAAGAAGAGGGAACACGAGGGTTCTGTTACATATTTGGAACTGCAGCAGCAAAATACAGTTTAAAATACAAGACAACTACATAAAATAGGAAAAGTGGTTATGAAATTAGTATATCGTTGGTTAAAAAACATACTTGACTAATGGGTGGTTTTAAGTCTCAGGTCGGAACCGCGTTCGACCAACCACTTTTAACTATCAGGTTGGAACCACGTTGGATATACCTGATGCAATGACATACTCTTCCTTAGTAGTCTCCTTTTTTTGTTGGAGATAAATTGACTGTTCGTATCTCTCGAAATTTGATTACAAGAGAAGTATGACAATAAATGAAACCTTCGACCAGTAAAAGTACTTGAGTGAAATGTTATGCCTTATTTCCAGTTTTTGTTTTTAAATTATTATTGGATTGTCTTTTGACCATTGAATCTGTACAGAACACGGCAGAGCTTGTTCAGCAAATAAAATATTTGAATCAACAGTGTTATGTCATATTAGCTACTGTAATATGGTTTACTTGTTTTCTCGTCAGTCTCCCAGGTGGTGATCCCCCAATTTGCTCACTCTCAGATTTGTAATCTTACAGTCTCTTTGCAGGGATTGTGGGGAAGGAGTGGGGGGGGGGGATGGGGGGCAGGAGCAACACCCCCCCCCCCCCCCTCTCTCCAAACAAAAAAAAAGAAAAAGAAAAAGAAAGAAAAAGAAAAAGACTTTCTAACTCATGTTTTTTTAAAAAACTATGTGTGAACTGTAATGAAGATTGTTTTTGTTAATGAGCTGAAATATTCTTCACTAGAGATAGCAAACCGAGCTTGAACCTACAAATTGGCTTGTTTAGTAAATTATCTCAAGCTTGAGATAGGGGTATTCGGCTCATGAGGAGGCTCACTTGTCCAATTATTTTAATATTGTTTGTTTGGTAAGATATGTGAGCGGCTTTTATGATGACATCGATATCTTTTGAGCTTACTCGACTTCTACAATGATATCAATAGCTTTTGAGCTTAAGCTTGTGCTATAGTTCAAACTCAATTGGATTTATAATTTAAACGAGCAACTCTTGAGCTATGCTTGAGGGATATTATTGTGAGCCAACCGTGAGCGTAGATTATGGGCTCATCCGAGCTCGAACCTAGCACTTTTCTTATCGAACATGATCAAGCAGAGGGTGCTCGGTCACAGCTCGGCTACTTTACACCATAGTTTGCAGTATTGGTCGATATCGGTCCGATACAACCGATATTGATACGGTTTGGCATGTCCCGATCCGATATCGACCGATACCGACATTGGCGGTATCTTTCCCATTCAATTAGGCAAAGTAAATTTTACGAAAAAGACTAATAAGCAAGAATGTAAACGCATAGTAAGGTTGTAAAAGCATGTAAATGGAAACATCTATCATAGGTAAACTAATCATCAAGACTGACTATTATTTCATCCACTTTGAAAAAAACTATGAAACAATACAAAAAGTACTTAAAAATTATGCCTATATGTCTAAAATTTACAAAAAAATTGATACTCCGATCCGAAATTGCCGATACGTCGATACCGCCGAAACCGATACTCATAGGAAGGATCTGATACCGATACCAATGCTCTGAACCTTGATTTAAACCCTTATATAGATATATAGTTACAAGTTATTGTTTTTAGCATATTTTGCAGTATCAGCCGATATCGATCCGATATGGTTGATACCGATCCGGTTTGACATGTCCCGATTCGATACCGATTAATATCCGACCGACATTGGGGGTCTCTTTTTCGATTAATTCAACAAAGAAAATTGGACGAAAAAGACCAATCAATAAGGGTGTAAAAGCATAGTAAGGTTGTATAAGCATATAAAAGTAGAATACTTATCTATCGCATTCGCATGAAAACCAACCGGCAAGTGTTACCATTATTTCATTCAATTCCAAAACTAATAAGAAACAATACTGAAAATACTTAAAATTATGCCTAATGTATACAACATATTTTCTAAAATGTTAATAATTTATTAATAAGTATTTGTTTTCCAATACCCAAAAAAATCCGATACTCATATTCGAAACTGTTGATACCATCGATCCCGATACTCGTAGGAATGTTCCGATACCGATACTGCGAACCTTGCTTTACACTCTAGCAGGTATCGATTGAAACCATTTACCGGAAGTGACTGATTCACCTATCCTTACAAGGATAAAAACAAACAAAAACTTTATTGTATTAAAATTATTGTTAGGGAAGAAAAAGTTGACCATGGATCTTTTCTTCTCTCTTCATGCTCTGTCTCTCTCGTCTCTGCCTTGGTGAAAATGTTTATGTTAATTATTTGTTTTAGATTTTAATGTCTAAGTCATAATTAGAATTTGTGATATTGTAGTTATAAAAAACCAGTTACTACTGTTGCACTGAATTTCTAACTTTGAAATGTGTCATAAGGATTATTTCATATATGGCTTCTTATATCAGGCTCAGTTCTCTAACTCGTATGTATTTTACATCATACTTTTAATGTGAACTCTACAATTTTATTATCATATTTGATAATTAGACGGTCCATCTTTTAATGTCATAGACTAACATAGTCTTAAAAAGATTGTTAAATGTAAGGGATAATAACAATAATTATAGAACATAGATTTATGCCCAAAATCTTGGCTTCCCTTCTGTCTCTTTGGCAGTATGAAGTATCTTTAGATAGTTCATTGATTGGTGGATACAGTCAGATGGTCATTGTCAAGCAACCTTCTACAATGAAGTCTATATAAGATGGTAGTATGCTTTAATATTCCCTCCTAAGTCAAATAAGATGATGATGTAGACAAAATTGACTATTGATTTGGTAATAGTGGTTGTTTCATCTTAAATTTCTGTAAGGCATTTGTATGGGGAATGTGTTAAACTCTGATTTGCTAACTTGATTTAATTTCTGGATCGTCTTTAAGTTTATGGATTCTACTAATATTTTTTTAGCTGATTTAGTAAGATAAGCTTTAGCTTTCTTTGACTTTGTAGTAGGGCACTGAATCATATAACTGCAGTGAATTATATGGTCAACCAAACAAACATTTTTGAATTTGAAAAGAGTCAGAAGGAATGCTTTGATCCTCTTATTTGTCGAACTGAAAGATCCTTGAATCCCCTTTATCAGTTCGGCATGTCATGCTTGCAGTATGTCAAACCTAGATGTTTGATTGTCCTACTTGGTTGATGATCAATTATCAGTTTTACAAGTGAGAGATGAAAGAAATTTTGTCTGTTATTTTTGTGCATGCATTGGATAATGGTTAACAATAAATAGCTTGTATAGACATTTGTTTGGAAGTGAATCAAGAGATGAGAGATGGTTACTCTTTTTGAATCATTAGTTTATTTTAGTTGCTTGGTGATGAACATTATCTTGTGGGCATATAGGGTTAAGAAGTGAATAATTACATCATTTTGGCACACTTTTAAATTGTTTTCTATTACAAACCTCTTATTAGATATTATCAACATTTTTGAAATGTGATCTTACAAGGGTCTGGTGGAGGCCTGATCACGTGCCAATCTGTTTTTGGATATGGTTTGGTATCTTGGTTGAAGTTTTGCCATTTTCTGAACTCAAAACTCTCTTTTTTATTTCACGTTCCTTGTGATTATAAAACTTGTATTCTGAAGAACTTCTCTTTAATATGTGTACTCACAACTCGTGACTAAGATTTTCTGGAAGGTCCGAAGATGGTATTATATCATTGCTAAGCAGCTAGTTGCTGATTCCAAATTTTCTGCCGGATGTTTATTTGCAGTGCCTTTTGCTTCCTTGTCCTTTTTCTTTATAGCTGTAAAATTTAACTCCATCCTTTTTTTTTATCTTCCAATAATTCACGTCTTTAAAAATGAAAAGGTAAATGGTAACCATTTATTTGCTAGCAACCAGCTCATAGTCCTCAAGCTTTTTCTAACCTAGTTTAAATTGGGATTTGAAACGCCACATGGAATGCGACATTAGCTACCACCCTTTAGAGGACACAAATGGACTGATTGTACCTCTGCTGCTGTCAACTTATTAAGTATAAAATATATTACTCTGAAGGCGCGTATCTAACCTTTGAATATGAAAGAATATGGAACATAAAGTTTCAAGCTTTATAGTGAAAAAAATAATGGTATGCAGATTATTGACAAGGGCTTGAAGATTGAGTTTAATTTAGTCTACTGTTCCAATTTTATTTTTATGTTGTTGATGTTATTGCCCGTCACTTGAAAGGGCCTTGAGATGGTTTCATCATGATACTACTAATAAAGATACTGGTAGGTGCTGGAAGTGGTCTAAGTTTTTAACTTATCTCATTCTGTCCTATTTCGTCTGCTGAGGCTACCTACTTACAAATAGCACTTTGAGATTATTTTGTTTGTGTTTTACCTTTGTATTACGTAATAAAGATACCTAATGTTGCTACTTTTATTATCATTGATTTATAAGTTCTTTATCCTGTTTCTCCCTTTCATGGTTCTATCACCTGAATCACTTGTTCTTGTTCATGTTAATGATCTCAGGAGCATGGTGGAGATCTGAATGCTGCTGTTGATGCGCACTTTAATGAAGGAGATAGGCAAATGTATGTTACTCAATGTTTAATTATATTTCATGATTTTGATCATTTACGAGTTTTGACTTTGCTGCTATTAGTTGTAGTGGATTATTTTAAATATATTTTTGTTTCATATGCAGTGTACATGCACCGTCTCTTCCTGCCCTTCAGAATGATTTTATGAATATAGATGTTCCGATGGATGCCGAACCTCAAGTTCCTTCATTCCCTCTGCTGGCAGCAGCAGCTCGAGATTTGAACCCTTTTGCACTGCTAAATTCGAGGTTTGGTGAAAGATTTCTTGACAGCGAGGGAGCTAATGGATTTTCCAGTCACGAGCCACGAGTTTCACATCCAAAGGACGTAAGGGTTATTCCAATTGAGTTCAAGGATGGGAATGATCAACCTAGTTCTTCTGGTATTGGTCCTATTATTGAGGACGTTACTGAAAGTACACCTGCATATGGTCCAGAGGTCCACGGGGATGTTATTATTGTTGATGAAGATGAGGACCTTCCAAGTGCTACTGTTGATCGTTCGGCTCTTGGCCCAGCTGATGCATATTTTGGGAAACATTCTGGACCAGCTGTTACACCACCAGTTAATGTGACTGTATATAACAATGATATTGAAGAAGAAATGATCCAAGCTGCAATTGAAGCTTCAAAGCGGGATGTTGAAGAATCTGCAAGACCTCAATTTGATGTTCTTGATGTATGTGTCTTAAATTTTATTAAAGCTCCCTTCCCTCTGTACTTCCCATGTATCTGATCATATTTCTTCTTCATGTAGGGCTCAAACAGTTCTAAGCTTGAAAAGAAATTGCCTACTCCAGAGGAGGATGAACTTGCACATGCAGTTTCCTTGTCTATGAAGGTTTTTCTTGATCTTCTCTTATAAGTTATTACCTTCTTTTGTTAATGTTTCTCAGTCCTGTTTGATTTACATCCATATCAGACTGCAGAACAAGAAAGAGCATTGCGTGAACTAGGAGTGCAGAAAGGTGAACAATCTTCTAATTTATCTGGCAAAAATGTGGAAGATGTGGGAAGAGTGACAACTGCCAACTGGAGGTGGATATCTTCTATTTTTGTTGACAGTATTGTGCATACATATCATCTCCATTTATATATCACATACCCTTATTTAATACTTGATGTAATATTTGGACATCTTCAACATCAGCCAACTGTTTTTTTTTTTTGGGTAGGTACATGATTGATATCAATGCCAAGATGTCTATTGTTATAAAATATCGGAGTTGCATGCATGAAGTTCTTGATGTCATTTGGTATATATGTATTATCTCATTAGATACTATAGACAACTCTTGTTTAGGCTTTATCATCTACAATGTCAAGCACTTTTCTCATTGTTTGATAAAGTATGCAAGTGACAATTGTGTCATTGTTTGATGTGGGTATGCATATCAAAATTTGCAAGTCCATTATTGTATGATTTTCAAATTGGATACCTTCAAGTTATTGGTCATCATTCTATATAAGTGTATCACATCATTGGGTATTAGAGAGCTCTTGTGCTGAACACGATCTTCAACACCAGCTAATTTTGTCATTGTTTGAGCGTACATTTGACCACTTTGTTTTAAGGAGTTGCATTTGTTTGGTTGGCAATATGAAATAATTGCCTATGCTCTTGGTGTGAAGTCTCATCTATAGGTTAATTCCAGAAGAAAGCCCTGGGCTGTAACTAATATCCAGTTGGCTGTTAGCCATTACCGTATCTATATAGCATTCATGTTTCAATCCAAATTTTGGATATGGTAACTTATTCAGTTTGCTTACTGGAATATATAGGTTCAGTTCTTAGCTTGCTGAAATGGCCTTTGACATTGGATAATAGTACTTATAGGTTGTGTGGTTGGTCCATGATATAAGAATCTAATTCCCATGTTGAAAGAAGTTTTTCAAAATTTGATGCGACTTCGCTAACCTAGGATCCTAAAATCGCCGTGTCAGTCGAGTGCACGCACCGAAGTGGAAAAATACTTCCCTATTTTCTTGGATTAGATTAGCATCATTATTATGTGTTAGCTAGTGAACACCAAGCTTTTTAAGGCGGCACAAGGTAGTGAGGCAGTAAAGTCCTAAAAGGCCTTTACGGATACTCAAGGCTACGAGACGAGGGCCTCAAGACTAAAATTGTGGAGCGTGTAGCTTTGTTAGGAAAACATATAGTTAGTAAAAGTTGTGTTATTTCCAAGTCATTATCTTCTCTCTTTGAGTAAGAAAAGATTTGAGTCTCTAGTTAGGGATCTAATTAGCGAACACAGAATCGTGGTTACCTAAATCTACCATATAGGTAGAAAATATGACATATCAAGTTTTGGACACGATGAGACAGATTCAATACATAGTGTATTTTGAAGTGTTTGTGTCATGTCCAATACGACATGGACAGGGCACGAATTTTGGAGTGTATGTGCTTCATAAACTTCATGTGAGGAGCCAAGGAGAAAAATATCCTTCATTGTTCTACCATCATGAGTTTGACAGAGTGGACGTTAGATAGCTAGGGAGTTTAGTCCAACCACAAATTAGAGATGTGCCTCCTCTCAGTGGTGTATATAAACCCATTGGGATATGCCTGATAGATCATCCATTCCAATCTTCCTAAGCTATGTTTCTAACAATTTAAACTCCTACATAGTCAATAGTTCTATCTTGTTAATATTGTAGATAGGCGATAAGTATCCTACAAATTAGTTCGGTCCAACTCATATTTGAAAAAAGAGCAACTTGAACTATCCTTTTAGGTATATGACACAATGCAAAAGTTTTTTTAATGCAGATTGTATAGGCGTATCAAATGGGACAATTATAAATTTTTTTATCTACCGATACGGTATGATGTGTACGAAATGATACACCCATACAATACATATTGTGTTTTTTCCCTTTCAAAGTATGTACATTTTCAACTTCTTTGCCTATTTAATGAGATTTCTTCTCCTCCTTTGTTTTTGGTTTTTTTTTTTGGTGTTTCATTATTCACTTTCTAATATTGACTATGGAGCTTGTGTAGAATGGATAAATTTATGGATGTTAAGAACTTACGATGTTTGGGTAGTCTAACTTGTGTTATTGTAGTTTCACTTTTAGATGACAACTTTATAATGATTGTCAGTTAACATGTTCAGTTTATCCTTTTGTTATATTTACTTTCGAATCCACTTGTGAGTGAGATAATGTACCTTACGATACACGATACAATAATCAAGCAAACCAATACATGATAGATTTGGATTTGACAATGCAGTTCAATGCATCCAAACTTTGTGATACTCTTGAGGCTGCAAGAATGTCACACCCTTTTGCTCGTCTCCTGTCATAGAGATGAAAGCAACTCCTAGAGCCTATAAACAAATCATACTTTACCACTTTGTTAGATTCTTCTATAGGCCAAAAGAACATGTACCATGCTCTGCAATTGCATGTGTTAGACTGCACAACTAGGCAAGTTTACCTAACTCGCCAACTAGTCTTCCTTCTTTTCGTTGCAAGGCCGTCCTCACTCGCGCCTATTACCTACACGGCTAGGAATTTGCACCAGCACAAAAGGTTAACATCTATCTAGACTGTTGGCATCAGACAGATAATTAGCATCTATATTGCAAGAATACGGCAAGTAGTCTCCGTGATTTTGTTACGAAGTTGTCTCTCAGTCATAGAAGTGTGTACTTGTGTTTGTAGAAGGTAATAATAAACTAGACATTGTAGGCACTTATGTGCATCTGCATAAAAGAAAATTCATTGATACTATTGCATGCATACATGACTGAATTTACCACTGTGGCAATATGTATGCATTTACTACTTCGTCACACATGCAAAGGTCTAAAATTTTAATTTATTTTCATATGTTTTGTGCTCCTCAATTTTCTTGTGTGATAACGGACGACTTCTTGTGTGATAATGCTCGACGGCTTTAACAACTTCAAAATTCTTGTAGTTAAATATACTATAGATAGATATAGATAATGAGGAGATATAATTTGTAGAAGAAAGTTGTTCAACAATGTTTTAAAAGGCGTACGTCTCGATGCTTTAGGTTCGGATGTCCTGACACCTAGGCAACTAGTATTTAGACGGGGAGATCATGAGGCATCTTCCTTGGAATGAGAGGCACCCGTCTTGAACTGCTTTAGAGCGCCTCAATCCGTCTTGGGTCATATGAAACGCCTTGACCTGCATTGACTTAAATGTAACTCGAAGTATGCCATTTTTTTGAATTTAGAATATTAGCCAAGGAAAATAAAAGGTATAAATATTATAAATAATTTCATATAGATATTAGGGACTTTGAGAGGAACAATAGTCTTTTCTCCCGATTTCTTTCCTTAATGTGTTTGTCCTAACCCACCATATCTGTCTCTATCTCCAAACCCAATGGATACTACCACCAACCAATACGTAATAAATCTCTCGCTCGCTTACCCGTTTCCTTACTCTCTTTATTTTTGTTTTTTTTTCCTACGCAAAGGTTCCAGGATGTCGACGCCGACGATGACTTCTAAAGAATATTGTTCTACTATAAGAAGCTCCCCTATCTCTCTTCTATTTCCTTTTTGTCTTGACAAACGTTTGCCCTCTCTCTAGTAGGATATTTTTCTCCTAGGCTCCTTACATGAGTTTTATGAAGCACAAGCACTCCAAAAATTCATGCCATGTCCATGTCGTATTGGACATGCCACAAACACTTCAAAATACACTATGTACAATAGTTCGAGTTGGACCCGAACTAATTTGTAGGATACTTGTCGCCTATCGTACAATATTAACAACATAGAACTATTGAATATGTAGAGTTTAAATTGTTAGAAACATAGTTTAGGAAGAAAGAAATGGATGATCTATTAGACATATGCCAATTGGTTTATATACACCAACACTAAGAGGAGGCACATCTTTAATTCATAGTTGGACTAAACTCCCTAGCTATCTAAGAGGAGGCACATTTCTAATTCGTGGTTGGACTAAACTCCCTAGCTATTTAACGTCCACCCTCTCAAACTCATGATGGTAGAACAATGTTTGGCAAGAAAAATGTACAATGATACAAATGAAAACAACTACAAACAACAATGAACTAGCTAATACCTCCCTCAAAAACTTAGAGGATCAACTAATAAGAGTTTGTCCAGTAGGAAGGAGTCTTTGAAGTGTATGAGGCTTTGTAAAGCAGTTCACAATTTGCATATAAGAAGTAACATGCACTAACAAGATGACCCTAAGAAGATATTGTCGTCTCACACAGTAAAAATCAACCTTTATGTGTTCTTTCCTCGCATGAGACAAGTTTGCAGGAAATTTGAACAATACTAGTATTATCACAATGCAGAGGTGTAGTACCAGGAACAGTAAGGCACATCTCAATAATATGCTAACGAAGCCAAGTGATCTCAACAACAGTAGGTATAGTCAGATACACAACCTTAGCACTAGATCTACTTTGATTTTAATGAAATGAAAGAATTATCAAAAAAACACAAAGGGTCCGGCTATACACACCCCAAGAGTTACTTAGCACACCCCGAGTAACTTAACTTAAAAATTAGATCAATGTTAAAAGACAAATATACCCACAACCTTCCTACCACACCCCACCAGCCTTCCCATACGCCCTTCTTTTATTTTCACACCCCACCATCCTCCTCATTATTCCTTCTTTCATTTTCATCTTCTTCTCCAACACAACCCCAAAATCCTAGAAAAATTCTAAGTTGAAATTTTGAAGAAGCCATCATGGAGAAAGGTAGTCCATCTGAAAGACATAATGTACGTACTCTCTCCACCTTCTTTCTCGTTTTGAAGTATCAGAATCGTTCTAACGTAAAATCAAAAAAAAATTCCGCGATAAGCACGACCTGTGTTGGTCGAGCATATCATGCAACGTTCGACTACAAGTTGTCGAACATCTGTATTACGTTCGATCAATGTTGGTCGAACGTAGTTTGGAACGTACGACCTGTAACAGTCGAACAGAAGAGTTATGTACGACTAATTGCGATCGAACATTGTGTTTTAGATTTAATTTTTTTGGTTCAACTTAGTAAGGTATAGGTTTTTTTCTTTTCAGGTAAATACTCCAAATGATACTGAAATGAACAATAAAATGAGCATTGTTAACTATCCCATGTATGAACAAGTTGATTTCTAAGAAGAATTTTGGACGAATGAGATATTTGATAATCGTGAATCGTTGTTGAGGTGGGCACAAACGGTAGGAAGACGTCATAATATGGTCGTTTTGGTTAAACGATCCGATAGCGGGGATGGTGGAAGGCGAGCTCGGATAATTTTGGGTTGTGAGCGCGGTGGTAAATATCGGCCTCCCAAGACAAAAGTTGCTGAAACAAATTCGGCGAACATTGAGAAGAAGCCAAGACGCGAAAAGCTTACGGGGACGAAGAAATGTGACTGTCTGTTTCAATTGAAAGGAGTGCAATTCAATGACCTAGGACAATGGTCATTGACGGTTGTATGCGGCTCGCATAATCACCCAATCGGACGGAATTTGGTTGGACACTCATATGCCGGTCGACTAACACCCGATGAAGATCAACTTGTAAAAGACTTGTCGAAGAACAATACATGGCCCAAAGATATATTGAGCACGTTGAAGGTATCTTTTAGTGAGAATGAGTCGACATTGAAAACAATTTACAATGCTCGTCAAAAGCATAGAGTTGTCGAGCATGGAGGCCTATCTCAAATGCAGTACTTGTTGGGAAAGTTGGACTCAGAAAAGTACTACTATTTAGATAGGAGATGTGAGCAAACCGATAAAGTGAAGGATCTTTTTTATGCTCACCCGACTAGCGTGGATTTGTTGCGTGCTTTTCCTAATATTTTATTGATGGATTGTACCTACAAGACAAACATGTACATGAAGTCACTTTTGGAAGTAGTAGGGGTCACATCCACAAATATTATATTTTCTGTGGCATGTGTTTATATGGAGGCTGAGCGGGAGGACAATTATATATGGGCGCTTAGTACACTTAAAGGATTAGTGGATCAATCATGTTTACCGAAGGTGATTGTGACTGATCGTGAGATAGCACTTATGAATGCTATAAGCGTTACGTTTCCCAGCTCCACACACTTGCTATGTCGGTGGCATATTAACAAGAATATCTTGGCCAACTGCAAGAAGTTGTTTCGTACGAAGGAGAAGTTGGATTCTTTTAACAACTCATGGAATTCGTTGGTTCTTGCCGAAGATCAACCGAGATTCAATGAGTTACTTAGAAGATTGGAGCAAGATTTATACGATTGTCCAAAAGCAGTTATTTATGCCATTAAGAATTGGATAGAGCCGTATAAAGAAAGATTTGCTTCGTGTTGGACTAACAATGTGATGCATTTTGAGAACACAAGTAGCATGTACGCGCCTTTAAACAATATTTTGAGAACACGACAAGTAGCAGGTACTTCCATCCGAAGGAAAAAGCAAAATGTTCGACGGAAGTCATCACGCAATGCCACCGATATTGCATATATGGGACAAGTTCCACCTCAACATCATCCGTATGTGTTGAGTACGAAAAATGTACTAGGGGATGGACATTGTGGATTTCGATGCATAGCCCATGCACTAGAGTTGGGGGAGTCATCTTGGCCAAAAGTTCGTAGTGACCTCATCCAAGAGATCACAAACTTGGAAGATTTATACGGTAGATGTAACTTGATTAAGGGGTCTCCGAAAAATGTACTTGCATCTTTGAATTACTTCGTAGCACCGATTTATGATCGCAAGTATTGGTGGTCATTCCCCGATATGTACTACTTGGCAGCGTCGGCCTACAACATGGCCATCGTACACATGCACGATGATATTAACGTTATGTTTCTACCTATGAGGATAAAAGTTCCAACCAACCCTCGGCTTGTATGTATGGCATTTGTTGATACCAATCATTTCATCGTGGTAAATTTTATTTCCTAATGTAAGCTTTAGGTTGTATCATTTCATCGTTGTAAAAATTATATTGACATGTTATTATTTGTATACAGGTAAATTTGGCCAAAAACGCACGGCTACCACCCATTATCGACAGATGGTCTACTTTGCGTCTTCCATGTGCTGCTGGTTGGGGCGAAATTTATAAACAACCGATTGAAAAGTATCGTGAAACTATACCTTCCAAAAGCTCATTTGTTGATGGTGATCCGATTAGTCCTATTGTAATTTAAATGCGTGTTGTGAAAGACTAGTAAGACTTGTATGTTAATTATGATATTGGACTCATAAATTGTACTTATTATGAGGAGTTCATTGTATTGGTATTATGAGAAGTTCAATGTATTGGTATAATGAGAAGTTCAATGTATTGGTATTATGACTTAGAACTTTGAACTCAGGTTCTGACATGATTAGTGCTTCAAATTGTACTGTTTGACCTGCGTGATCTTCAAACGAACAAATGCTGCAGTCTCTTGCTTCAAATTGCACTGTTCGACCATTACAGGTCGAACAAATATCTTCTGTTCGACCATTGCAGGTCGAACATGTGTTGGAAAGTTCGACCTGTATTGGTCGAACATAAGATATTTGTTCGACCTGTAATGGTCGAACAGAAGACATTTGTACGACTGATGATGGTCGAACAGTACAATTTTGAGCAAAAATTACATCAGAACCTGAGTTCAAACTTCGTAGTCACGGTTCATATTCACAATTCACATAACCTGAGTTCAAACTTCATAGTCACGATTCATATTTACAATTCACATAACCTGAGTTCAAACTTCATAGTCACGATTCATATTCACAATTCACATAACATGAGCACAGTTATAATTAACAGAGTTCATAACATGAGCACAGTTATAATTAACATAGTTCATAACATGAGCACAGTTATAATTAACAGAAAATACTAGACAAAATGACAAAATGACACTGACAAAGTTCAAAGTTCAAAGCTCAGTTATAATCTACGATCTGCGACGCCTTTGACTCTTGCTAGTAGACGTCCGTTTCGAAGATTCTGGTGGTTCTTCAGGCGCGATCTTCAAAGCACGATATGCGTCGACTAAAGCTGGAACTAATATCGATGTGTCTAGTCCCTCTTCATTCTATACCCATTGCTGATAGACCGGCTCTAAATATTCCAAAGCATTTTCGATCATTTTCCATGGTTGTGGGCCTGTCTGGGTAGATGTAGTGCCGATGGCGGTAGAGATGTTCTCCGGATCCTGGATGATAGGATATGAAAACGTCCTATACCAATCCATATAATCGTCCGAACACTCCCATGCGGGGTTTGCAGCTCTCCTAAGGGCTTCGGTCGATAGTACATGGCTGCTCCAGAATCGGAAGTAGTCTCCCAAAACATCCCACGCCAAGTTGTACTTCTGGCCCATATTTTTTCGACGGACAATGCTTGGAATAAAAAAAATCAGGTATCTTCTGGAGTAAGCCAAATTGTCGAAGCACACGGTCAGGATGATACGGCTCTACACAGTCAAAGGTACGTATGCATCCATGGTAGAAAGTGACATTGTCCCGAGGATAAGAGTCCCTCATCCCATTATAGGGTGCCCAATTGACCTACATCATAAAATAAAGAAATTAGTAATACATAGAACACATAAATAAATGGCGTAAATGAATGTAATAACACTCACACTATGTAGTTGAAGATTGTCCAAAATCTCACTTAAGGCCAAGACCCGGTCGGCAGTTCCTGCAGAATGGGATCTACTGGTCCACCTCAAAGCAAGTGGATCGTCCAACTTATAATTGACATTATGGGTTGGCCTTGTGAAGGAAAAATACTCGTATATCCAGGCCTGAAAAAAAAAACATATATCGGACGTATATAAACAGAACATAAATATCGGACATATAATAACATAGAAACGTGCATATAAGAAGGAGAGATAGCTACCTCCAGTAATGTCAGATATCCACATATTTGTCGCACCCCACTCCGATAGGCTAATTCAAGCTGTCGATACAAGTATGCTAGAGCAGCTGCTCCCCAAGCATACTCATGGACGCGGTTGACCGTCTCCAGAAGACTGATAATTTTTGTGTCAACACGTGTGCCATTTTTGTCTGCAAAAATTGTGCATCCAAGCACGAACCATAAATATGCACGGGCTGCACATCTTCTTTTCCTCTCATCCCTACCAGTGACATCTCCACTAAATCGAGAACGGAGCCACTCCAACCGGACCGAGCTACCTCTCTGGCCCTGAAGGGCATCGACTGCCTCCCTTTCTGTCACCCCCAATAACCTACTAATTATTTTCTTAGGGGCCTCTGGTCCCCTTACCGACTCTGGTGCAACCACAGGTAATCCACTAACCGGGAGTCCTGTAAGACAAAATACGTCATCCAACGTAATTGTCATATCACCGAATGGCATATGAAATGAGTTGGTCTCCGGTTGCCAACGCTCAACAAACGCACAAATCAGATTTTTGTTTGGCGTCTTATACGAAATCTATCTCAAGTCTGAAATTTTGGAACGATGAATCAATAGCTTAAAATCATTACCCCTTTACCAAACTTTCACGTTTCCATCTTGGTCGTGTGGCACCAACATCTCAACAAGGGCCTCTCAATCCCATTCCAAATCTGGAACACCACATCAGTCTTGAAACTTGGGATAAGTCGGGGATCTTTAGGTCCACCGGGACAAGGGCCCGTCAATACATAATCGTCATCACCTTCTTCTTCCTCTTCTTCCTCAGCATGTGCTTCCTCTTCTTCCTCAGCACGTACTTCATCTTCTTCCTCTTCTTTCTCAACACGTTGCTCTGCTTCTTGGGGACTGGTACGTACAGCCGCCTCTTCTTCCTCAACTTGCATGTACAAAATATGCTCGGGTTCTTCTTCAGCACGTTGCTCGCTAATTTGACTCGGAGCAACTGTTGGACTGGTACGTGCAGCTGCCTCTTCTTCCTCAGCACGTTGCTCTCTTATTTGAATCGGAGCAACTGTTACTCCTTCTTGACGACTGCTACGTGCAGCTGACAACTCTTCTAACCGATACCTCCTATTAGAAGCTGTAGGTGGTCGTCTCCTCATATATGTCCTTCCTGCTAAATTGATTGAAATAGCAAGAATTAAACAATCTATACAGTCAAAATGAACTGCTCGACCAAAACTAGTCGAACAGATGCTTACTGTTCGACATATACAGGTCGAACGTAATAATAAGAAGCTCGACCAAGATTGATCGAACAAGCCATTATGGTGCTCGACATATACTTGTCGAACATCTTCATAAACGTTCGACTGTTTTATGTCGAACGTGCGGTTTGTAGCCCGACCGACCAGGCTCGGGCAGAACCATGAATACCGAAAAAAAAATCGCAACAAAAGCCGTTCGAACAAGAAATGAAGGTATTCGAAACCCTAAAGCAGTGATCCTAAACGAAAGTAATACTTAATTTGAAGTATTGCGGTGGTTCGATTTGAAAAACTCACCAAATTGATCTTGGGATTGGTCTTCAGATTGGCCCTCCATTGTTACTCCTCGTGACTATGCTACTGTTCGAACGGGAAAGAATGGGCTCGGAGAATACTTCGGTCCTGGGGGCCGGCCGTTTGGAAATAGGAGAGTGGAGAGGGGAGGAAGAGAGTTAAACCCTTAGAATGTTGGGGTGTGCTTAGGAATTATTAGGAATTAAGTTAGGTTTTGTGTTATATAATATAAAAGGTTATTTTTGTCATTTCGTGGGGTATACTTAGTATATATGATAATTTTCTTCAATTAAAGCAGGGTGTACTTAGCACTTGGGGTGTCCTAAGTAAGTCATGGGGTGTGTTTAGCCGGACCCAAACACAAAACATAGTGGTCGATCTCCGATCAGTAACATCACCAGCCTAATTAGCATCTGAATAACTATGGAGATCCAATGACGGAGTAGAACAATGATCTATTGTCGGTATCCCGTATATAGTGAAGAACCCGCAATAGAGCAACATAGTGTGTAGTACGAGACGAAGAAACAAACCAAGAAAGTAGTGGAGAGCCAAGATCCTTCATCCCAAATTGTGTATGCAAGTGCTTCTTGCTTTTTGAATTGCTGTAGTAAATATGGAAAACCATGTCTAAGGTGTCTACTTTAGGCCGTAAAGGTTCACAGTATTGGTGTCGGTACCGGTATCTGACTAGTCCTATGAGTATTGGTATCAACGATATCGGTAGTATCGGCGGTTTCGGATCGGAGTATCGGATTTTTTGGTATCGAAAAACAAATAATTATTAATAAATTATTTACATTTAAAAACATATATTTTATACATTAGGCATAATTTTAAGAAATTTCCATGTTATTTCGTAGTAATTTTGAATTTAAATTAAATAGTAGTCACCCTTACAGATTGGTTTACATACAATAGATTTTCTACTTTTACATGCTTTTACAACTTTATTATGCTTTAAATCCTTGCTGATTTATCTCATTCGTTTAATTTTCTTTGCCGAATTGACCGGAAAAGAGACCCCCAATGTGGGTATCGGTCAGTATCGAATATCGGTCGGTATCGGCATGCCAAACCGTATCGGTATCGGCCGTATCGGATCGGTATCAGCCGTTACTTTAAACCATGCATATAAGGTCTTACGGAGATGACATACATGGCCAGTAGAATGAGGTAAACCAAGAGGAGTCATACTCTCTAACATAAATGGAGTGGAAACATATAAAATATGTTATCATATCTGAATCAATTTCTATTTTCTCATGAATACAAATATCAACCTTACTTAAACTGATGTGCACATTGGACATGAAATTGAATTAAACACGGATATGTATCAAATATTGGCATATTGCTATATAATACTAATTTTACAGAGAAGATTAAATTCAACATTTTTAAAAGGGTTCATATATCATCTATATACTATTCATAGGTCACTTATATAGTATCAATGTTAAAGTAGAAACTGTAGCTGGATCAATATTTGAAACATTCAGATTCTGCGTAGCTTTTTTTTTTGGTCAGATACAAAGTCTGATACTAGTAAGATCATTTGTATTCGTTTACACCACTAATTGAACACTATATTATGTTAAGACGATGAGCGGAGACAGGGGCGGACACAGGAATTTAAGAGAGGGGGTCAACCTCAAATGGAAAAAAAGTCTAAAAAATAAAATCACATACTAAAAGACACACGTGTATAGTTTCACATCTTACAAAAAAAAAGATAACTAATCTCACTATTAAAATACTCATTTCCGATTGCACATATTCTGAATCGTTGAATAATGTCTTCATTGCTGACAGTCTCGACCATGTTTTTCTTAATGTAAGTGACCAAACAGTCATTTATGTTGAGTTGGAGGAGAGTTCAGGTATCAGGAGGTATCAGGAGTTTGGGAGGAGACGAATCACAAATAGATGATCTTTTCTTTTTTCATGGGGACTTAGGTCAGCACGTGAGTATAAAAAACCGTTTTTTTTCCCCTTTCCTTTTCTTGGGGTCAGTTGACCCCACTCGTCCCTTAGTGTCCGCTCATGGGCGGAGATAGTCGGTCAAGGTGACATCTAGAGACATTTGCTTAGTGGAGCCCAGATAACTCTCAGCCTTGTAATAATTCTCTTTTATAAAATACGGACACTATGAGTAAATTCTTATAAATGTCAAAACTGTTTCGAAATATTGGGAAAATCTAAAGTCTACATTCTGTATATGTATACAATTACCCGTAGATAAGATAGTTGACTTAATATATCATTCTGATTTCTGACTACAATACATAATTAATTTCCATGAGATATCCATACCCACCTATAGGGGGAGGGAGGCACCCCTTAGAGAAGAGATGGGAGGCAACATTCTCACTAATGGGGTAGGGAATGAAGGGAAATGGTGACAGTCAATGTTAAAGAATACTGTCCATCTTATACACATAGATAACCACGAGCTGCCACTAGCTGCAAAGCCTCCATGGTCCGTAAATTTTTATCGTTTAGTAATGAGCCGCTGCATGACGGACCTTTAAAGGATGCTTCTTGGTCATGATCCTCGTGCTGTGTATGGAAAGGTTCTGTTGTGCTACCATTTGCTAACCTCCAGAGTTGATGCACCTTGTCTGTAGGAATATTGTTGCTGAGAAGTTTGATTGGTATGGTGTTGATTGCACTAGAGCTTGAAATTATGAAGATCATTTGCTTATGTCCCGTCAAATAGTGAACAACTTCTCATAGTATGCTTTTGGATTACTTATGAGGAACTACGGAAACTCTGTAATTTGCTGCTGGTTCTTTCTATTGTTGTAGGCAAGGATTTGTCACTTCAAATACTGGAACCTCAGGTAAATCAGTTATAGAGGATGATGACTCCTCTGATCAAGAGGAGGCTGAAGATGTAGAAGAAGAGCCTTTAATAAGGCACCGTTCTGGGCAGATTGCTTCCGGAATTCTAGACGCACAAGTAGTAAATAGCCCTGCATCTAGTCCTCAGCGACAGGAGAATGGTAACCATCAGCCTAATGGAGATGCCTTCCCTTCTGATGAGGTACCTACCAAATTTGCAAACCACACATTAGTATCTGTCTTCATACTGATAAGACTGATTATCGACAGTGGTACTTGACATCTTTCTTGTTTGGTGCTAGTGGGGTGGCATATCATCCGAGGAGCATGATGAAGCTGTTATGATTGAGGCTGCCATGTTTGGGGGCATTCCTGAGGGAAGTTCCTATAATTTTGCATACCCTCCTCATGTCCTACAAAGCGGCTCAGACAGGAACTCAAATTTGTATCCTCGGGTACCTCGTCCACCATCACCAACATTAACTGCACAACGCCTTCTAAGGGAGCAACAGGTTAAACATTCTCCTGACAAATGATTGCTGGTTATTGGCCCTGATGTAATGATTAATAGGTTTAAGCTTTCAGGACGATGAGTACCTTGCAGCACTGCAAGCAGATAGGGAAAAGGAGCTGAAGGCTACGCAAGAAGAAGTTGCTGCACGAGAAGCTGCTCTGGAAAGAGAAAAATATCAAGAGGAAGAAGCTCGCAGGAAACTTATGGAGGAGGAGGTAACGTAGAGTTATGATGCACTAACAGCACTAAATTAGTGACTTCCTGAATAACATCTTCAAAGAATATTAATTTTATTTTTGACTTCCTGAACTTTGGGCTGCTCCTTGGTCGGATGAGCTTAATTCATTAGCTTCACTATTTAATTTCCCCCCATATAGTTAGCTCCATTCGTGGAGAAAAATAAAAGTTAAAGAATTGACTAAATAATACGGCTGGCTTTAAAGTTTCAACTTTTTTCCCCCCTTGGAAAAGCAGGTAGGAATTTGTCCATCAACTCAGAAGAGTGGATGTTAATTAGACTCTTTTTGGTTGAAATTTGGTCAGTTCCTGTATGGAGCTTCCTTAATGTTGGGTTATGGTTGAGAACCAAAACAATTATCCATGTTATGTGGACATAATGCTTGGATGTTGATGTCATTTTTTATCATTTTGCTCTGTTAGAAGTATGACATACTTGATAGATATATTTTCAATTATATTTTCGTGCGATCTTTAATTTTATCAATCCATCTTGAACAATATTTTTCTTTCTCAACATGACTCACGTATCTAAATGAACTAAAATAGCGGCCATTTTTCCAGCCTGCCTCTTAGGATAGTTTCCAGAAGGTGCAATTGATTAGTCATTTGGAAGAAGTGTCCTTCTAGCTGGTTGACTTGTTATGTTGTACCTGGCAAATGTACACTAGAACAGCATGGGGAAGACACCGGATTTTTATTGTCTATACTTCCTGAGTGCTTTTGGAAATTGACATTGTTACTATTTTGTCCACAATGTTTAAATTGTATGCTACTGCTGAAATTACATATTTCTTTCTTTTCTACTCTATGAATGTTGAATGACAGGAATTTGAAAGGAAACTTTCCGCCAAACAAGCATCCCTTCCGCAAGAACCTTCTTCAGAGGATGAAAATTCTGTGTCTCTTCTCATCCGCATGCCTGATGGTAGTCGCTGTGGACGCCGCTTTTTGAAGTCTGATAAGCTTCAGGTAGATAGATGTAACTGTCAGTGTCAGAATATTTTCACAATGATCATTTTGGTGACATAGCTCTCTTTCCTGACAATTTTTTTGCAGTTCCTTTTTGATTATATAGATGTTGGGAGACTTGTTAAGCCTGGAAGTTACAGATTGGTAATTCTTCTCCATATGCTCTGTTAATACAATACAATGCTATGTCATGTTTGTTTAGCAGTTAGTTAATTATTATTATTATTATTATTATTATTATTTAGATGCTACAGATTATATTTAGTTTGTCGAACTCTTTGTAAGAGCATTAAAATTGAACTGCATTCTGATCGAGTCGTCAACCATTCATTAATTGAAGGTCACAAATACTGTTATCATGGTCCACGTACCTAGATATAGATAGCATCTACATGCGTGCTGAATCCCCATTATATGATATTGATCACCTTAATCCATTGACTTATTGACATATTGTATTCATTTGGAAGAGCATTCCATCCTGCTGTCTTGTTAGCACATTACTGTTTACGTTCATGATTAATATCATCATCCATACCTCTCTGGTATGGCGAACTAGAAAGCTCTAAAATTTTGAAAATAGATCGATAACCAACTTTCAAGGTGTGGACCCACTATAGGTCAAGGAAAAGTGACCACTCCCTCAGAGTTTTCGGTTTCCTTATATATAGTACTTGTTTGCCCTATTATTTACCTTATTGTGTTTATAAATGTAGCAACCAACGACTAGCCCAGTTGGTACATTGTTTACTTTATAAACAAGAGGTCTAGAGTTCAAAGCCCATTAGGCACGTTAGGGTATTATTACTTTTTTAGTAATTTTTTGTTTTACTATTATTTTTAATGATTATAGATGATGGCTCCATAATTGAATTCGTTAAATTTTAGGTTGATGTATCTTCGCTCCCCTTAAAATTTAAGTTCATGTATTTCGCTCCCGTTAGATTTTAAGTAAATATATCTCAGTCATGGTCTATATCATCATCCATATCTCTACCAATGGGATGGGGTCCCATATTGGGAACTATAAAGCTCTATAAAGATTCGAAAAAAGATTGATGACCAACTTTCAAGGGGCGGACCGCTCAAGTTTTTAATTTCCTTCTATGTGGTACTTGTTTGTCCTATTATTTACCTTAATGTGTTTATATATATTGCAACCAAACACTAGCCTAGTTGGTAAATCATTTACTTTATAAACAAGACATCTTGAGTTCAAAGCCCGTTAGGCATGTTTTATTATTATTATTATTATTATTATTAAGTCCTTAAATTTAGGTTAATGTATTTTTGCTACCCTTAGATTTTAGGTTAATGTATTTGCAGCCGGTTGGATCCAACCTTTTCTTGAAATATACGACTTGCACACACTCCCCTTCCCCAAAAAAAACAATACACCTACTACATTTAGATTTACTGGATTCTTGCTAAAATATTGGTATTAAACCTCCCAGTGGATGGCCGGTTGCCCAAAGATCCGAAAGAAAAAAAAAATTCATGTGCCTGCCACTGTTTCAACCTGACCTCGACCCCTTGTGCTTTTCCACTTCTCCAAATTCATAGACAAGCTAGATATGAGCAAGAGAGATGCTGACCGTATGTTGATAAATAAGAGGATGGATAGAGAGATGACCAAGTAGATTTAGAATTCAATGGGAAGGACAATAGAGGAGACTTTGGTTGAGTGGATCAAGACTTGCAAAGTCTACCATCCATCTCTCTCTCTCTCTGTTTTTTTTTTTCCTGTTTATCATGGTGCTCTTACTTTCCATTTGCTATGTAAGTCAACTTGTCACATGCCCGATACCTACCCCCCCCCCCACCTAAAAATAAAACCCACCCAAACCCCCGTGCTTTTCCACTTTTCCTAATTATTCGTGGACAAGCTAGATATGAGCAAGAGAGATGCCGACTTTAAGTTTGTAGGACCGTTGAGCACCTCTAGAGGGGGGGGGGGGGTGAATAGAGTGAGTGCGAGTGCAGCGGAAAATAATCACCAATTTAAAATTATAAACAGATAACTATGGCAGTGAATAAGAGACAGTAAATAAATATAGCAAGAGAGAGAGAGAGAGAGAGAGAGAGAGAGAGATCAAACTTAGTGACACATCGATGTATACTGATATTCCTCTGAGAGGACTAATCCAGTCTCGAGTAGTCTTGCTCGATGTTAATCCACTAAGGCACAAGCTAATTGAGAGCTTGCAGTCTCTTACAACACCGTGCTTGGTGACAAGTGCACGACCAACTTCACAACACCGTGCTTGGTGACGAGCGCACGACCGACTCCACAACAGAGATAGTTTCTGTATTTTGAACAACCTCTTTACAACTCTTGAGAACCAAAAGACTCTAGATCGAATAGATATTACTGGCTTTTGGTTAAGAGAAGTGTAGGTGTGATATGAAAGCTTTTGATCGGATGAAAACACTTATTGAAGAGAGAAGAGAAGATGAAATTGATTGAGTAATTTGGAATGAGAAATTCTCTTCTATTTATATGTGTTTTCGAGGACCGAACTCGGGCAGAATTCGGGCAGAGTTCTGATGCAAAGATTTCGCAAATGAACGTTGCATGCAGATTTGGAGGCAACAAATATTTAAATTCAAACTGACCGAACTCGGGCCGAACTCGGTTTGAGTTCTGTCTCAGTAAAAAATGTAAAACATTTGTCAAATTTTGTTGCAGAATGGAAATAAAATTTTTGGTAGGTGGACTATGGATAGGTAGGCTGTATAGGAAAGTGGACTATGATTAACCTAAGCCAGTATTATCCGGTCGATCTTACAATTTATATCCTAGACTCAATAAAGATAAAATACCTAATAAATTGTAAAATGACTCGTTCTAGACTCCAATAAAAATAAGCTTCAGAATGATGATTTACGTGCTTGCTGATGTAGTAGTACGCTTGTTGATATTGATTTCACAAGACCTGAAATGATTAGCAGCAGTTCGTATATTTTGTGTATTGACTTAAGTTTATGTCGATTATTAAAATCGGATGTGACAATGAAATGGGCCAATAATTTCCCCTATTTTGATAATTGACAAACTTGAGTCTATATCAAAATATATCTAAATAGAACAAATAAAAATACCTGAAAAAAATGGTTTTGGTATTCTTTCTTTGATTGTTGATTTTGGTATTGCGCTCTTTCTCCCCCTTTGTCAATGAAAAAATGGTTTTGGCTCCCCCGTAATGTGTGAAGCCAACAATGTTCATCAAACAAACAAAGTAATACTAGAGAGAGAATCACAAATAACAGCATTGCTACAAATAACAAGTGCATAAAAGAAATAACTAGTAGTGGAATACTGAAATGTCATACTAAATGAAAGATACAACCAACACAATCTGCTAATAAATGTCTAACTGTAAAGTTTAGACATACAAAAAAACTACATAAGATCATCATCTATCAGACTCCATCCAAAATTCACTAGCTCAAGTCCTCATCACATCGGAGTGTCGTCACCTCCAGGAGCATACGGTGGAAAATATGCAGCAGTAGGATCGAAGTGAGGAAATGTCGTCTCATCGTCGAACCTGGTTCCAGGGAAGCTGGGGTGATGAAGTATGATAACCGGATGTGAGGGGTCATGAGAGAGACTCCAGTGAAGATCAGCAATGTTGTTCCGCAACACTTGAGCCTGGGTGATATGACGGAACTCTGAATCAAGATAGCCTTGATGTCGTTGCGCTGAGAGGGCAACGAAATCATCAAAGCGCTGATAGAAGCCACGGTCAAACCGCAGCAGGGGCTGGAGCAGCAACAGCAGGAGGAGCCTCGGGGTCAGCATCATGAACAGGCTCAGCACTAGGAGGCAAAGGAGGAGTAGGATATAACCTAGACCTACTGAGTTCAATGGCAGTGGAGGAGTAAAGACATGTTTGAAGATCGATTTCAAACCTCCTAAAGATAGAAGCCAAATGCACAGGGTAGACAAGGTTGCGTCCTGCATTTCTGCAGTTAAGCATCCATGCCATCATAGTTTTAGGAACATAAAATGGAATGCCAAAGTGAATGTGGTACATGACTGACAATTCCAGGAAGGTAATCTCATCAGAGGATCCCTTCTTTGGAAGAAGAACAGAGAATATAAACCTATGGAGTTCATAGAAGTTTTGATTTAGATGCTTGGAATAAACTCTTCCAGGAACAGGTTTAGGATGACACAAAAGTTCTTTGAAAGAATCAAAGGTGACACCTTCACGGAATTGAATATGATGAATGTCCACTAAAGCTTCACCTACATCAGGAACATGAAAATATTCACCGATGTCGGTGGCATTGAACTCTAGTTCTTGTCCAGCAACAAATGAATAGAAGTTGCCGTTATCTTTTACTTGCAGATTGCAGTAAAACATACGGACATCATTATCATAAATGAGTAATGCTACAGTTACAACCAAATGCTTACAACCCTCTTACAACCTTCATCCATTGCTGACATGTGGGTCATGGCCCACATGTCAGCATATGGGTGAGTAGTTGTAAGAGGGTTGTAAGCATTTGGTAGTAGACTTAGCATTATTGTATCATAAATGTTCTCAGCAACTTCGAAAAAATTACAAAAGCCGAGACAGTTGAAAGTGGGAGCATATTCAGAAAAAATGGTAAAATTAACACGTGCTCCAGCACAAATTTTACGACCAGAAAACGAGTCAAACCAAAGGTCGAAAAATTCCCTATCGGGAAAGAGATCGGAATTGTAATCATCAGATCCCGTAGGTCGAGCTGGACTAAAAACATTTGTGGGAACATAATCAGAGAAGGATGATCCTGCTTGAGAGAAATCAACCTTTCTCTTTTGCTGTTTAGGTGCCATGGATGAGAAGGAAAAGAGAATAGAATACCTTCGAAGAGGAGGAAGATGGTGGAGAGGATGGCCCACTAGACTCCTGAGAAAGCTCGAAAGGAAGGAGGAGGAGAAGTTCTATGGAGTATTTGTGGGTATTTCTCGGTAGAAAGATGAAGAAAAGTGAAAGGAAGGAGAGGAATATATAGAGCTAGGGCCGGCTGTTCGGTTCTGGAAATCCGCACAGCGCCGACCGAACTTGGTTCGAACTCGGTCCGAACTCGGTCAGAGTTCGGTCCGAGTTCGGCTGCTTGTATTCCCAATGTCATAAATGCAGTATTTGTTTAAAAATTTGAATTTATAACTGTTGTACTTCTTCATTTAATAACTTCTATGACTTTGGGTTAGCTGTAGGGGCCGGATCCCAGCTAGTGGTAGTCCGAAGACTAGTGCACCGTGTCGCTTCAGGCTATTTACACCTGTATGACAGAAGGACCCTTTCGGCTTGTACCCAAAATAATTTTCGTTAATACATTACAAAGTTTCGAGTTATAAAATAAATTTAATAAACATATTACATTATGAATCTGAAAATTCAAGTATGCCGAGCTCTCGCCGCATAACGTTAAATCGGTCTTCAGCCAGTGGTTTTGTGAAAATGTCTGCTAGTTGATGATCTGTGTCAATAAACTCTAGGCAGATGTTCCCGTGTTGTTGGTGATCACGTAAAAATTGATGACGAATTTCAATGTGTTTTGTGCGTGAGTGACATACAGGGTTCTTAGTTAGGTTAATAGTGCTAGTGTTATCACAGTAAATGGGAATCTTAGTGTAGTGCAGATTATAGTCTTCTAGGGTTTGCTTCATCCACAAAATTTGAGCACAACAACGTCCTGCGACGATATACTCAGCCTCAGTAGTTGATAATGCTACAAAATTTTGTTTCTTGCTAAACCATGAGACTAAGACATTTCCTAGGAAATGACACGTACCGCTGGTACTTTTACGGTCTACTTTGCATCCTGCAAAATTCACATCCGAGTAACCTATTAGGTCAAAGGATTTGGTTTTAGGATACCACAAGCCGACTGTAGAAGTTCCCTTAAGGTATCGAAAGATACGCTTAACGGCACTTAGGTGTGATTCCTTAGGATTTGTCTGGTATCGTGCACAAATGCAAACACTGAACATAATATCAGGACGACTAGCAGTTAAATATAATAAGCTACCAATTATACCTCGATACTTACGCTGGTCGACATGTTTGCCACTTTCATCAGTGTCAAGCTTTGTAGATGTAGCCATTGGAGTTCCGATAGGCTTTACATTATCGAAGTCGTACTTTTTCAGTATGTCCTTCGTATATTTGGCTTGATTGAATGTTCCCTTTGAGTGTTGTTTGATCTGGAGTCCTAGTAAGAAGTTCAGTTCTTCCATCATACTCATCTCAAATTCACTCTGCATACACTTAGCAAACTCTTGACAAAGTTTTTCATTAGTAGAACCGAATATAATGTCATCAACGTATATTTGTACAAGAAGAATGTCATCATCTAAAGATTTGATAAACAAAGTTGTATCAACTCTTCCTTTTGAAAAACCATTATCAAGTAAGAAGGCACTTAGGCGTTCATACCAAGCACGAGGTGCCTGTTTGAGTCCATAGAGTGCTTTCTTAAGTTTGAAGATGTGATCAGGTTTTTGAAAATCTTCAAAGCCAGGGGGTTGTTTCACAAAAACTTCTTTTAGAAATTCGTTCAAAAATGCACTTTTTACGTCCATTTGAAATAATTTAAAATCATCAAAACATGCAAATGCACAAAACATGCGGATAGCTTCTAGTCTAGCAACATGAGCATATGTCTCGTCATAATCAATTCATTCTTCTTGATTATAACCTTGTGCCACTAGACGTGCTTTGTTGCGTAGAACTTGTCCACCTTCACTTAGTTTATTTCGGAGCACCCATTTGGTACAAATTATCGATTGACCAATAGGTTTAGGAACGAGTTCCCAAACTTGGTTTCTCTCAAACTGATTAAGTTCCTCTTGCACGGCATTAATCCAAAACTCATCATTAAAGACATCTTCTATATTCTTAGGTTCTATTTGAGAAATGAAAGCTACATTTGCTGCTATTTTAGAATCTCTAAGAAAGGAGCGTGTACTTACACCTTTTGATACATCACCTATAATGAGTGTCTCTGGATGATCTGGTAAGAACTTCAATGATTCAAATTTATGAGTCAGATCTTCCACATGACTCTTATCGGTTTTTGCTTGTACACCTTCGTTATCACTGTCGCTAGATCTGTGACTATTGAGCTCATCAAAAGTAACGTTAATAGATTCTTCAACAATCATAGACCTTTTATTGAAAATTCTATATCCCTTACTCTTAGCAGTATATCCGAGAAATATCCCTTCATCTGCTTTAGAGTCGAACTTACCCAAGTTGTCCTTGGTGTTCAGGATAAAACGACATCCAAAAACTTTGAAATAAGAAATGTTTGGAATCCTTCCGAACCAAAGTTCATAAGGTATTTTCTTCGAGATGGGTCGAATTAACACCCTATTTAAAACATGACAGGCTGTGCTAACAGCTTCTGCCCAAAAATATTTAGGAAGATTATGCTGATTCAGCATGACTCTAACCATCTCGCTTAGAGTACTGTTCTTCCGCTCCACAACACCATTCTGTTGAGGAGTTCTAGGACAAGAAAATTCGTGGTAGTATCCACTATCATCACAAAACTTTTTGAAATCAATATTTACGAATTTGCCACCATGATCACTTCGGATACGAGTAATCATGAAGCCTTTTTCGTTTTGTACCTTTTTACAAAATATCTGAAATTCAAAAATAGCATCACTTTTGTTTGATAAAAAGTAACCCAAGCAAAACGAGAGAAATCATCAACAATAACAAATGCGTAGAGCTTACCGCCAAGACTAGCGACTCTACTAGGACCAAATAAATCCATATGTATCAACTGCAAAGGTCTAGAAGTACTTACAGTGTTGATGGATTTAAATAGACATGTGTTTTGTTCTTTTGAATGGAATCTCAGGGAGTCCTTTTACCAGCTTCTTAGTACTCAGTCGTGAGATAGTGTCCATATTAGCATGCCCTAATCTCATATGCCATAGCCAGCTTTCATCTAGATTAGCTACTAGGCATCTTCCTGCATTATTAGTACTCTCCAGAAAGAAAACATAAATATTGTCTTCTCTAATCCCTTCATATACGAGATTACCAGATGACATATCATATATGGTACATTTGTCTTTTACAAAGTTGATGCCATAACCATTATCAGCCAAATGACTTATGCTTAATAGGTTATGTTTCAATTCTGTAACTAGACAAACGTCTTTTATTACAGGATAAGAAGATATACCAACAGTGCCATTGCCAATGATATCACCTCTCAGATTATTTTCGAAGGAGACGTATCCTTCTTTCTTCATCGATAGCGTGGCGAACAAATATGCATCACCAGTCATGTGCCGCGAATATCCGCTATCGAGGATCCACTTGCTTTTAACATGAGAGGGTTGAGGGTCCACCTACAAAACAAGTAGGTGAATCCTTTGGTACCCATTTACTGAAGGGTCCATATTGATTAGTCTTAGGTCTCCAAAATAATGTGCGATTGTCAACAAGTTTTCTTGCTAAACAATACTGTGATATGTGTTCATGAGTACCACAATATGTGCAAGTGATTTTTGAAACAGTGTTAGTGGAATCTGTGTTGACATGCCTATTTGGTTTCTTTGAAAACCTATAAGTGAAAGCATGGTGATAATCATGTTTCTTTCGTGCTTTCTGAATTTTAGTCCTCTTAGGTGTATGCTTAGCATTATGACTAAACTTAGGCTGTGTCACAGGTATTGCCTGTTTGCCTAACTTGATTTCTAACTTTTTAGATACCGCAAAAGACTCTTCATATTTAGCAGTCATGTCTAAGAGTCTTTGTTCTGTGACTAAGTGCTGCTTCTTCTCTATGTCATATAACTCTTGTATTTTGACATAGTCTTTCTTTCTTTTCAACTTTGAGGATAGCTTCATGATAGTCTACTTTAAGCTTGGCTATCTCTTCCGTGTTACCGGTAGTAGACGTCTCTTTAATGTCTTCAATAAGACTGGACAGTCTAGCTATCTCGGTTGTGTATGCCTTAATCTCTTTTCGAGATTGCTTATACTTGTCAAGCACATTTCTGTGTTCTTCAAGTAGTTCGCTGAAGGCATTTTCTAATTCATCAAAAGTAAAATCATCATACAAAGGGTTTGAGGATACCTTATCAAAAGCAATAAGACAGACATTGGCATTTTCACAGGGTCTGTCTTCTTCCTCTGTATCACTGGCATCACTTTCATGCCAGATACTTGTGTTTGCATACTTTCGACTAGTTGTTGCTTTTCTGCTTGATCTTGATCTATCGTATGGACTGCTTTTCTTCGAAGTTGGACAGTCCTTCATATGCCCTGATTTCTTGCATCCAAAGCATATTGTTTCATCTTCATTGCTTTCTTGGATATCTCTCTTCCTTCTGTTTGATTTCTCAAACTTTAGGAATTTTCTGAAGTTCTTCACTAGTAGGGCTTGTTCATCACCACTTGATGATTCTTCCTCAGAATCATTGCATGTAGATTTTCTGGCTTGAGCTTTTAAAGTGATAGACTTTTCTTTTGGGGTTGCTTCTTCAAACTCTTGCAGATCAAGCTCATGGGTCATGAGCTTGTCCATCAGTGTTTCCAGAGACATGGTGGTGAGATCGTTTCCTTCAATGATTGCTGTTGTCTTTGGGTTCCAGTTCTTGGTAAGAGTCCGTAGCACTTTTCTGATCTTCTCATGATTACTGTAATCCTTACCAAGAGATTGCAAATGATTAGTAATATCAAGGAAACGTGTGAACATCTGTGTAATTGACTCACCGGATTTCATCTTAAAAGATTCATACTCCTGTGTTAGTCTACTGATTTTGGATTCCTTCACTTGGGAAGTACCTTCATGAGTTACCTCAATAAGTTTCCAAATCTCATGAGACGTCTTGCAGGTTGAAACTCTGTTGAACTCCATTTTGTCAATTGCACAGAACAGTGCGTTGATAGCACGAGCACCTAGACTAGCCTTTGCTTTTTCAGCCTCTGTATATTTGTCATGAGGCTTGTCTACAAGCAGGCAATCAACTACTGTAGGTGCCGGTTTCTTATAACCGTCAACTACTATAGACCAAAGATCAAAGTCAAGTGACTTTAAAAAGAATGTCATTCGTGTTTTCCAGTAGGTATAGTTTGTACCATTAAATAGTGGAGGTCTATTTGTGGATTGTCCTTCACCGTTGAATATTGATTTCACGGCTGCCATATATACTCTATGAGGTTTGTTATATTAGAATATAATCTGCTCTGATACCAATTGTAGGACCGTTGAGCACCTCTAGAGGGAGGTGAATAGAGTGAGTGCGAGTGCAGCGGAAAATAATCACCAATTTAAAATTATAAACAGATAACTATGACAGTGAATAAGAGACGGTAAATAAATATAGCAAGAGATAGAGAGATCAAACTCAGTGACACAACGATGTATATTGGTATCCCTCTGAGAGGACTAATCCATTCTCGAGTAGTCTTGCTCGATATTAATCCACTAAGGCACAAGCTAATTGAGAGCTTGCGGTCTCTTACAACACCGTGCTTGGTGACAAGTGCACGACCAACTTCACAACACCGTGCTTGGTGACGAGCGTACGACCGGCTCCACAACAGAGAGTTTCTGTACTTTGAACAACCTCTTTACAACTCTTGAGAACCAAAAGACTCTAGATCGAATAGATATTACTGGCTTTTGGCTAAGAGAAGTGTAGGTGTGATATGAAAGCTTTTGATTGGATGAAAACACTTATTGAAGAGAGAAGAGAAGATGAAATTGATTGAGTGATTTGGAATGAGAAATTCTCTTCTATTTATAGGTGTTTTCAAGGACCGAACTCGGATAGAATTCGGACAGAGTTCTGATGCAAAGATTTCGCAATTGAACGTTGCATCAGATTTGGAGGCAACAAATATTTAAATTCAAACTGACCGAACTCAGGCCGAACTCGGTTTGAGTTCTGTCTCAGTAAAAATGTAAGACATTTGTCAAATTTTGTTGCAAAATGGAAATGAAATTTTTGGTAGGTGGACTATGGATAGGTAGGCTGTATAGAAAAGTGGATTATGATTAACCTAAGCCAGTATTATCCAGTCGATCTTACAATTTATATCCTAGACTCAATAAAGATAAAATACATAATAAATTGTAAAATGACTCGGACTAGATTCCAATGAAAATAAGCTTCAGAATGATGATTTACGTGCTTGCTGACGTAGTAGTACGCTTGTTGATATTTGATTTCACAAGACCTGAAATGATTAGCAGCAGTTCGTATATTTTGTGTATTGACTTAAGTTTATGTCGATTATTAAAATCGGGTGTGACCATGAAATGGGCCAACAAAGTTGATAAATAAGAGGATGGTTAGAAAGATGGCGACTAGATTTAGAATTCAATGGGAAGGACAATCGAGGAGATTTTGGTTGGGGTGGATCAACGCTTGCAAAGTCTACATTGCATTTCTCTCCCTCCCTCCCCCTCTCTCTCGTTTTTTTTCTTGCTTGTTTCTCTTGTTGCTTTCACTTTCCATTTCCTCTGTGACACACCAACTCAACTGTCACATGCACGATACCTACCCTCCCCCCCCCCCCCCCCCCCCCCCCCCCCAATATGCCCCCATTGGGACATTTCTTTGATGGTACCGTGGTGGGGAGGGAAAGTAAACTCTGATTCTACGATTCTACTCCTTCAAGTCTTAGTAAAGATTAAGCACACAGTTGACATTAATATGGGTACATGCTTTTTCCCTGGATAGATTTTAAGCTTGTCCTGGTTGAAGGTAACTAGCAGATGCTACTCTGGTACAGAACACAGGAGACTACTTTCTGAAGATGCGGCAAACTCAACAAAAGAAAGGAGAGGATATAGTGACACAGCTACTTACTAGAATGTCATGCTAATAATTCTTTATGCCACACTCCATTAGATAGTTAGCAGGTGTGTTTAATTTGGTACCATTTTTTTTGTCGGTGGTTTACCCTCTGAGCTGCCAGTATATGTTTCTGGACCTCGTAGTAGCTGAAAATGAATTCATGTTAAGTCGCCCTTGTACAACATTTTGATGACTTTGTAAACACTTCAATTAGACTTGTTTTCCTCGGGCTGCCTCGCTATATCATAACATGTTGGGCACACCTTTTCTCTAACGAGGCAAATACGTGTCCAGGTGACACTGGATATGAGCCAGTTGTATGCATGGATGGGCACAGAATGCTTGCTCTGGACAGATTTAATTTGATCTTCCCATGAGTTAACAAGGTGTGCTAAGAAGATTGGCTCAAGTGCAGAAGGCAGTGTACTGCTGGGGACGTAGATCTTGCCCTCTACATCTGTTTTAACAAACAATGGAATGTCGTGAGAGTTGCAATTGTCCCATTGGCTTGCGTAGTAATATATAGATGATCTGATGTATATTAACATCTCCATCTTATTTACATATCTGCGGCATATTTTGGCTGTACATCTTCTAAACAACGTGGTAGTTGATCGATTTACTTCCCATCGTTCGATACTTGTTCAGTTCATTTGCTGGATTGCACTAATAGCCTTTTCATGACCTTTTCTCAATATGCTGATTGCTGGCAATTTGCTGTTTTTTTGGCAACATTAATATTGCTGCATGAATGTTAAATATTGGGTCGTTCAGGTTTCAGAATAAAAGTAGCTAGAGCCGCTGATAATCATGTATAATAAAGGAAGTCAGTGGATGAATGAGCTAAAGAATACTATTCTCATGCTCACTTCCTGCTTGTTTTTTATCTGACAGGTGAGGCCGTACCCAAGGCAGGCATTTACCAATGGAGAAAGTGCTTCGACTCTCGCTGAACTGGGGTTGACCAGCAAGCAGGAAGCCTTATTCTTGGAATTGATTTAGAAGTGTGGTCTCTTTAGTACAAGTGCTGTATGAAATAACTTAAATGACAGAGCTATTCATATGAGATCTGGGAGGTAGCATTGCCCAAGGTACCCAAATGCAGCTACTGAGATATGGCGGTCTGAAACACCCAAAGGGTTCCATCAGTTGCTTTCGTCCGATTTCCCGTCTTACTGTACTCATGACCACTGTTTTGTATATACTATATATAAATAACTTGTTTGATGGCGTAAAGCGAGGAAACAAGGTGTGTTGAGGGGTTGGAGGTGGGATTGGGGGATTATCCATAGTTTGCGAAAAACACGGCAAAAGAAAGAAATTTTAAGGGTACCTTTGTATTATAGTCTTAAAGAAGCTTATGATACATTTCATGGTGATGGGTGAACTATATGCTGATTGTCTTAAAGAAGCTTATGATACATTTCATGGTGATGGGTGAACTATATGCTGATTGTCTTGAAGAAGCTTACATGGTGATGGGTGAGCTCTATGTTTAAGTGTTTTAAAGAAGCTTATGATACATTTCATGGTGATGGTTGAACTCTATGCCATTTTCTTTTTCAATGCTAATTGTTCATGATATGTGTCGCTTCTCTGTGGCTTGAAGCCATTATCTGCTCATATATTGTTAACTTGACACGGTTCTTTGGAACTGAGAATTACCTAGCTTCCTTTTATAATGTGGTACCTGTAGCCGAGGACTGAGGTGGTGTTTTCGAAGACGGTGTGTGTTTCCTGGACCCTTAGGTTGCGTTTGGTTCATTGTAATGTAATTGTAATCGTAATGGAATTGGATTTGTAATGTAATTGAGTTTGTAATGTAATGGAATTACAATTACATTACTATGTTTGGTTGAAGCATGTAATCAAACCATGTAATGTAATGTCAATTGCATTCATATGTTTGGTTTACCATGTAATGTAATTAAGTTTCTAATTTAATATTTTTTAAATACAACATAAAATTTAAAAAGTGGATCACTAAATTTTTTTAAAAATTTAAAAAGAAAAAAACTAAAAATAAATAATAAATAAATAAGGGAAAAATGGTTTGTTTTCTGCTAAAAAAGACCAAAAAATGACAAAAAATAAAAAATACAAAAAATGACAAACGAACAAAACAGAAGGAAAAAAAACCAAAAATGAAAAAGCGATAAAAAAGAAAAACGACAAAAAAAGATCAAAAATGTGAAAACCATAAAAAGTGACCAATAATGATAAAAAATGACTAAAAACAAAAAAAAATGACAAAAAAACAACAATAAATGAAAGGAAAAAAGACAAAAAAACGACAAAAAACAAAAAAAAAGGGAAAAAAATGAACAAAAACGACAAAAAAAGAAAAAAATGACAAAAAACGATAAAAAAGAGCAAAAAAATAAAAAACGATAAAAAGGAACAGAAATGACAAAAAACGAAAATACGAAAAAGACAAAAAACAAGAGGGAATTAAAACGAGAAAAAAACGATAAAAAGATTAAAAAACTTGCCAAAAAAAAAAATCCAAAAAACGACAAAAAATGGAACAAAAACGACAAAAACAACAAACAAAAAGAAAAAATGAGCATAAACGACCAAAAAAATGAAAAAAGACCCCCAAAAAAGCAAAAAGAGGATAAAAAAAAGCGACAAAAAACGTGCAAAATCGACAAAAAACGATAGAAGACGATAAAAACGTGAAAAATGGTCAAAAACGTACAACATCGACAAAAATCGATAAATAACATGCATAAATGGCAAAAGAGTGCAAAATCGACAAAAAATGATAAAAAACGTAAAAATTAACCAAAAACGATAAAAAAAAAAAGGACAAAAATGAACCAAAACGACAAAAAAGGACAAAAGAACAAAAAAATGACAAAAACGACAAAAAAAAAATAAAAACAACCAAAAAACGAACAAAAATGACAAAAAAAAGAACAAAAACGACAAAAAAGGCCAAAAAACGAAAAAAAAAGACCAAAAATAACAAAAAACGACAAAAAAAAAAAACAAAAACAACGAAAAACGAACAAAAACGACAAAAAACGAACAAAAACAACAACAAAAAGGACAAAAAAAGACAAAAAACAAACAAAAACAACCAAAAACGAACAAAAATGACAAAAAAACGAACAAAAACTACAAAAAACGAACAAAGGACAAAAACGACAAAAAAACCGAACAAAAATGACAAAAAACGAACAAAAATTACAAAAAAACGAACAAAAACGACAAAAAAAGACCAAAACGAACAAAAAAAGACCAAAAACAACAAAAAAGGACAAAAACGACAAAAAAACAAAAACAACGAAAAACGAACAAAAATGAAAAAAAAAAACGAACAAAAACGACAAAAAAGGACAAAAACAACAAAAAAGGACAAAAACGACAAAAAACAAACAAAAACAACAAAAAACGAACAAAAATGACAAAAAACGAACAAAAAACGACAAAAAAACGGACAAAAACAAACAAAAACAACAAAAAACGAACAAAAATAACAAAAAACGAACAAAAACGAACAAAAACGACCCAAAAACGAGAAAAAACAAACAAAAACAACAAAAAATGACCAAAAACGAACAAAAATGACAAAAAAACGAACAAAAACGACAAAAAACGAACAAAAATGACAAAAAACGACAAAAAACAAACAAAAACAACAAAAAATGACCAAAAATGAACAAAAAGACCAAATTATAGCATACCAACCTTCCGCTTAAGTTGTAATGTAATTGCGATTACATAGGTTTTATGATATAATTGAGTTTAGAAGAAACTGATGTAATGTAATCAAACTTGTAATCGCGATTACATTATATCTAATTTTTTTTGTCGAACCAAACACCCGAGTTAGATTGACAACGTAATGCCAATTACATTACGTTGTCCAATCCTGCAAACCAAACGGGCCCTTAGTTTTTATAGATTCGAAGTATAAGAATAATATGGATACTTTTTGAGTGATTATAGTTCATAATATTACTGATAGAAGTGACTATAGTTCACTAACACTGAAGTATAGTTTGGTGCCTATTTGAAGTTTCATAAAACAAGGATGTGGACCTTTAAAAACATAGATGTTACAAAAAAAAAAAGGACTTTGTTACAGTCGACAGGGAGTGATGCAGGCAAAATCCTGTCGTTCCACTTCGCTAATCCAAAACCTCCTGTGAAAAATATATTCCTAGGCGTAAGCCTTAGAAAATCATTTGGAAAGATGACATAATTTTGGGTTATAAAAATCACACACTACCAACATGTAGGATACCGATTTAGTATTTCTCAAGTTTACTTGAAATTAGTATAGGATAACTCTCTGAGCTTCACATACAATTAGGTTGTAGCCGTATTGGAATTGAGTTTGTAATGTAATAGAATTACAATACCATATTTAGATTACATGTAATGAAATAGTAGTAATTATTTGTATCATTTTGACAATTATATTCGTGACATTTATATATTTTTGTTTTTGCCAACCTTAACATTTATAAAAAATTAAAACAATAGAAAATTAAAACGAATTAACACACAAAAATTAAAATTAAAACAAAGATAACTTGAACAATAACAAAATAACTAACTAAAATTAAGTTACAAAAATTACAAAACAATAAATTAAAAAAGTAATAATAAAAAATAAAACAAAAAAAATTTTAAAAACAAAAATAAATAAAATACTACAAAAATTAGGAAAATTTAAAATTATTATATAACTTTAAAAAAATAGTAAATAAATAAATAAATAATAATTTTGTAAGTTTCGAGTTGTAATGTAATTGCGATTATATGAGTTTTATAATGTAATTGATTTAAAATAATAATAATGTAACGTAAACAAGCTTCCATATATATATATATATATAATGGGTAATTGTGGTGAACTCTCCTCCATTGGGGCTCGAACTCCCAACTACTTGGGCCGCATGCATCTCTCTTAACCACTAGACTAGAGGTCATTTGCTATATATATATATATATATATATATATATATATATATATATATATATATATATATATATATATATATATATATATAACATCAGATTTACAATCTAATATCAATTATATTATATTATTCAACAGTGTAAAGCAGATATACCCTTAGGGGGCGTTTGGTATGCTCAATACTATATATCGAAAATTATATATTATCGGGAATCGAATTTGCGGTAGTTAAATTTTCTGGAGAATTATATTCCTATGTTGGTGAATATATAAATATTTTCAAAAACAAAATAAAATTGATAAATAAATAAATAAATAAAAGGATTAAAACTGAGATTAAAAAAAAAACAACAACAAACAAAATTCTTAAAGAATAAAATAAATGAAAAACCTTTCTTAAAAAGGAAAAAGATAAAAAAATGAAAAACAAAAACAAAATCATTATTAAGGAATTGAAAAAAATAAAAATAAAAAAAACGCTTTAAAAAAATTAAAGAAGATTTTAAAAAACCTAAAAACAAAAAGAATTCTTAAAAAACTAAAAAAGCAAAAAACACAAGAAATACAAAAAAAAGTAATAAATGAAAAAGGATAATTTAAAAAAAAAGAGTATTAGGAAAAAAAATTAGAAAATTAAATTGACCATGCAAAAAGAAAATATATCCACACATTCTCATATTTTAAGGAGATATGATTCTCATGTTTTGTGGGATAAATTGTTTATATGAAAATTCCTAATGTCCGTAAATAAATTTTTATACGCTAAACAATCATGGGAATAGATTTTCCAAACTTTTTTTTTGTAATAAAAAAAAATCACTATACCAAACGACCTTTGTAAGTAATTTACTTACAGAATGATGGGCAGGGGCTGCAATAGTGGCGAGGGGTTGGAGTCGAATGAGGCCCAACATTATGTTATCAACAATCCTCCTCCGGCGAATCCCCCCTTCTGCCATACTCTCTCTATTCTTCCATCCTTAACTTCCTCAGCCCATATTATATATGTGTGTTTGATCTCATTAACGGTCAAGCTATGCAAATTTGGCATTAAAGTACTAAGAACCATTTGTTGAGCTTAACGTTGTAGAGGGACACAGAAACTATTTCACTATCAACTCCGGCTCCAACTCCAACTCAGATCGAGAGTGATAAGGCGAAAAAATCGAGTGGATGATGATGCTTCCCAGAGCTTCACATACAATTAAGTTGTAATGGTAATGGAATTGAGTTTGTGGGATACCGATTTAATATTTCTCAAGTTAACATTTATTAAAAAAAATAAAATTTAAACAAAAAAAATTTAACCAATTAAAATAAAATCTTAAATTTCAAAATTTTAAATCTACCAAAATTACAAAAATTAAATTAATAAAAAGTAATAATAAAAAATTGAAATTGAAAAATCTAAAAAACTAAAAATAAACAAAACATTAATAAAAATTAAAATACTACAAAATTAGAAATGATAAAAAAAATGAAAAATATAATAAACAAAAGGATAAAAACTGAGATAAACCAAAAAAAGAACAAGAACAAAATTCTTAAAATATAAAATAAATGAGAAATCATTCTTAAAAAAAATGAAAAATATAAAAACAAAAAAAGAACCAAAAAAAGCATTCTTAAGAAAATGAAAAACAGAAAATAAGAAATAGAAAAAAGATAAAAGAAGATTTAGAAAACTGAAAACAAAAAAAAAACCAAAAAATAATATTAATAAATGAAAACAAATAAAAATATTAAAAAAAAGAGTATTTACGAAAAAAAAATGATCATGCATATATACAAAATGAGACTAGAATTTAGAAAACGGACTAGGAATGAGACTTACTATTATACAAAATGAGCTCCTACACTCTAAATCTAGAATTTAGAAAACGGGATGGACCTTACTGATGATGCTCTTACGGAATGGTGGGCAGGGGCTGCAGCAGTGGTGAGGGATTGGGCTCGAATGAGGCCCAACATGATGTTAGCAATCCTTCTCCTCCAACGAACCCCGCCTTCTGCCATAGGCTGAGCCAGTACCAGTGCCATACCGACACTATATGCATGTTTGGTCTGAAGAACGATGGATCTCTCGTCGTCGCCATTCATTATATATACTAGTGGATAACCCGTGCCATAATGGCACAGACACGAATCCGGCATTCTCGACGTAGGCGTGCAGGCATCGGGCCAACGCCAGGGAGTTCTGGACGGAGACGCGGCCTCCGAATCCGGCCTTCTCGACGTAGGCGTGTAGGCACCGGGCCAGCGCCAGGGACCCGAGCCCGGCGAAGGCGGATACGGCAAAGACCACGGTGTCGGCGTTCGGGGCGACGTGGGGCCTCATGGAGGCGAAGACGCATAGGGCCATCGCGGGGCGTCCGAGGGCGGCGAGGCCCGAGACGACAGCGGTCCAGGAGACGTCCCTGTGCGGCATTCCGTAGAACACCCGCATGGCGTGGTCGGTAGAGCCGCATCGGGAGTAGGCGGTGAGCAGGACGGTCTGCACGAAGGGGTCGGACCGGAATCCGAGGAGGAGGGCGTGTGTGTGGAGCGACCTGGTGGCGACGACGGCGGTGGTAGTGTTGAGGAAGGAAGAGAAGGTGTTGAGTCGGGAGGGACGCGGCGACGGAGCATTTAGGAGTAGATGGAGAGTGGGTCGGCGGAGATGGCGATGGCGGTGTTTAAGGAGAAGGGGTTGGTCATGGCGGAGAAAAGGGAGGCGGCGAAGGAAGAGTCGGCGTCAGCGGCGCGATGGAGGAGGCTGCTTGCGACGAAGGGATTGCGGAAGAGGTCGGCGACGACGGCGTGGGCGAGGATGGAGCGGAGGCGGTGGAGGGAGGGGCGGTGCAAGAGGAGCTGGAGGCGGGGGTGCCGTTGTGTCACGACCTGGTCCCAATTTTCTTGGGTCGAATCGGATCATGCCCAGCCTGCACCGTTGTTGAGACGGCGGCAGTAAGCTGTATCTTCCATATGTAGGTAATCAACAACTCAATCTAATTTGCCACAATCTTTAATATTCGATAAATTAAAACTTGTTCAGTACAGAGTACAATCTTAAAACCACCAACTGAAATAACATTGTTTTAAAACAAAACTATCAAACTGGAAAATAGCATCTAAAAAGAAGCAACATCATCATCAAGTACGCCATCCTCAGGAAGCACAGCAGGGTATAGCTCAGGGTCATAGTAGCTACTAATCAGTAGCTCTGCATCCTCATAAGGACCTAAAAATATAGTCTCCAGTCAGGAGGGAGCAAAATACAAATTCATGATATTTTAACAATTGAAATTAATAATGGAATTATGCACTTTTAAACAATTTGAAATAAATGATTTTCCAACAGTTAAAACAGTGTGATATGAATAGGTAATGAATATGACCGGATTGGATTTGTTACAGTAATATCCTAATGATATGGTATGGCTTATCCCCGTGTGTTTGAGGGGTAAGCTAATACATTCAGTTATACTAATTGGATGTGGTCATATCCACTACACTACTCCCCAGTCCCCAATAGTTACAGTAGTTACAGTCAATGCTCTCAAAGAGAGTTCCGTGTTGTACCGTGGTTTAAACTTGCATTAAAATAATTATTAACTAATTGTAATTTACCACGAAAATGTACTTGCCTCAAATGATTTGACTGGACGGGTCGATACGTCGGAATGGGAATTCAGGTTCTTCCTTGAAATCCTATATTCGGAAACTTGTCTCAGAAAACCAAAGTTGCCAATGATGCTATACTAGTTGCAATCTCTAGTTGTGTCCTAGTCAATTTTAGTCTTTATTTAGCTAACACAACCAAAACGCTATTTATTAATGCGTTGCAATTAAGAAACATCAATTTACATTTAATTTCGAGAAAAAATGTATTTATCGATTTATTTGGAAAAACTTTGGTATTTTATAATTATATAAATATAAAACTAAGATTTTTCCTTTTTAATGAGAAATACGTGAATTTCTATTTTAAATTTACAACTTAATTGCTAAGTGACAAAACATTTATTATTATATTTTTTTTTAAAAAATACAATAAATAGTTATCATTTTATACTACGTTTCCATAACCAAAATCATCCAGAAAATAAAAGAAAAAATAAAATAAAACCTACGCTATTACAATCTCACAACCAGAATAAATAAATAGGCTTATGCCCTTACAGATCAATTACATGAATTTAAATAAGAATAAAAGTTTGGTTAGTCCTGAAAATTTATCCTACAATTTAATTTATAGAATAAAATAATAATTTAAACTAAACTGAATTTGTTTTATGAGTCTCAGATTTGGCCCAATAATCAACATAGCTAATGCCTCAACGTCCGGGTAATACCGGTTTCGTTTGCATTTCGCTAAGGGCCCATTGACCGGTACGGTCGTCGGCCAAAATCTAATTTATAAATATTTTTGAAAACTGATTTGAAATCCATTTTATAAATTCATAAAATTTTTGGCAGCACTCCCTCTATTTTCGGGTTAACCCAAAACTGGGAGAATGCTAGAAACAACCAATCAACTAGTCCCAAACCATGAAAAAACCCATCAATAATTCCAGGAACTCTTCCGAGACAACTCGGAAATTCCGAATTTAAACCATTAGAACAAATTTCCGGAATTCTGAATTTAAATGGAAACTCCGAAATACAGAATTTTCCCGAATCAAATCTCAGAGAATTCGATAAAAACCACAGAACCAAAAATGGTTTTCGGGAAATCCGAAAACCAAGACGTAGAGCAAAGACCGAATTCCCGGGAAGAAATCGGGGCCAATTCATCATAGACACGACACGGGAGGGACGAACTACTCTGAATATTCAGAAATTACCCAATACTGACGGAATCTGAAGTGTAGCCTCAGACTCGGAACGTGTCCAGCACTCGCGGACAGCAAGGAAATCAGCGAAACAACAGATCTGGGTCGGGGCACGCTGGCCGAGTGGGGCGGAGCCGCGCGGGGTGGCTCGGAAACGGCCGAGTGGAGCCGGGGTCGGCGCGCACGGGAAACGGCGGTGCTGGTCGGCCGGGCGAAAGGTGCGCTGGCTCGAAGTCGGCCGGGAACAACAGCGGTCGGTTGCGGAAAAAGGGGCGCCGGGCTAGGGGTTCGGCCAGGGATCGGCGCTCGGGCGGAGGGCCGATGGTGAGGGCGCGGCGGCGGGGAGGGTCGCCGCTCGGGAAACTCGGGCGCCGGTCTAGGGCTGGGTTGGAGAAAAATGGTGAATGAAAAGTGAGAGAAAGAGAGGGTTTATAAAGGATCTGTCGTGGGGGTTACGGAAATGGAGAGTCGCAGCAGTTTCGGAAGAGAGAGGGGTGAAGTCTGCGGCCATGAAGGAAGGAGAGGGAGAGTCAGCGGTTGGGTGCCAAGGGGTCGGCCATAGCCGAGCAGTAGAGAAGAAAAGGAAAAATCTTTTTTCCTTAACAACTAAAGAAGGAAAGAGAAAAAAATTGAGTTTAATAAAGAATTTTTTTCTCTTTAATGATTATTTTCTTAAACAATAAAATTTGAATTATTATAACTAATGGATTTTAAGCATAAAAATCAAATTTGGGTTTGATTTCAAAATGGATCGAGATGAGTCCGGAACAGGTTCGGGACGAGTCAGGCCAAACTAAAATCCAGAAATTTATTAATAATACCACTTTTCCTAAATAAATAATTTATATTAATAATTAGCTAATTAATTATTTAACTGAAATAATTAAGGATTCTAGATGGGTTCGGGACTTGGGAACGAGTTTAAGTCTGGGTCAACCAAAACAAAAATCCATGATTATTTATTTTAAAATTAGTAGTTTTCTATTTAGCTTTTAATACTAATTTGGCAAAATATTAATTTAGCAAACACAAAATTTTAATAATTTAGAAAAATAACAAAAATCAAATTTCCAGAATTAATTAACTAATTCAAGTTAAAAATAATTAACTAAAAGTTTACGGGTTTCACACGTTGGAACAACCGGTTGCTCCGCACCCAACATGGGACATCCTCCTCTCTTGTAGAGAGAGGGACAATTTAGTCCTTTCATTATCGTTGAACCAAAGCACATGGGTTGGACCAAAAATCCAATGTACTTTATATTATAGATGCATCAATTGCTGCGACCTACCGTAGGCTTATCATGAGAAAAAAAATGGTCATATTGAGTTTTATGTTCCCGTAATGATATTGGAATCCAGACTCAAGAGAGCCGAAAACATCTGTACAATCTAAATAACAAATACAGTCATCAAAAAGGAACCTCCCAAAATAAATGCCCATGGCAATGAGAAGCTAATATCATGGAATTTTATTGTTCATTTCACAGGTTTAATTCAGAAGCAACATTGAAACCAAAAGTTAATAGATTTCAAATAAGCGGAGGGCAACCACTAATGATGCTCCAATAGATACTACATCCCTCACTATTTATAAATTATAAATATTACACACACACGCGTCATGAAACCTTCTGTTTTAGTCAGCAGAACTCTTTAAGGCTATGAAAGTCTCTCCTTCCGTTTACTCCGCACCCAACATGGGACCTCCCCTCTTATAGAGAGAGGGACAATTTAGTCCTTTCATCATTGTTGAACCAAAGCACATGGGTCGGACCAAAAACTCATTGTGCTTTATATTATAGATATAGTGTCCAAAAAAAGACCACACATTTACTATGGCGCCCAAATGGCTTTTTGCACTGAAAGCTACTTCCCAAATGGCTTTGTGGCACTGAATATACCGAATGGCTTGTGGCACTGAAAGCGACTTCCCGAATGGCTTTTTGCACTGGATCTACAAAATTATCAGTCAAACGCGTTGACCGTCAATGTCGGACAGTTTTCCTCAAAAGCGGAGAGTGATATTTTAGGAGTGTCAATGCTGATAAAGACATTCAAAGAAATCGAAAAATTAAAGAGGATTGCAGAATAATATTTTAGGAGTGTCAATAACCGCTCCCTGTGTCTACACTAATAATGTCCTTTACACCCACATTGCACTTCGACACTAAGAGCATCTCCAACCCTATTGTCTTGTTAAGTATTGTGAGTCTTAGGTGGCTCCTATGTGGCATGAGCCACAAGACAATGTCTTGTTCATGTGGCAAAATTATATCTCAAAAGACAAATGAGATAGAAAAACTCTCTCCAATGCAAAAGTATTGAGGAGACAATAAAAATTATTTTTTCCAACTTCCAAGGCAACTTTTAAGACAACTACTCATATTCTTTCTTTTTTCTAATATTTTTATTCACAATTGATGACATGGAAGAGAAGACATTGTCAAGTGCATTCACTACAACAGATATGAGATACGATAGCTTGCTCAGAACGTTGTAGAATGCTTATTATAGCGTATTCTGTCCGCTATAAATGCCCCCCGCTATAATTGCCCCATGTACAAGAACGCTATAAAGTTATAGCATTCATGAACGCTATTGATGGATTATAGCGTTCCATGGCGCTATAGACATGTTATAGCATTTAAGAACGATATACCAGCGTTATAGCATTTAAGAACGCTATAGGAAAGTAATAGCATTCGTGAACGCTATTGAGTTACTATAGCATCCATGAACGCTATAGACTTGTTATAGCGGTGACAAATGCTATAGAGTTTACATAGCATTTACGAACGATATTGTTTCTTAATAACGTTTGTTAACGCTATAAGTTATTTATGGCGTTCGTGAACGCTGTTGATGTTTAATTGCGTTCATGTATGTTATTATTTGTTAATAGCTTTTCGATGCAAATTAGTTTTTATAGCGTTTCTTTCGCGCTATTATATATGCACCAATAGCATATCAGAATGCTATTGCAGAATGCATTGGTGTAAAGAAACAATTCACATAGCATAGTATTGCAGCACATCAAAATAGCATTGCAGATATACAGAATGCCACAGGATATCTATTGCATATATACACAGACTGCGGGTATTCAAAAATTTAAATGCTTTTCGACGAATCAAACACATAATAAATTCCGAACATAAGTAAATTCATTAATTTCACTGTCAAGAACACATTGAAAATCCTTCATAATTTCTCCAAAATTAAACATTAACAGCGTAGTCAGCGTTTAATTGTTTCCATCATATATCCAAAATGTTGCATATCCAAAATTTAGCTCGAACCCTTCGAGCCTATCCACAACCAAAGCTCCTCAGAAATCCTCTTACTTCATCCAACCTACACAAATATAGGGGGAAACATTAGTGTTCTTGGTTAATAAACAAGCAGTTGAATTTATGAGTTAACTATCAATAGAAAATTGCCTAAAATTCTATGAGTAATAATCATTGCACAATTTTCAAGCTCAAGGGTCTAGTCATACGACATGCATCATTACGCAGTGCTTGAAGAAGTCTAAGATAAAATACAACAAAGCCTATATCCCAATTTGGGGTTTAAAACTCCAACATATAACAATATCAACTATATCAAAGGGAAAAAACATCCTTCAAGCTATGGAGCTTATTTTAAGGCAATGAGGGATTTCCCTGTCGTGTTGCTTGTTATCGTTGGGCATGGTCTCAAACCAGACATTTATTACCTAGTTCATACCCTGTGGCAGTCCACTCTACCATGTAAAATCTCATTACACCTGCGAGCTACTCAGCCCAATTTTTTGCCATCTAGTAGTAGCTATATCCTTGATAACTGAATGGAGGGATCTACAAGTTTAATAGTAAACATAAGGTATAAACACATGCTCTCTTAAAGGCGTATCATAGCTTTCACTTTCTCCCCATAATTAAACGACTAATTTTAGTAATCTTTCGTAGTAAGTTGATAGCTTTTACTTGCAATTGAGAGAGATTGTTTCAAACCATTGTTTTGACTCCCAGACAGATAAAAAACCACGAATAATTTGATCTTGAAATCAACAACCCACAAGATAGAGGGGTCTGTCCAAAAGCTAACCTTTATCTTTAAATAATTGTTCTCGTCTTCTGAATTCTACCAAATGACCGCAGATGCAATCAAACTGGAAGTATTAGCTTGAACCATGGTGGGCAGAAGAGTTGCACCACTTGATTCCCTTAAGAATAGTTGCATCTAGTAGCTAGGAGTTCCGTATTGTTGCCAAGAGTTAAAGATAATGGTATCTGGATTCCACCTAAATAATGTAAAAAAAAAAAAAAAACCACATTTGCTATAGTTTCATCAGAAGACTACATAATCTACTGTTATAAACTGTTAGTCAGAAATAAATTAATAGAACTTGGAAATGAACTCCAATCTTTGATATATAATTGAATGTACTTCCCAAGACAATTAATCTGCAACATTTCAATAAGTCTAACATCTATTCAGAAAATCAAAACTGAATTTGTAAAAGGTCTATTACCCGCGATCATTGTCATTGACAAATAGTGGAGCATAGCTTGCCATATCCACAACATCACTGTATGACAAACAAACTCATCAGCCACCTTGAGTCGCACAGCAGTTATAGGAAATAATTTTGTTGGACATTCAAAGTTAAAAATGTACACAAAGAGATCTATAATATTCAAGTATTCTTTTGGGTTTTATCATATAATGAGTAGAAGTCTCACTTTGCAATGCTCATTAGTTCAGTATGAGAAGACCAACACTTGTTTGACAACTATAATGTCACAGAATGAGAAAAGATACAGCATAAACAAGGATCGACCCATTTGATCTCCACTATTTCTCTATGGATGGTCGCATCTTTCTAATTAAAATAACTGTCATAAATCACATGAATTGCATGAAAAAACAAAAATATACAAATATGCTAGTTAGAAAGCCTCTTTTACAATTTCAGCCTACTACTACCAAACATCAAATAAAAACTTCATTTTTTGCTTTATAATGTAGTAGTCTTAATGTGGTTAGTTAGCATAAAAATGCAAAAATGTGTGTTCTAGGATATGCGCATTATGGTGGCCAGCTTCTGCTTACAGCAATAAAGTGTAAGTTTTATAGAATATAAAATATAAAGCCTAGTATCAAGGTTAAAAAGAACCAGCAAAGCAAGGATGTCGCCACAAGGAAGTGGGAACACCTAAGGCCTCGTTTGGTTCGCGGAATCTCCCGGTTGAGAAAGGAAAGTGATTACTTTCCTATGTTTGGGCGCCCAAGGAATTGAGGAGGAAAGGAAAGTGATTCCCAATGGAAGGGAAATTAGGGGGGAAAGTGATTCCATCCATCCAAGGAAGGAATCACTTTCCCACATTGAAGTATTCACTTTCCTTTCCAAATTTCTTGGCATTGCCAAACATCGGAAATAAAAATCAATAGGAATTAAAGTTTCCCAAAGGAAAGGAAATGACAAGGAATTGATTTCCTTTCCCTTCCATTCCGCGAACCAAACGAGGCCTAAATGTCATTCTTTGGATGACATGAACAAATATAAGCACCTATTTTGTTTCCAACCCAATAAGGAATCCAGCTTCAGCTAGTGCAGCAAGGAGACTACCTTTTCCAGCATCATTGCCCATCACAGCATACTCACTAACAAAAGCCTGGAATAAAATACGGCATATGCATAAAGGTAATTAACTGCAACTATATTGAAACTTAATGCATGATTTATTTAAAATTAGGATGATCATACCTTAGGCCTAGAGCGGGACGTGCTGTCGAATTTATGAGACAATGAAAATAAACTGCTAGCACCAGTATAAATCTGTTCAAGGAGTGGCATCACTATAACCTATCAAATTCTATACAAAAGAACGATTCAATAACTATATTACTTCCAAATTTAAATGCATAAAGACATGTTAGTAGGAATGTTGGTTCATTCTCACATGAAAATCATACAGTTCAGCATGATGATCTAAGCCACGAGAAGACCCATCACAGTTTGAAATTATCTTAATGTCTGGATAAGCACTTTTTATTGCATAGTAGAACTTGAGGTAGTTTCCTGTTAAATGGCATGTAAAGAATATGTCAGATACTTACAACTAACAGCTAAACAAATTATAAAGGAGAATTTTTTTTCAATGCAGCAACACCATAAAATGTAATATTGAATGTGGAATTCGAAATCAATGCCCATATTTGGACTACCAAGTTTTTAACATAACTTTCAGATTTTTGACATTTGAAATGTACATCTCTGCTGATAAATGTTGGTCACTTCACCAGCATGGAAGGTTCTCCGATTAAGAAAGAATCAATTGTGGTGCAAAATAAAAACTAAGCAGGCTCCACAGGAATATTGACCAAAAAGATCAATTAGATGTTGACTGATACCAAACCTTCAGTTAAGAGGAAAGTTCTGGCCAGAAAAAATTATAGCAAGGGAGGATCATTCCATTAAGCTTGGAAACCTTGCCAATAGATAACAAAAATTCCGGAATGATGAAGGAGTTTGAGTTTAAATGATCCACATTCTCCTAGACAAAGAAAGAGTCTAAGGGAACAGTGTAGATATGCATGTACATATAAAATAATTTGTTCTATCAGATTAACAAAGTTCTTTAGCATGGATATTTTATTGAAATGACTTAAAAGTTCATGCCAACATGTATAACCACTATAACTAGGATCATTTGTCAAGGAAAGGCATGTTGACACATATGTGTGCAATACTCCAAAGAAAAAAAAAGGATACTCTTCTGAACAAGCTGAGGAAGTTTGATATTCAAATTCAATATAAGAAAAATGTGCTAACCTCATATCGTCTAAGATTTATATTAAGAGAGACCATAACAGAAAGTACAACATCTCGTCTAGCATATTTTATTTTGAAGGGTTGTGTAGAGAAACTTTTGTCAAAAAAATTCATTCGGGTGGCATAATGGTAGCGTTCTGAAATCTATTCCACTCGAAATCCCTAATGCTAAAAATATTTTTTCTTCTCTCTTCACATCAGCCAGAAACCAAAGATGAGAGAACCTTTTCTTCTTCTCTATCCTCCCTCTACCCCAAATTCCAACATAATAAATCCTACAAAATCGACGCCGAACTCCATCGCCATGGCGTCACATGCATCGACGTCGATCTTCATAGGCACGAGCGGCGGCGGCGGCAGTGGCAGCGGCGATGGTGAAGATGCTGAGCCAATTGCGGGCACCGTGGTTGGCTAAGGTTTTCCTCTGAACGAGTGTCCTTATCTTTCTTCTTTTTTTCTTCTTTTTGATGCTAGCGATGTGCAGATTCAGATGGCTAAGGTTTTTTTTTCAAGAACACTCTCGCTTCAAAATAGAAACAAAGTATCGGCATCGGAGTTTTCTGTATGTAAGTGTAGCAATTTTCTTTTTGTATTCATTGTCATTTTATTAACACTTCTTCCTGTTGACACGACAAACCATGATACAAGCTTGCTGGAATGGTCATGACCAATTTTAGAGAGAATAAGTTATAATATTTTTTTCATACTGATTCGATTTTGAATTTTAGACAGAATAAGCTATAATGTTCTTCAATACTGTCTTTGTTTGATATCAGAAAAGCAAGCATGTCAACTGTTTGTGTAAATGCCTGAGAGAAGCTAACCACCTGACAAGAGGGTTGATTGTAATCTCTAACTACCTTAATTTCTCTGTAATAAAAGCCATGAAAGAAATCTTCCAGTGTGTTTAGGAAATGGGTTCAGAATTGAATGCAATTAAACAAGAAAATATAGTAAAATTAACAGCTGTACTGGGTTTATTAAAAAAATTAGGTGTGTGTAACATGCTTGATAGGATGGTGAATCTTTCTTCATTTGATTCCCTGAAAGCCTATGAAGATCGACGTCGATGCATGTGACGCCATCGCGATGGAGTTCGGCGTCGATTTTGTAGGATTTATTATGTTGGAATTTGGGGTAGAGGGAGGATAGAGAAGAAGAAAAGGTTCTCTCATCTTTGGTTTCTGGCTGATGTGAAGAGAGAAGAAAAAATATTTTTAGCATTAGGGATTTCGAGTGGAATAGATTTCAGAACGCACCTGAATGAATTTTTTTGCTGATGAAATGAACGAAGAATCTCTCATGTAACCAAATAAAATTTTTTGGGTGAGGAGAGCGATGATTGGGGATGGGAGGGGGCTGATCAAGAAAAGTGAGGAGAGAAACTTTTTAAGGGATTATTTTGTGTAAAATTAGAGGAGGGAGCATGTGAATTAGGAGGGAGAGTGAAATTTTGGAGGATCGAAATATATATAGAAAAAATTAAGATTTCCCCAAAAAATTTACAAGAACAATATTTGCCTTGCTATAGGGCAAAAAATATTTAGCAACTTTTATTGTTGTTGTTGTTAATGTCTGTACACCAAGTTAATAGTGCAGCCGAAAAAATATTTGTCAACGAATTTTTTTTGTTTTATTAAAAACATTATTTTGCAACGAATTTATCGTTGCTTATTAATCCCTAGGATTAGGCAACAAAGACTTGCTAATGCAGAAAAGCTTTGTTGCGGAAAGATGTATTTAGCAACAAATCTAAAATTTGTTGTAAAATATTACTTTTATGAACGAAAAATCGTGCGTTGCTAAAAAAGTCGTTGCTATACGGGATATTTCGTGTAGTGTTAGGGTTCCTGAAACAAACCAAGAACATCAAACACAACAAAAATACGTTAGGGTTTCTGAATTGTACATAGAAAAAGAATTTCTATCAGAGAAATTTGTTTCATTTTTCATTCATGTACGTTAGGATTTTTGCATTAACACAAATTCGTTTTTGCATTAACATAAATTCGTTTTTCGTTTTTGCATTAACACAAATTCGTTTTTGCATTAACACAAAAATACGTAAGGATTTTTGCATTAACATAAATTCGTTTTTCGTTTTTCAAGGATGATAATCATACGCCATAGAATTAGGGTTCCTGAAACAAAATGAAAAAAAGCCATAAAGAAGAATATAAAGACTTACACACTATAAGATCCCTCACGAAAAATCCAAATAATCCCTCACGAAAACCCCAAATAATCTATCAGTCGGTCGGTCGGTCTTTAGGGTTTTCGTGAGGGGAGAGCGAGACCGAGAGAAGAAGATGAGGAAGATGGAGGGTTTCGTGAGGGGAGCGTTACCTGAGGAAGATGGAGGGTTTCGTGACAGAGAGAATGAGGAGGAGGGTTTCCGGAAGGGGGAGGGATTTTCGTGACAGAGAGAATGAGGGGGAGGAATTTTCAGTTTGGCGCGCGGGTTATGAGGAGTTGAAGGGTTGGGAGGAGAATACATTAAGGTTTTTTCAAACATAAGACATAGCATTTTGCTATGGACGGTACCGATTTAATTTCTAAAAATCCAACAGACGGGATCGCCCGCTATCGAGAGCGCTATAAATTATACAACAAAACTGAATCGCTCCTATAACTTATTTTTTAATATAAAACAGAAAACTGTGTTGCTTCTCCCATGATTGGAACAGTAGATAGTTCAATTGTGAGCATTTGATTAACTCGGTTAACCGAACCGAATTACCAAATATCGAATTCGACTGAAAATCAAATAACAAAAATTGAAACCAACCGAAATATCTCTTACCGAACCAAACCGAACGGAATAAAGATGTTCGATTTTCAGTTTATTTGGTTTAACCAATATTTCAATTTATTTATAATTTTTTTGTCAATATATATAGTAACTAAATATACAAAGATATATTTCATATATATATTACTAAATTTTCTTATTCGGTTTACCAGGGAGAGGAATTTTAGAAAAATTTCTAAAAGGTTAGTGGGATTAAACCGAAACCGAATCCAAAAACAGAAACCGAATAAGAAATTTTAGTATTTTCGAAACCGAAACCGAACCGAATTCTTTTCAAACCGAATCGAATCTCTTATTCGGTTAGGTTCGATTCGGATTTCGGTCCAAAAACTGAATAATGCTCACCCCTAGACATACGGGCATAGCAACGTTCAGAAAAAAAATATACATTTAACAGCGTCCATAACACGCTATATAAAGTTCTGTTAACAGTACTGCATAATGAACGCTATTGATAATGACATTCTAATAGCAGGGAAGCTTCAACGCTATAGATAAACTGCTATTGTATGAACGTTTAATAGCACTTCAATATGAACGCTATGGATGATTATATTATAATAGCAGGGAGGCTCGAACGCTATAGATAAACTGCTGTTGTATTCTATTTTAATAGCACTGCGGAAGAAACGCTATTGATGATGACATTCTATAGCAGGGAGGCTTGAACGCTATAGATAAACTGCTATTATATGCCTTATTTGTTTTAGTGATTGTCTAGAACAAGACAATCAACTTCACAATGTATTCTTTAATTTTTGCCACATAAGCTTCACAATTGACTTGACAATTGCATTGGAGAAGAACTTTTGAATAAAATTTTGTCATTCCTATGTGGCATCAACTTTTTTCCAAAGTCACAATAGGGTTGGAGATGCTCTAAGTAATCCATCATGGAGAAAGGAAGCACCAGAATATCACAGAGATCGAGAACAGCAGTAGCAGGCCTTTGGGCTGGGTACGGACCTACGGATCGGGTCGTCTGAGTGTCCAACCTTCAAGACGTGATTGCAAAAGTTGTACCAAATTTCGAACTGGAAATTGCTGAGAAACCCAATTTCGGGGTGGACTTTTATGAAATGCCCATCCGCTGGATGAGTTTTATGAAATACCCAGAATTATGTATTTTCACGTTAAATATTCCAAGATTTCCTTTTAGATGCCACCCGCTGGAAACTGTTATTTTTATAATACCGAAACTACCCCTCCGCGCGAATTGGTCATCTATATGTATTTGAATTCAAAAAACTCAGATATGGATTGCGATTTTCGTCTTCTTCTTCTTCACGGAAAATCTGAATTCCATTGCTCTCATCTTCAGCAGAGATCGCAAAGATCGTTCGTAGTTCGGTGTGTTTTTTCTTCAGTCGAACTCAGATCATCGCTCGTCATCATCATCATCATCATCATCATCATTTTCGTCGTGGAGACATTTTGAGTTTTTCGACGATTAGGTCAATTGTGGAGAGAAGATCTTTCTTCTACTTTTCCATAAGAATTATCATCGTTTTGAAAGAAGAATGAAACTCTTTATTCCTAAAAAAAATTTTCTAAAAAAAAAAAATATTCTCCGTGTTAAAACCACGGAGAATGATCATTCTCCACCACGGAGAATGACCATTCTCCACCACGGAGAATGACCATTCTCCGTGCTAAAATGACGGAGAATGACTATTCTCCGTTTTAAAAACAACGGAGAATGGCATTCTCCGTGTTAAAAACCACGGAGAATGACACTTCTCTATGGGTTTTAACACGGAGAATGCCATTCTCCGTGGTAAAGTGACGGAGAATGGCCATTCTCCGTCATTTTAGTACGGAGAATAGCTATTCTCCGTGGTTTTAACACGGAGAATGGTCATTCTCCGTCTTTTTCAATACGGAGAATGACCATTCTCCTCCATGTTAACACGAGATTGGTCATTCTCCATGTTAACATCACGAAGAATGACCATTCTCCGTGTCAAAAAAGACGGAGAATGACCATTCTCCGTTGTAAAAAATGACGGAGAATGTCCATTCTCCGTGTAAAGATCACGGAGAATGATTATTATCCGTGTTAATATCACGGAGAATGACCATTCTCCGTGGTAAAGTGACGGAGAATGGTCATTCTCCGTCATTTTAGTACGGAGAATAGCTATTCTCTGTGGTTTTAACCCGGAGAATGGTCATTCTTCGTTTTTTTCAATACGGAGAATGACCATTCTCCTCCATGTTAACACGAGATTGGTCATTCTCCGTGTTAATATCACGGAGAATGATCATTCTCCGTGTCGAAAAAGACGGAGAATGACCATTCTCCGTTGTAAAAAATGGCGGAGAATGTCCATTCTCCGTGTAAATATCACGGAGAATGATTATTATCCGTGTTAATATCACGGAGAATGACCATTCTCCGTGATTTTACCACGGAGAATGGCAATTCTTCGTGGTTTTGACACGGATAATGACCATTCTCCGTCATTTAGTACGGAGAATGGCTATTCTCCGTCATTTAGTACGGAGAATGACTATTCTCCTGCGTTTTAACACTAGAAATGGCCATTCTCCGTGATTTTATCACGGAGAATGGCGAGTTAAAAGTTTGGAAAGCCATAACTTTTGACTGGGAGATCGAAACGAGGTCCGGTTTGTCGCAAAACAAGCGTATTTCCGAGGAGCTTGAAAGTAACAGATTTTTCGTTGGACGGACTTTCGAAATTTCAGAATCGCAAAAAAATGATGTTTTGACCTCCGTTTTGACATGGAAAGATTTTGGAGAAGAAAATCTAGATTCGAAAGTGAGCATCGTATCGAAGAAGAGGAAGAATAGAAAGTGAGCAGCGTAACGAAGAAGATGAAAAATCGAAATCTTTTTTTTTTTGAAGAGTATGTTTCGCGGGTGCTTTGAATAAATTAGAAGGGTAAAAGGGTCATTTGGAATCCGCTTTGGATAAGTTTCTTTAATTCTGGACACGCAATAAAAGTTTTTTTAGCGGTGGATTTTTCATGAATTTTTTTTAGTTTTTCATGAACATATACGACCGGACAATTGAAAAAAGAGCCGCTAAAAAAATGAGATTTGAGACAGTACATACATACAATCTTCGGACTTTTGTTTCGAGAGCTAGTTAATGGGTCCAATTATGTAGCTATATTCATATTTTGCTACATTATATATGGTTATGTATTCCTGTTGTAGTCTTAGCTGACGAATTGATGAACAAAGATGGATTTAAACTTTTTCCAGTTCATAGTACAATCACAAGCTAAAAACGTAACCGTATTGTTTCTACAACTGAAATTAAGTACTCACAACTAACATCAAAACCGAAAAGTTTAAGTTCACAATATTACAAACATAGGTCATTAATTCAACACGTAGTAGTCAATGAATAGTAGCTCATTGACTCCTAGAATATATATTTATAAGGAAGACTCTAGAACATCTAGAAAAGCTACGGAAGCTTCATTAATCCAACACGTACTACTCGATGAAGTACTAGAGGTACCTCACTTCCCTCGACAGGTTTTTTATTCGGAAACTGAAGGAAGCTTGCGGCATCGATCTGAGCAAATTTCAAGGTCCGCACCCGCATCGCACCCACAACCGACATGCACTCTAGTTGATCTTACATTAATTTCTCCACAAAAAATTAAATATCCTTCTCTCTCTCTCTCTCTCTCTCCATAGGAAGGTTTTTTTTACCTTCACAATTTATCTCTCCTCTTCTTTAATTTATGAAAGGTTTTTATTTTTATTTTTGGCTATAGAGATTTATTCATAGCCGTCAATTAAATCTAATCCAATAAATAAGATTGAAATGATAATGGGGTGAACAAAATAGGAGATGAATTCAATCCCACCTCTCTCTCTCTCTCTCTCTCTCTCTCTCTCTCTCTCTCTCTCTCTCTCTCTCTATATATATATATATATATATATATATATATATATATATATATATATATGCAAATGACCTCTAGCCTAGTGGTTAAGGGAGATGCATGCGGCCCGAGTGGTCGGGAGTTCGAGCCCCAGTGGAGGCGAGTTCGCCACAAGTACCCATTGCTTCAAAAAAAAAAAAAAAAAAAAAAAAAAAAAAAAAAAAAAAAAAAAAAAAAATATATATATATATATATATATATATATATATATATATATATATTTCTTCCTCAAAATTCTTCGGATTTGATAGCTACTGTCAGACTCTGTTTGGTAGCTACTTCGGATAGCTACTTCTTCGGAATTGCTTCTTTTAGAGAGCAGCAATTTTAACTACTTCTTCGGATTTGTTTTATAGTGCAGCTTTTAGAGAGCAGCAAAAACGTGTTTTTGCTACGAGCTTTGCTATGCCTACAACCAAATTTTACAATCCTCCTACAACCGGACACGTGTCGGACTTCGATTGGAGGAGGGGAAGAAATAGTAGGACCGGATGGAGCCCATGTAGCAAGGGGGGGTGAGAGTGGTGGTGGGACCCGGTGGGACCCATGTGTAAGGAGTGGAAGAGAGTAGTTGTAAGAATGTTGTAAGAATTTGGTAGTAAACTTAGCATTTTTCTTTTGCTACCCACCAAACCAAACCCTCCCCCCCCCCTTCCCCATCTCTCACTCTCTCTCCTCTCTAAGAATTGGAAGTCTGTGCTCCTCCATCCTATCCCCCTTTTGAGATGGGAGTCTCCGGTCGTCGGCTCGATCAGAGGGAAGTCGAAGACAGACTCCTCGGCCTCCGTCGCCGACCCCTCCTCCTCCGCCGTCGGTTCCTCCCACGGCTGGCAGAAGGCCACCTCCAAGCTGACAAATTGATGAACAAAGATGGATTTAAACTTTTTCCAGTTCATAGTACAGTCACTAGCTAAAAACGTTAACTGTATTGTTTCTACAACTGAAAGTACTCACAACTAACATAAAAACCGAAAAGTTTAAGTTCACAATATTACAAACATAGGTCATTAATTCAACACGTAGTAGTCAATGAATACTAGCTCATTGACTCGTTGAATATATATTTATTACTGTATTTCTGAAATTTCTAATCTCTTTGTTTTGGTGGTGGAGAAATGAAGTTTTAAAGGAACATTTATTTACTAGATAGATTGAAATTGTTGGATCCTTCTCAACCCAACCACCATAACCGGCTTCTTCAACTTAAGCAGAAATGGTCCTTCATTAACGGATACAACGAGAATCAAAGCATATCTCTAGATTGCATAGTGCTCGACGAAATGATTCATCACCACTACTACTTAACCGAAAAGATCAATAGGAATCATCAAATCTCATCCTTAGATCTGAACCTTTCTTTGAATCACCAGATCTTGACCCAGTAGTATAGCTCCAGTATGCTTCGAACATAGTGTGAAGTGATTTGGTGGAACGAATTCAACCTTTATCGAAAGACCGACTGTTGTAAGCGTTCCTCGCACTCAATATTTGAACACAAGTCTTATACAGTTCTAATATTCCTAGGTTTACTAGACTCAGATGGTTGTGTTTGTGATATTTAATTTATAGATATTAAAGAAACAAATCTTTACAGGAATAGGTCCATTGAACCAAAAGACCTTACAAAATGAGAACAGAGTGGGAACAACAACAACAACAACAAACTTTAAGTGTCCCCTAAATCACACATCAATACATTCAAATATATTAAATCATGTGGAATATTCTGTGATAATTTTTATTGATAGCCTTTTTGGTTATATATAGCCTTACAATCATCCTCATTACATTAAATCATGTGGAATATTCTGTGACATATTATGACATACCAAATATACCAACATTTTCCTACCCAATCCTGTTATAGTATGTTCAGTAGGATAGCTGAACCAGAAGGAAATAGATGAACATACAGATGGAGAGCAGCCCTGTTGCAACGAGGAACAATAGCTTGGGGATGTTCTGAAGCGAAGTCAGACTTCGGAAACTTATACTGGTGGTGGTGGTGGTGGTGGTGAATAGGAGGAGCACAGCCGAGGCTATAATGCATATACTTCCGAAGAGTGCCGCATAATTGCAGGATTTGATCAGGAGGCGAGTTACACCAGCGTTCCTGCTGCTTCCGAGATTGAAAGAGAGGAGTCCGCACAGAATTGCTACAAACCCTGCGAACACCACATATATTAAGTTCTGTAGCATGTGTCCGTTGTTCTGCTCTTCTTGTCCTCCTTGCTCTTCTTCTGGGTCGATGACTACAGTACCCGTCATTGCTTGTTCCTCCTAGAGACAAGATTGAACAACTAACATATCATCTGAACTAACTAACATATCATATCAAGGACTCGTTGGGTCATACCTCCAAAAAACTTGCAGGGAAGTGGAACTCCTCTGTGTCATCAATTTGAATGCTGATGAAGCTTGGGAGAGATACCCCTTCCCCTTCCACTCCCCCTTCCAAATCCTCCTGTGAAAAGTATATTCCTAGGCGTAAGCCTTAGAAAATCATTTGGAAAGATGACATTTTGGGTTATGAAAATCACACACCAGTATACTATAACATGTAGGATAACGATTTAGTATTTCTCAAGTTTACTTGAAATTAGTATAGGATAACTCTCTGAGCTTCACATACAATTAGGTTGTAGCCGTAATGAAATTGAGTTTGTAATATAATAGAATTACAATACCATATTTAGATGACATGTAATGAAATAGTAATAATTATTTGTATCATTTTGACAATTATATTCGTGACATTTATATATTTTTGTTTTTGCCAACCTTAACATTTATAAAAAATAAAAACAATATAAAATTAAAACGAATTAACACACAAAAAATTAAAATTAAAACAATTAAAACAAAGATAACTTGAACAATAACAAAATAATTAATTAAAATTAAGTTACAAAAATTACAAAACAATAAATTAAAAAAGTAATAATAAAAAATAAAACAAAAAATTTAAAAAAAACAAAAATAAATAAAATACTACAAAAATTAGGAAAATTTAAAATTATTATATAACTTTAAAAAATTAGTAAATATATAATAATTTTGTAAGTTTCGAGTTGTAATGTAATTGCGATTATATGAGTTTTATAATGTAATTGATTTAAAATAATAATAATGTAACGTAAACAAGCTTCCATATATATATATATATATATATATATATATATATATATATATATATATATATATACACACACTAGACTAGAGGTCATTTGCTATATATATATAACCAAACATCAGATTTACAATCTAATATCAATTATATTATATTATTCAACCGTGTAAAGCAGATATACCCTTAGGGGGCGTTTGGTATGCTCAATACTATATATCGAAAATTATATATTATCGGGAATCAAATTTGCGGTAGTTAAATTTTCTGGAAAATTATATTCCTATGTTGGTGAATATATAAATATTTCCAAAAACAAAATAAAATTGATAAAAAATAAATAAATAAAAGGATAAAAACTGAGATAAAAAAACAACAACAAAAAAATTCTTAAAGAATAAAATAAATGAAAAACCTTTCTTAAAAAATAAAAAGATAAAAAATGAAAAAAAAATCATTATTAAGGAATTGAAAAATAAATAAATAAACGCTTTAAATAAAATTATAGAAGATTTAAAAAAAACTAAAAACAAAAAGAATTCTTAAAAAAAAAACCAAAAAAAAAAAAAACAAGAAATACAAAAAAAAGTAATAAATGAAAAAGGATAATTTTTAAAAAAAAGAGTATTAGGAAAAAAATAGAAAATTAAATTGACCATGCAAAAAGAAAATATATCCACACATTCGCATATTCTAAGGAGATATGATTCTCATGTTTTGTGAGATAAATTGTTTATATAAAAATTCGTAATGTCCGTAAATATATTTTTATACGCTAAACAATCATGGGAATAGATTTTACAAACTTTTTTTTTGTAATAAAAAAATCACTATACCAAACGTCCTCTGTAAGTAATTTACTTACGGAATGATGGGCAGGGACTGCAATAGTGGCGAGGGGTTGGAGTCGAATGAGGCCCAACATTATGTTATCAACAATCCTCCTCCGGCGAATCCCCCCTTCTGCCATACTCTCTCTATTCTTCCATCCTTAACTTCCTAAGTCCGTATTATATATGTGTGTTTGATCTCATTAACGGTCAAGCTATGCAAATTTGGCATTAAAGTACTAAGAACCATTTGTTGAGCTTAACATTGTATAGAGACACAGGAACTATTTCACTATCAACTCCGGCTCCAACTCCAACTCCAACTCCAACTCCAACTCGGATCGAGAGTGATAAGGCGAAAAAATCGAGTGGATGATGATGCTTCTCAGAGCTTCACATACAATTAAGTTGTAATGGTAATGGAATTGAGTTTGTGGGATACCGATTTAGTATTTCTCAAGTTAACATTTATTAAAAAAATAAAAAATAAAATTTAAACAAAAAAAATTAAACAATTAAAATAAAATCTTAAATTTCAAAATTTTAAATCTACCAAAATTACAAAAATTAAATTAATAAAAAGTAATAATAAAAAATTGAAATTGAAAAATCTAAACAACTAAAAATAAACAAAGAATTAAAATACTACAAAAATTAGAAAAATGTGCAAATATTATAAACTAAAAAACTTATTAATAAAATAAATAAGTAATACTATAATAATTTTGTATGTTTCGAGTTATAATGTAATTGCGATTATATGAGTTTATAATGTAATTGAAGTTTAAAAAAAAAAACATAAACAAGCTTGTAATTATTATTATATTTATTAATTTTTGTCTAACCAAACATCCAAATTAGATTTACAATCTAATATCAATTACATTATATTGTTCAACCATGTAAGGTAGATGTATCCTTAGGGTGTGTTTGGTACGTGGAATACTATATAGTCAAAAATTTATATTTTTGGAAATCAAACTCGAGGTAAAAATTTTGGAAAATTGTATTCCTACGTCTGGTGGATATATAAATATTCCTGAAAACAAAATAAGAAATGATAAAAAAATGAAAAATATAATAAACAAAAGGATAAAAACTGAGATAAACCAAAAAAGAACAAGAACAAAATTCTTAAAATATAAAATAAATGAGAAATCATTCTTAAAAAAATGAAAAAGATAAAAACAAAAAAAGAACCAAAAAAAGCATTCTTAAGAAAATGAAAAACAGAAAATAAGAAAGAAAAAAAAAGATAAAAGAAGATTTAGAAAACTGAAAACAAAAAAAAAACCAAAAAATAATATTAATAAATGAAAACGAATAAAAATATTAAAAAAAGAGTATTTACAAAAAAAAAATAATTTAGGAAACGGACTAGGAATGATACTATTATACAAAATAAGCTCCTACACTCTAAATCTAGAATTTAGAAAACGGGATGGGCCTTACTGATGATGCTCTTACGGAATGATGGACATGAGCTGCAGCAGTGGTGAGGGATCTGTCTCGACTGAGGCCCAGTATGATGTTAGCAATCCTCCTCCTCCGACGAACCCCGCCTTCTGCGATAGGCTGAGCCAGTGCCATACCGATACTATATGTTTGGTCTGAGAATGAAGGAATTCTCGTCGAGTCGAGTATATATAGAGCTAGACCGGTTTTCCTGTTGATGCAGATCAACCGTTGATGCAGTTCTGTTCTGTCTGATCAACCGTTGATACCACATTTGCTTGTGACTAATTAGTCCTCCATGCATCGCTTGTGGGCCACCACAATTGGGACTGCGTTGCCGGTAGCAGTGCGAGTTTTTGGCGTGCAGTGCGATTTTTGGCGTGCAGTGCGAGTTTTGGTGTGCAGTTTTTGGTTTTCCTTTAGAAAACTTTAGCTCCACATCGGAAAAAAACAAAAAGGTTGTATCTCTATATATTAGTTTTGCTATTATTGGAGATGCACATGTGGTGTGGAGGTGCACATGGGTTTACCATGTAGGGTTATTTTTCTAATGGAAAAAAGGCTAAAATCAACAATTAAAGCATTCATGCTTTTTGCTCTTGGGAAATTTATTTCCATAGGAGCTAAGCCCCGTAGACTTGGACTCGGGCTCATGAGGCATAATGTGGCATTTTGTTGGCGCATGCCCAGGTGCGCGTCCAGGTTGCACTTGGGTGCGCTGGGTTGCTCGGGTTGCGCTGCGTGCGCCGTGTGCGAAGTGCGTACAGTGCGCGCAGTTCAGTGCGCGCTCTGTCGCGCAGAGTGCAAGGAGCGCGGGGTGTGTGCGCAGTTGGCGCAACTTGCAGCAGAACGTGCGTTTGCATGTTCTGGACGGTTGCTACATGTTCGGGGTGGTTTTTACCACGTCCCTAACTTTGTGGCAACCGAACAGTTGCTGCAGGGCCTATATAAGGCATCCTCTCTCTCTCAAGGCTGGAGATATAATATATACAAGAGAGAAGCCACCACAGAAAGTTTAAGAAGTGTTTTTTAGCACAAGTAAACAGAGAATTCAGAAGTGTTCTTTAACACAATTCTGATCGAAATTTGCTTGCGAATTCCAGCAGCCTTCGAGAGAGAGGAAAGGCGCCGCACCAGCGTTGCTTTTGCACGGGAGTTCGTGTCCATCCGAGGAGTCAGAAAAGCAGGAGTGTTCCAAGTTCTCCGACGAACTTGCTGGTTCCTGAAAGCCACTACGCCAAAACATGCATTTTTCGACGGACCAAAACCGTCGTAAATCACATTAAACGACAGTTTTGGCCTGTCAGAACATCCGTCGTTAATAGCGTGTCCCAAAATTTAAACGACAGTTATGGACTGTCGTTTTATAGCTGAATAAAACGACAGTTTTCATCTGTCAAATAAAAACGATGGACTAAAACTGTCAAATAAATTGTAAATTGGTCTACACCTATTTTTTCTTTTTCAACAGGTAAGGTATGTCATTTTTTTGAAACAGAATTTAAAAAAAAAACTCAATGCATTTATATAAAATCAAACTGAAATACATCTGAAATTAAAATTTCATATAAACATCAGCCATCATCAACAATGAATTTTTTTAATCAAAATTATATTGACTAACAAATGTATCGAGTTTACATAGCGATAATCCATCAAAAACAAAAAAGTAAATATTGCTAGCTCACATCGGTTTCAGTCTCATGATGAACAAAAATAAGGGAATGTTATTGCTAGCTTACAATATTAAGTTTAGTACAAAAAAGGAGAATTTCAAAATGTCACAAACTGAACTGAATATTTTGGCCAATTGATCATTTCTCCGACAGTAATATCATCAAACTTTCCGCCTCTATCGAACAACATCTCGTTGCCATTAAAAACGTCATCGACAATTATATTATAAGATTCATCATTGCATGGCGCATCTGTATTCACACGTCCAATAGCAACAGCTTTCTTTCTAAAATTCTTTAAAAGACAAGTCTTTATGGGCAAGGTAGAATGATCATGTCCCTATATACAAAAAAAACATAAGTATATGATAGTTCTTCATTCTAACAAGTATATTTAGACCTCAATGCAATGAAGCTTGCCGTTCAACACAAGTTATAATCCAATCGACAATTTGTAATCAGGAATAGACTATGGGAAGATACATTGAAAGATTCATGAATTCTGGAATCAGTTACCATATTTGAATGCTACAGAGAAGTGAAGGATTCATGGACCAGTCAAGCTACTATACATAATAATTTCACCAAACCTCGGAAGACCTACACATGCTTAATCAGTTCTCTTTGAAATGTGAAACCTCCGTTTTTGATTAAAAGCTGGAAAAAAATCTTGACAACTGAGCCTCTAATTTTTTTATTCAAAAATATAAGTTATCTCATGACAGTTTGTCATTTTGAGCATGTTTACAGGGCAGGCGGATGGGGATGACCTCTGTGTGTGAGCAGAATTGAATATATGAAGTTTTCTTTCATTGATCAAGCTCTATCCAACTTATCTGATTGTCAATGTAATGACATGTACTAAAAGTTAATTTGGTTATGTGTGCTTTGGCTTGTCTTTAATTTCCAGGTGTGTCCAACAAAAATGAATATCGATGATGACCAGTTATAACAAACAGACTGTAATATACATGACCTACTAGCTTAAGTTATAAGAGTAATCTAATACATATGGTATAGCAAAACTAAAGCTATTATATTAGAAACTACTTACCGCAGAAGGACTAGGAGCATGAAACTGTGATGAAGATTGACTTGATCTAGAAGTGTTACTTCCTACAGTCTGCAGGGAAGCTACTGTTTCTTCAAGATTCTCTATCCGATTTAGCAGAGCATCATTTTTTTGCTTTTCTCGACGAGCAATCTCCCGGCTTGCAGCCGAAGCACGAATCTCCGTCTTGGAAACACCTTGACCCATTCCATGTACATAACCCTTACCATCACGGCCCAATACCTAAAAAAATTTCAAAAGAAGAGAAAATAATTATATATTATAAACTTGTAATAAATTATAAACAAGCATAAACTTAATTAGCATCACACAAACCATTGCAACAGCATCATTATCCAAATCTTTCTCTCCTAAGTAGGGATCTTCATCTACAAGTCTTTTAATTTTTTTCTACAAGATAAAACGGAGACAAATATGACAATTAAGTATTCATATTCGTTAAATACAATTAGAAGAAAGAAGTCAAAAGTTGAGCTTACTAAGTATTCGAACCCGCTCGTAGACTGGGTAACACGTGTAGGATCATTTTTACTAGTGTTTAGGTGTGTGGCCAAGTATAACACAGATCTATTGACTTCACCTGTAGGACTCGCCTTTTTCTACATCAAGACAGAAAATAGATTATTAATATATTTTCATATTGCAATGTAATACGAGGAACTGATAGATAATATAATATTAACATCTTTACCAGTTCATGCGCTACCCTCGCACAACCTTTTCTACCGGTTGTATGTAAAATCTTCACCTTTTTCCTCGTATTCCTTCCAGAATCACGACGTGCTTGATCTTCCTTTGTAGAGTGCAATTCAACAAAAGCTTCCCAATCTTCTTTCTTTATAGCTTCTACCACAATACTTTTTCGCTCTGCAACAGTTTCAACTCTATCGCAAATCTTTCGTAGTTCTCCCTTCTAATTTCTCCAAGCACTATTAGCTTTTTTCAAAATTTTGTCCTTATAAATTTCCGGTACTTGATATTCATTCTGCAATACAAAAGATAGATGTACATATACAAGAGAATAACAAATCAGTTTGACATGAAATACACTTTTCCTAGCATAACAAACAAAGAAACATGTAGATATATGAACATCTATCTTTTGTATTGCAGAATGAATATATCAGATTTGTTATTCTCTGGAATCTGCATATATCATACAAACAAAGAAACTGATTTGTTATTCTCTGATTTGTGAACCTGGTTTGTTATTCTCTGGAATCTGCAGATTTGTTATTCTCTGATTTGTTATTCCAGAGAATAACAAACTGATTTGTCAGGTCTGAATATAAAGTTCAGTAAATATACTAAGGTCTGAAATGAAAGTTCAGTAAATATACTATGGTTTGTTGTTCTCTGGAATCTGCAGATGTTGTTCTCTGGAATCCTCACTATTTATGGGACTAATAATACAGTAGGTAAGGACTGAATGTAAATATACTAAGGTCTGAATATAAAGTTCAGTAACTACAGCAATAATAACATTGATAACATTGCATCTAATAGAGACAACGTTCACTATAACATCATAAAGAAAGATCAGTGTAAATGAGCGAGAATTCAATATTGACTTAAAAGGTTCAGCAAAATACCAAATAGTTAGAGCAAAGCATTTGCAAGAACTTGCCATCATAATAGAAAAGTTGATGTCTCAATTTGATACTGATGTAGATGCAGTCATGACATATTGTTTTAGGACTTGATCCAGGTAGATCGAAGATGAATCTGTATAAGTTACGATATCTAATATACGTCACTCTAATTTCGCTATATGATTTGATGTCTGCAGTTCTGCAATTTACCAAAAAATTGTTGTTGGGAGAACACAAAATGAAAATGCTTTGGAGAAGACTTTTTGTTGTTATAAGCATAATGAGAGAAAGGGGTAGTCTCATTATTTTCTCACATATCAAATTGTAGTTTACCAAACAACTTTCAATAGGTGAAAAATACATACGATCAAGAGAAACATATCAGACATGTATGGGATTGGTTCAGAGACACAGGAAATCTCACAAAATACAAATCCTCCATTTACTCGCAAAATACATATCAGACATGTATGGGATTGGTTCAGAGACACAGGAAATCTCAATCCTATACAAATCCTCCATTTACTCACAAAATACATATCAGACATGTATCGGATTGGTTCACAGACACAGGAAATCTCAATCCTATCCGCTACTCTGGAGTTCAGATAGTAGTAGGGACTTTAACATTGTATAAGAACAACTAAAGTTCAAGTTCTCTTGGCACACATTTTAAGTGGATTTTCTAAAAACATTCTACTGCTCCCTATCCACAACTCTGGAGTTTTGATGTAGTGGTAGAGACTTCGTTTGTATAAGAACAACTAAAGTTCAAATTCTTCTGGCACACATTTTAAGTGGATTTTCTAATAACATTCTACGGCTGCATGAATCAAGCTCTCAGTCCATAAAATGGGCATTCGACCTGCGGAGTGTGTGATAGAATAATTAAATGTCTAGCCCTCGACCCTCTATAGAGTTTTGGTGCTCGTGACAAGAGTGTAGGGGTTCAGGAAAATGTACAGGGGTTCAGGATGCTCGTGACCATATTTTACATGAAAATGTACAGGGGTTCAGGATGCTCGTGACAAGAGTATCCATGTAAATACCTTAAAAAAGTATCCATACAGAAAAAGTTAATTTTCAGGCTATACATGTAGTTAATGTACAGTTGTTCAGGATGTTCGTGACAAGAGTATCCATGTAAATACCTTAAGAGTATCCATACAGAAAAAGTTAATTTTCAGGCAATACATGCAGTTAGGAACTTACAGGGGTGGTTGTACATACAAAGTTGAATATTTTAAATGGTATACATGCAAAATACTCTTCCTTCCTTCCTTTATTTACATGGATACTCTTGAGGTTATGAGAGTGCTAGCAGTAACCGTGATTTGTTATGAGAGGATTCAGGATGCAGTAACCGATATACCAATTGTATGCACTAAGTATCCTTTATTTGTTAAGACTATAAGATGTGAGGTTATGAGAGTGCTAGCAGTAACCGATATACCAGTTGTACAGGAGTGCAATTGGTTGACATCAAATGCACCAAACATAGAGCAGGAACAAATGGTTTCATATCCAGTAGCCGGGTGGAAGGAGTATCTATGTGTTAACAGGGGATGGCAACCCTGTGTTAAGAGAAATTTTAGGTTGACTGGTTAGCTCATGCAATGATACCCATTGCATATCAGGTAACCATTGTATCCTTGGTTGAAGTTAGGATTCACTCGTGACCATCGACGACTGATACACGTATTGGATAGAGGTAGCACCCTAAGAAATTAGATCCATAACAGTCTTGGTTACATAACAAATCCCTCACTAGGAATTAATTAAAAACCTGATAGCCTAGATAGGTGTAAATCCAATAGGAGTAAGGTTTTGGTGTCTCAACTGGTCGTGTGAGGGATGCACAGGTCAGTAGAGTGCACACCTCCGTATGCATGAGAGAATACCCCTCAAGGTTGCACCAGCAAACAATTGGGTACACAGCAGTAGAGTCTTAGGGTTCATGGTGTGAGTTTCCGATTGGGAAGATTATTGGTTAAGTTCAATTCAGGTGCATCCGAGACCATACCAACATAGTATCCAGCCCATATGGCATGAGTTCAAAACTCTTGAACTTGTTGAGTAGTCTTTACTTAGAAATTAGTCCACACATAGACTGAGGCTCAGACGTGGTATCAAGCTGGTAGCAGACTTGGTATATCATATAGAATTGGGGTATATGTTGACACATCAATGTAGACGTGATTAGTAGGGACTGTGGATGTCAGGATTGTACTAAGGACCATGAACCAGAACCCAATGATAGATCAGAGCAGTGAAGGTAGATTGATCAAGGGGGAAACACTAAAGTATCAGAACAACCGTACCTGGACCATTGGTAACCTGACACTTGGTTCATGGGTATCAGATGTAGCATCCTACAAACGTGGGGATCTTGGTTGAGTATCTAAGGATAAGTATTTGCATTAATTCCTAGGTGAAACTGGATGAAGAGCCATATACCACTTTAATCAGTCCTCCATGTTGTTGTACCAGTTCACATATGGGGGAGTGACTATGTGAGGTTATCATAGGGACTTAATGCAACCACAAGAGGGCTTATGACTGATGTTGATCAACTTCAGACTGATCTATGCATCAGTACAGACTGATATGTAGAATCAGTCAATGATTGGGCATATCAGTTCAAAAAGAACTGATTGGGATGTATCAGTTCAATAAGAACTGATTTGGATATATTAGTTTAATATGAAATGATGTGGGTATTTCAGTTCAATAAGAACTGAAATTGGTGTATCAGTTTTTAGATGACAAGTTAAGATGATATGATGTATTATAGAGAACTACATTCATCTCTAACACTAGGCAAAGTGTGATAAATCATTCCCAAAGAAAGACATGTTCAAACCAAATAGTTTATTTGTCAAAGCAAAGAATCCATCTGACTCAAAATGTACGATGAAAAATCTGCTTGTATCCATAAAGATACGAAAGCCAAGTAGAAGAAAATACAACTATAACAACGTCAGCAATAGCATACAGTTATATAATCTTTATTCACTTATCTACTAAAAGCTACACTAGTATCAATAACTTCTATGAGAGATCATCATTCCTGTGAACAAATACAATTAAATTATTGGGTTTAATGGTGCAATAGTTGACTTCAATCTAAGATATAAAGTATCAGAAACCTTGGAAGCCAACATAGTTATATAATTCATTTGATAGACATTATTTAATTACTTCAATCTAAGATATAAAGTATCAGAAACCTTGGAAGCCAACATAGTTATATAATTCATTTGATAGACATTATTTGATTACTTAGTAATTATTGAATTTTTTAATCTAAGATATAATGAATTTTTGATAGACATTATTTGATTACTTAGTAACCCTGCAGTTCTTAACTTCGTTGTCCTGTCACAGTGTGTCGGGAAGGAGGAAATCAGTAAAAATGTGGGTGAATGTTGAATCCTGCTTCAAACTGGTACTTAAACTGCAAAACCATGAAAATGGATGGTACTTAAACTGTAAATTAGCCCAACACCTGTTACTCATGGTTACTGATTTACTTTAATATGCATACAAGTATTTGCAAGATTACCAAAGGATCTCTATATTCCAACTCCAAGTAAAAATAACATTGAAAGTATATGTAAAAAATAGCATTGAAAGTATATTTCCCTTGAACAAGATTATTCGGATAAATCACTCCCTCGTATGGATGGTACTCAAACTGATATGTATTAGCCTTGACTGATTTGGGGGTTTAGAGATCAGTCATGGACTGATCTCTGTGTGAGTCATGTACTGATATGTGGATAATGGAAAGGCAGTAGAGACCAGAACCAAAATTAGCTCACCAGAACCAAATTACAAAATTAGCTCACCTGTAGGACTATAAAAATAAGTTCTTTAACAAACAAAATTAGCTCACCTTAACACTTTTTCATATGTCTTCTTTGATATTTTTTGGAACTCGTCTCCAATTCTCAATTCCAGGTGGACAATGTGCTTTTGCTATCTTTCCAACAGCCGATGAAAATTGTGTTGATCCAATATCCACAGGTTGTCCATACTCGTTAAATATTATTATCTTTTGTGTACCTATGAACAAATACAATATTAGGACTAATTGTCATCAACATGATAATTAAAACTAAGAAAACAAACACGAAATAACCACCTGATTGATTTAGTGGACTTGTGTTTCCTTGACTCCCACCTGAAGCATGATTGTCGTCAACATGATTTCTTGTACTTGTATTTCCAGCACTATTTACTCGATTTACTCCATCACCTGACATAATAAAACTAAGAAAAGAGACACAAACATCATCAAATAACACACTAAAAAGTATCATCACATTAATATTTTCTACGATAAAAAACACATTTTTTGCAAAAAACCACAACTCAAATATCGATAACCAAACAAACAACTAAAATGTTGATAACCAAACAAAATAAGTATCGTCAGATTACACAAGTGTCATCACACAACTAAAAATGTCAATAATCAGTAATTTTCATCATCTTCTAAGGCGTCAGCAAGTGCTGCCGATATCAATGAAGCTTCGTCAGCTGCACCAGTAAAAACAAAGGGATCTTCATAAGCATCCACTTCGTGACTTAGTTTTTTGGGAGACTCTAAAACAACATGCCAATCATCTCTGGTTTCATCCTTGTAATAAAAAACTTGAGTTGCTTGTGAAGCATGGATAAATGGCTCATCATCTTCACTTGTGTTTTTTTTAAACCTCGCAAAGTTTACAAAAATCAAATTTGTTTCTGGATCCACTACACATCCATTTAATTTGTCTTCCGTACGCACCCAATCACAATAGAAGACTGTTTGTGTGAAATCATAATAATTTAATTCGAGGATTTGTTTGACAATGCCATAGTAAGCTGCATCTGCATCCTCAATGTTCTTATCTTTAGCACTTGCTCTAAAAGAGGTTAGAGCATTCATGGCGACACCACTGTTTGGTGTAGTTAAGTTTAGCTCTGCATCGGTTGTATAAAAAATATACCCATTTACTGTGTAGGCATTATACGATATCGCTTTATAATCTGGACCATTTGCAAGCCTCTTAAAAGGAGTCATTTCCTCATGTTGAAGTTCTTGTCTTATCCAAGGAATATAACCCATGGGCTTCTTTGTTTGGAGACTTCCTCTTTGATTTTTTCCACTAGACTTAAGGCTCTGAACATATACTTTGTATTTCCTGTGTAAACAAATTATATAAAGCTACTTTAATCACTTTATGTTTCAGTTTACAAAGTATATAAAGAAAATTGAACTGGGAATTTAATTAAGATTGTGTTAAAGTGTTACTTACTCTTCCCATTCAGTATTTTCTGTAGAATGCTTCAAAACCCATTTGCGTGCTTGTTCATATTGCAAACTAGACAGACGGTAGCCTTTGCCTTCAGTATTGATAGGGTATGGACCTTCAACATCATCATCGGTATATACCATTCCTCCATGCTTATAGTTTTTTTGCTTACCTTCAGGAATATACTCCATGCAAAATCTCATTGCTTCTTCTAAGATATATTGCTCAGCAATAGAGCCCTCGATAAAAGTCTTGTTTCGACCATACCGTTTGCAAGTTTTCATCATCCTACATAAAAGTTTCCATGTACAGAGCCTAAATCATATTATATAATTTGAGTTAAAATAAAAGAAGTTTAATTGGTTCTATATATTTTACCATTCAAAAGGATACATCCACCTATATCTAACCGGGCCGCAAATAAGGGCTTCTTCCGCCAAGTGTACGACGACGTGTGTCATGGAAACAAAAAATGACGGCGGAAAATATATTTCAAACACACACAATGTCTCCACGAGGCGTTGATACATGATAGAAAGCTCTTTGCGATCAATAACCTTAGAGCAGAGAACTTTGAAGAATATTGAGAGTTGTCGAATTGCGGCACGTAAAGGCTTATCCTTTTTGAAGCCGTGCATCAGAAATATCGGTAGCAACCCTTGAATGAGAATGTGATAATCGTGAGACTTCAACCCTTTGAATTGTAATTCCTGCATACATACTTTATGTTTCCAATTCCCACTGTACCCGATAGGAACCTTCAAGTTACTAAGGGTTTTACAAATTATTTCCCTCTCTGACCTAGTTAAGGAAAAAGGTGCCTTTGGCATAATTTCTTTGCCATTTTCTTCAACCAACCATAATTTTCTCTTTATCATTAACAACTGTAGATCTCTTCGTGCTGTAATTCCATCCTTAGACTTCCCCTTCGTGTCCATTATTGTCGCAAAAAAAATTTCAGCAAAATTCTTTTCTACGTGCATCACATCCACGTTGTGACGAATAGGCAAATCCTGTTATAATAGAAAAAATATGTTCATAATAGATCTACCTGGAGTAATAATCATATTGAGACAACAACTAAGTGATAAAATAAAATATTGGTAATTACCTTCCAATATGGTAGATTAAATAGAATTGACTTCTTTGACCATGGAATACTTGTATCATTTGAACGCTTCCTCTTATTACCTGCCACATTTCTGAACTCCGTCTGGACAATTTGCATCTTACTTAATAGTTGGGGACCAGACAAACGTTTAGGAGCCTTTCTATGTTCTTCAAATCCATTAAATTTTGACTTTTAAGTTCTAAAAGGATGTGAAGCGTCTCTTAGGAATCTTCTATGACCCATGTAAGCAAACTTCTTCCCATTAGTTAACCACTCTGCATCTGTTCCTTCACCACATACAGGACAACCAAATCTTCCAGCAGTTCTACATCCAGAAATATGCACATAGGCAGAAAAAATCATGTATGCACCAAATCAAAATTCCTTTCATTGTAAAGTTTGTCTTTGTCAAAGAATCATATGTTACGCTTCCAACAGACCACAACTCATTCAACTCATCGACTAATGGTTGCAAGTAGACATCAATGTTATGGCCAGGACCACTAGGACCAGGAATTAACATTGTTAACATGGTAAATTCCTTCTTCATGCATAGTGATGGAGGAAGATTGTATGGAACAATCATGACAGGCCAACAACTGTAGGAGTTGCTCATCCCAAAAGGATTGAAACCATCAGAAGCTAGTCCTAGACGAACATTCCGTATATCGGCAGCAAACTCAGGCCACTTCATATTTATAGATTTCCAACAAGAAGAATCCACTAGATGTCTCATGTGTGTATTTCTATCTTCTGCATGCCCATGCCATCTTATCTTCTCAGCTATCCATTGTACCCTATACATACGTTGCAACCGTTCAATTATTGGAAAGTGCCTTAGTTTCTTCCTCGGTATTTTTTTACCTCCTGGTTTTGAGTCTTCAGCCGGTTTCCATCTTGCTTCACCACACTTAGGACAATTTTCTTTATCTGCATTTTCTTTTCTATAGAGTATACAATCATTAGGACACGCATGGATAATATCACACTTCATGCGAAAAGGCTTGATCATATTCTTAGCTTTGTGTATGGTTTCCGGTAAAGTATTTCCATTTGGTAAAATCTTCTTCATAAATTGTAACATTTCTGTAAAAAATACCTCAGAACATTGATGTCTAGCTTTCATGCTCAACAATTCTACTGTTGTCGATAATTTTGTATGTCGACCCTCACAAGAAGGATATAAGGGCTGCATTGCATCTTCCAGCTGCTTCTTATAATTTACATCAACGTCATCTTGAAGATCAGAATTGTCACATTGATTAGACTCATCCAGACATTCTTCAAGGTCATCAAGATCAACGCGTCCAAATGTGTCACGGAACATGTCTGCCATTCTCGGAAAGACATCTTCAGTACAGTCATTAGTTGATGATGAACAAGGAACCTGAAAGTTGACGATACTTCCAGGAAGCTGCTCTCCATGATTAACCTAAGTCCTGTATGACTTATCTACTCCATTACAAACCAAATGGTCAGCTATAACCTTTAGACTTTGTTTGCACGGACAAAGATACCAATTATTCCCTCCCAGAGTATCTTTTGTGAACTTAATGAATGATGCAACACCTTCGAGATATTCGACTGACAATTTAGGTGCATCCATCCATTCCTTACTTGGGTATGCAGAAGACATCTACATATTTCCAATTAGTCAACAAATGTGCAAAAATATCAGAGATAAAAAAAAAATTCTGAATATCTGCGCACATATTGTGCAACAAATTAAAAGAAGACTAAGCATGAGTTTATATGCATGTTCTGTCTACGAGGTAGCAAATACCAAACATGTCAAATGCTATTTATGCATACAAATTCTGAATTCTTTTCTGGTGTTGGAGGCCAATAGAAGGGAGAAGGAAGCATTAACATTTGCACCGAGTGCAAGAGGCCATGATATCTATCCTTTAAGACTTGATTATAGAAAGTAGCATTAGTTTAGATTCTAGCAATGTCATTACACAAAAAAGTTTTATAAAATGGAAGGTGCAAAAATCACTGGAGGTTGTTATAGCTTAAATCACTATTCCTAGCTATGTTACCACCTTCCAGGTATGAAAGGTGCAAAAATATACTGGAGGTTGTTTTGGATTGAATATAATAAAACGAATTGGTGTTCTCTTCTAAGCAGCTAATGTGGGTGTGACTTTGAAATTTAAAAACAAACAAGAGTGCTATTGTGCAAGTTATGGTTATTCGAGCTCATATTAGGAGTATTTGATCTCTTTTATTGACGGTTATAGTATGTTTTGCATCTATGGTTATATTATATCCTAGTTATGTTGGTTGTGATTCGCTTCAATATGAGGTATGGCATATCCTACTTTTCCTGCTACTTCGTACGTGGGGTAGGCTTAACTGGAATGATGTTGTTCGTTTTTGTGTGTGTGTGTGTACAATCTGGATCGCCCAGGTTGCAACTTTTGAGTTTTGACTATCCAGATTGGGAACCCGCCAATTGTGGGCTTGTGGTATCCGAAACGAGGTTCCTAGGTGGTAGGGGGTCCCACTAACAGCCGGTTATATAAATTCATGGCAACCATGTCTAGCCAGCCATTTGAATTTTTTAATTCAATCCCCTAAAGAATGATTCCCGACTTCGTTCCTGCTGTATAGTGTATACCCACTACCTTAACTCACACTGGGCAGTGGGCATCGGTGAGTAGTAGAGTTTCTTGCTTGTCATGGGATTTACTAGTCATATAAATGAACCTCTACATTGTGGTGGCCTTGTAGCGACAGCACAAGCAGTTGCTCTCTAGGCCGTTATGGTAAGATGATCAGATGATAAATAGGATACCTCAGATTAAGGTTGACAGAACCAAACTTCACAGTGACATTTATCTTGTACAAAGTACATATCATATCATGATTTATTTCAGGCCACCACAATGCTACCTTGGTTATTGTATTTTCCTTTCATAATACATAAAAAGTATGGTTTATATGTTCTGGGTGAATCCTAAGACACATTGAAGTCTTATTCTTTTTGCAGGTATGTTGTTGATGCAGCTGACAATGATAACTTATCTATCTCAAAGAGTGAACTGCATGACCTATTGAGCAAGCCATCACTCAGTGGGATTCCTTTGCTTGTCCTTGGAAAAATACTATAGGACCAAACTCAGAGGTTCTGTGTTCTGTGTTCTTTGCTTGTCCTTAGTGGCATTCCGAAGCATCATAGCATCCCAGAGTATTAGATAAATACCAAACTCAGAGGTTCTGTGTTCTTATGCAATAGCAAATTCATATTGCAAAGAATTGCTCATGTATCAAAAATACTATAGGAGTATCAGAGCCAAATGACAGGGAAAAAGGAGGTCCTTTTACCTATTCTCTTACCAAGTTGTGGTATCAGTATCAAAATAGCACCTCTCTCTCTCTAGTAATGGCAAGTATCAAAATAGTCGACAAATGTGCAAAAATATCAGCGATAAAAAAAAGTAATGAACAACCAAGTAAAAAAGAGAAACAAAAAAAAGTATCAATGAAGTGTGAATGTATCAGAGTATATTAGTATACTTAAGGCCATATTGGATAAGGTTTGAACATAGGCAAGTTGAAACTGCATAATGAAGTTGGTATCAGCAGAATACCTCCATTTTACTTGGCAACATTGTATTGTTTCAGAGACAGAACTGCCCCCAAACTGAGACTTCCCAAAGTAGGCCAAAATTTTGAGAGAAACTAGTTGAGGACTTCTGGAAAGTGTCCAAAAGTTTGAGAAAATTGAAAAACTATCAAAAGTGTATTTGATTTTGTTTTACTTTCATTTTCACACTTGAAAAAAAAGGTTCAAGCCCACAGACAAAAAGTTGCCAACTGCAATTATCATGGCTATATTTTCTTATGTGCCATGCAATTAAGCAACTGCTCACCGACACCAACATAAACCTACATAAATAATTTCTAAAATGATGATTAAACTTTAACATTTCTTTTCTTATGTATAATACAGTTATCAAAATGTTTTAAAACATCTAAAGTGCCAAAACTCAATCGTCGATACCATCTACAATCTGAAACAACCAACACTGCCAATATGGTGAGATAATGATACCTCAATTTGAACTTGATATGATTAGGCAGTATGCTTTAGTAAAGTTGGTGCCATAATGATACAGCATTTGAATCTTGCTAAGACTGGAAGCAGTATGCTTTATATAGCATTTTGAACCTCAATTTGAGCTTTGTATGATTAGGCAGTACGCTTTAGTAGCAAGTCAAGAAAAGGTCAGGCAGTAGAGACCATGTCTTTTATGCACATCATCCAGATACTCTCTCTGAGCTCTAATTTATGCATTGAAACTGTGCAAGTCTCATTGGTATACACAACACAACTGGGTGTCCAATACTTTGTTGTGTATTTTCGATGTCATACGGTTCGATACAACCAATAGTATGTTGCTTTGGAGTTAACTCGGCAACTTAACTCTAATGAACTTAACTTTCAATTTCATAAGATAAATTGGGACACTCTCCTCGACATGCGAACAACTTAATAGATTAAAATATCCCATAGGTTTGGATAAAAAGATGAAGGTAATTGCGGAACAAGTATTTCTTTCTTCGCAGTGAGTTTATTTGGTTCTAACATAATGGATACATATTATAGTTGTTATCCAAAACCTGGAGGAAAGCAAATGTCAAATATGTTAAAACCAGATTCCTACATAGAGTATGTATAGCATAGCTACTGCATAATATTGCAAGTTACTAGAGATCAAAATAATTGGAGTTAGCGACAAAGAACTTCCCTAACAGCAAAAGTGAGACGCAAACACTATTAGTAGACAGAAGTCCATAGAACATGAAAATGAAGTCTAAATGTTAGAATAGAAACAAAGTTTACTATAGCATTTTTAAAATTGAATTCCCCTCAACAATTGGGGGCTACACTATGGACACAAATGCAGATAAAGACATGATATGGATACATGATATAGACAACCAAAGTAACTAGTCACTTATCTCGCAGGAATGCAAACATAGATACATGTAGCATTTTCTCGTGATGCAGACAGATGGCTCAGGTAATCCCATGTCTTAACTAATGATGGGAATATTTATTTTTTATTTTCGAACATCCCATCAGTTCCACAACATACGGTTCGATACAACCAATAGTATGAGTATTCGAGTATTTGAACCGACTTTTTAATGGGTTTAACTGACTTTTATTTGGTTCTGGAACTTTATTCAGTTTCCTACTTACCTATATGTTATTTCCCAGCTCTTTGGAAAAGCATCTTCCTTCAAACGACCTTTGTCGACCTCTGGCCTCTCCAACAATTGCTGCAACATCTTCAATTATGACATTTAGAAGTTACAAGTACTTCAACTACTTGCTAGATTTCCTCGAAAAAGCAATGCTTTATTTTAATATTTACTTTTAATTTCTTGAGCCCTTGTAGGCTAATTATGGTATATTTATGAATAAAACATCATGGACTTGTGTCAATAAATCAATAAGGTGAAGAGTATATATATATATATATATATATATATATATATATATATATATATATATATATAACTCATTTTGGAATAACATGGATATAAATGTGAATTTACATTTGAGGTGGTTTCAATTGATATAATCTATTAATTTGCAACATTTATCTCTATAATTTTTTAAAATACTAATATCCTCAAGTTAATATCTACATTAACTATTAAGACTCGTCCTATTCTATGTTGTACACATATCAGACACTCAAGTTCGAGAGTAGGTATATCAGTACCCTACCCGGTAAGCTTCCGGTTGAAATACATATAGCCAAACCTTCACCAGTATCTTTAATGGTTTGGGAATCCGTACTCAAACCCGCGAGTTCAGGTTGGTTTTGGTTGGATAATCGGGTTATTATGGTCCATTGCCACCACAAATTGGGGCATCTTCTTATAGATTTAGCCTACAATAAATATGAAAACAACTTCGAATAAAAAAATGTGGTTTATAGGTAAATCTGACCATTATTCAGGTTTAGAGCTTAGACCAATTATGGCACACATTACACATCGCGAATGAGCATAGACGACACACATATTATGTTGTAAAAGCTAGTAACTTTTTACGGCAAGGGCAAATACGGTGCGATCATGCACGACAGGTGAAGTGATTTACGGCGTGCATTTAACACCGTAAAAACTCTTTTTCTCCTATAGTATTTTTAAATATATCAGAATTTTTACTGACAATGACAACTAAGCACAACAAGACATAGAAAGAGAATAATTCTCACATTCTAAATGGATATGAGATATTGAAAGGCCAACTAATCACTATATTGAAGAAGAAAACTCAGTCTCAATGGATTTTGCAGAAATCAGACAAGTCACATCTTGATTTCATCTCTTGCATGAAATCAAATTCATAAAAACTACTAATAAATAAATTGCGATGAACTAATAAAAAACAAATATGGTTGAATTTTAGTGGTTATTATTCAAGTTTGAGCACCAATTACAACATCCACAGTTAAGATTTGTGTAATTAGACTTGTACCTCGAAATAATTGCTTGTTAGATTGGAAATTCTTATGTAGAGATCAATAAACCCTAGCTTTTCCGCTGACTAGAGAGAAAGAGAGATATAAAAAATGGTGAATAATTTCAGAGGTAATAAATGATTAAGAAAAATACAAAGACATTAAACCTTAAAAATAAACAAGAGCAAGTCCTAGAAAATGGTGAATAATTTCAAGTCTGGACCCTAGAAAATAAACAAGAGCAAATCCTAAAAAATAATCCCTAGAAAACAAACCCTATAAAATAAACAAGATCAAATTTTTCATATGTTCCGTTGCTCCCTCGATTTCCCCTGACAACTCTGACCCTGATCTCGGTCCATTGCGCGGGGACGAAGGTTCTAGAAGCGGATGAGAAGAAATTTTGAGAGGAGAAAAGGAATAGATGAAAAATGGATAGAAAAGATTTTTGAGAAAAATCTAAACATAATACTATGACAACAAGCATAAGAGAAATAGTTCGGAGGATTACCTGTTCTAGCGGGGTCCTAGCAGCAATTCTGGCGGCTGATCCAGCGGCGGTTCTAGCGGAGGGAAGAAGTTTTGGGAGGAAAGGTTTGGGAAGGAAATAGATGAAAAGTGGGAGAGGAAAGAGTTTTGGGTCCGACTATTGACACCCCATGTATTTCTAAGGACACCCCATGTAACTTAAGTGAAAAAATAGATTAATGTGTAAAGACGTTAATACCTCCCATCTATTATAGCACATTCCATCAGTCTCCTTCATTATTTGCTCTTCTTAGTACACCCCACTTTCTCTCCCCAACCCAAAAACCCTCCATTTCCCCTCCCCAAGCCAAAAACCCTAAATTCTTCTTACTTTGAAGGAAGTTAAAGGAAGTTGAAGAAATCATGATGGAGGGACAAAATGCACATGAATCTTCCAAGGTACGTTCCTCTTATGTTGATTTTTTTCGTTTGTAATCATGTGATTCGATTTTTTTTCGAAATTTTTTTTCAGAATTCGTGATCTGTTCGACCTGTACAAGTCGAACAGATGAAGAGATGTTCGACCTGTAAGGGCCGAACAGTAGGGGTTCGCACGACCTGCTCTGGTCGAACAGTATGAATTTGTTCGACTATTGAAGGCCGAACAGTTCAAGTTAGCACGACCTGCTCTGGTCGAACAATATTAGTTTGTTTTTTTCACCTTATTCACTTGTTAAATTTCTTCACTGTAGGAAAACACCTCAAATGACAATGAAATTAACACTGAAATGAGCATTATCAGGCATCCAATGTTTGAAGAACAACCTAATTTCGTAGACGAATTTCATACGGATGCTTTATTTGAGAATCGTGAATGTTTGGTGAATTGGGTACGAACGGTAGGAAACCGTCATAATATGGTTATTTTGGTTAAACGATCGGATAGCGGAGATGGAAGGCGAGCTCGAGTAATTTTGGGTTGTGAGCGCGGTGGTAAATATCGGCAGAAGAAGCCAAAAGTCGATGAAAAAAATTCGACTAACATTGCCAAGAAGCGGAGACGTGAAAGGCTTACGGGCACGAAGAAATGTGATTGTCCATTTCAGTTGAAGGGAGTGCAAGCCAATGACGTAGGACAATGGTCATTGAGGGTTATATGCGGGTCACATAATCACCCACTGGGACGAAATTTGGTTGGACACTCATATGCCGGTCGACTGACCCCTGCAGAAGATCAACTTGTTAAAGACCTGACGAAGAACAATACAAGGCCAAAAGATATACTGAGCACGTTGAAAGATAGTTTTAGTGGGAATGAGTCAACATTGAAGACTATTTACAATGCTCGACATAAGCATAGAGTTGTCGAGCATGGAGGACTTTCTCAGATGCAATATTTGTTGGGAAAATTGGAGTCGGAAAAGTACTACTATCTGACTAGGAGATGTGAGCAAACCGATCGATTGAAGGATCTTTTTTATGCTCACCCGACTAGTGTGGACTTGTTACGTGCATTTCCATATATTATATTGATGGATTGTACATACAAGACTAACAGATATAAGATGCCACTTTTGGAAGTGGTAGGCGTTACGTCCACAAATATTACATTTTCAGTGGCATGTGTTTATATGGAGGCAGAGCGGGAAGACAATTATATATGGGCACTTAGTACGCTTAAAGGATTAGTTGATCAATCATTCTTACCCAAGGTGATTGTGACCGATCGTGAGTTAGCACTAATGAATGCCATAAGCGTTACTTTCCCCAGCTCCACTCACTTGCTTTGTCGGTGGCATATTAGCAAAAATATTTTGGCCAATTGCAAAAATATGTTTCGTACCAAGGAGAAGTGGGATAGTTTCAATAATTCATGGAATTCGTTGGTTCTTGCTGAAGACCAACCTAGATTCAATGAGTTGCTTAGAAGATTGAAGCAAGATTTCTCCGATTATCCGAAAGCAGTTGAGTATGCCATCAATAATTGGATAGAGCCCTATAAAGAAAGATTTGTTTCGTGTTGGACAAACAATGTTATGCATTTTGAGAACACGACAAGTAGCAGGTACGTGACTTGAAACAATACTTTGCATGTGTAAATGTTAATTATCTTACAAAGTATGATTCTCACTCTATAATTTTCATATTCATAGGGCGGAGAGTGCACATTCAAAATTGAAAAAACAATTGGGCACGAGTCAATCAACTTTTGAGATCTCATGGACAAGGATACATGACTTGCTGACAACGTCACACAACCAAATAAAAGCCTCATTTGAGATGTGTCTTAATGTTGCACCACATCGTTATAGTTCTCCGCTATTCAAGATTATCCGAGGATTGGTGTCTCATCATGCTCTTGGTAAGATTTATGAAGAGATGAAGGGTATAGAAACTACCGGAGTAGATCCTCTCCTTTGTGGTTGTGTGTTACGGAGGACTTGCGGGTTACCTTGTGCATATGAACTTGCACAGTTGAATCGGGATGGTCAGGTAATTTAGCTCGATATGGTTGACAGATTTTGGCGGAAGTTGGATTCTGAACCCTACAAAACAGACAGTGTAGCTGATGGTCAGGTAATTCTATGACCTACGGCGACGCCTACGACTAGTTTCCCTCCTAGAAGATTCAGGTTGATCTTGGGGCTGGAGCTTTAGTGCGCCATATGCGCCAATTATGGTTGACTCGACGATCGACGGGTCTAATGGCTCTTGACCGTCCATCAATTGCTGGTACGCCGGTTGTAGATATTCTAATACATTTTCGATCATGGCCCATGGGTCTGGCCCAGTCTGGGTAGATGTAGTACCAGCGGCGCTAGAGACGTTATCTGGATTTTGGACGATAGGGTGTGAAAACTTCATATACCAAACCATGTAATCATTTGTACACTCCCATGCAGGGTTGGCAGCTCTCCCACGGGCTTCGGGAGACAGTACATGGCTGCGCCAGTATTGGAAGTAGCCTCCTAGAACATTGAACGCCAACTTGTACTGCTGGCTCGTGCTTCCCCGACGGACCTCACTTGGAAACAAAGGATCGTAAGGAATTTTTTGTCGTAGCCCAAATTGCCGAAGGACACGGTCGGGATGATACGGCTCTACAATGTCGAAGGCACGTATACATCCATGAAAGAAAGTCACATCGTCGCGAGGAAAATTGTTCCTCATTCCGTGGTAGGGAGTCCAATTCACCTACATCATAAATTGAAACAATTAGTCATGGGTAGAACAAAAGTTATGAGTAAGTGGATAAATTAACACTCACATTGTGGACTTGAAGATTGTCCAATACCTCCCTGATGGATGAGACCATGTTGGTACCTGGTCCAGCATGGGGTCTATTGGCCCACCTCATAGCAAGTGGGTCCCCCATCTGATAGTTGACGTTATGTGTAGGCCTCGTGAAGGGAAAATACTCGAATATCCATGCCTACAATACGAAAATATGAAGCATATTGGTCGTTGTATAACATTAAAAAATTGTATATCATGGGCTGAGATATAGATACCTCCAGTAAAGTCAAGTATCCACATATTTGGCGGACCCCACTCCGAGATGCTACTCCAAGCTGTCGGTATAAGAAAGCTAAAGCAGCAGCTCCCCAGGCATAGTCATTGACGTTGTTCAAATTCTCTAAAAGGCTGAGAACTTTTGTATCAACCCGTGTCCCACTTTTGTCAGAAAATATTGTGCATCCAAGTACGAACCATAAATAGGCACGGACAGCACGCCTTCTTTTCATATTATCCGTGCTACTGACGTCTGACTCAAATTCAGACCGGAGCCACTCCATCCGGACCGAGCTACCTCTCTGGCCCAGAAGCTCAGTATGTGCATCCCTTTCTGACACCCCCAACAACCTATTAATCATCTTCTTTGGCTCCTCCCGTCCCCTTGCTGACAATGGTTCAACCACTGGTAGCCCACTGACCGGGAGTCCGATGAGACAAAAAACATCATCCAGCGTAATTGTCATCTCACCGAATGGCATGTGGAAAGTGTTAGTCTCTGGTTGCCAACGCTCGAGAAACGCACAAATTAGATTCTTATTTGGCGTCTTGTACGAAACCGACCTTAATTTCGCAACTCGAGAGTTCCGAAGCAACTCGCTTATATTGCCCTCTAAATTCCATGTATCCATCTTGGTTGTGTGGCACCAACACCTCAATACGGGCCTCTCAATTCCGTTCCAAATCTCGTACGCCACATGAGTTTTGAAACTTGGAATAAGTCGGGGATCCTCAGGTCCACCGGGACAAGGGCCCGTCAAAATATCAGCGTCTTCTTCCTCTTCTTCATCTGTGCGCCGCTCTTCGTCTGCGTGGCCTTCTTCGTCTAATTGGCCGGTCGGTTGAGTCGGAGCAACGACCGTAGCTTGTTCAAGACGTGCACGTTCTTGTTCTTCAAGACGTGCACGTTCTTGTTCTTCGGCACGACGTCTCCTAGCAGAAGCATGAGTGGCTTCCCTCCGCCTAGTGTTTCCTGCAAATTTAATCAACAACCATACATTAAGGAGAAAATATATGTTTTGCCTAAAAAATGTACTGTTCGACCAATACATGTCGGACAACCACATACTGTTCGACCACAACAGGTCGAACAATCGCAAACTGTTCGACCACAACAGGTCGAACAAATGCAAACTGTTCGACCATTACAGGTCGAACAATTGCTTTTTGCCCGACCGACCAGGGTCGAACAATGCCGCGAATTCCAAAAAAAAATGCGAACGATTGTCTCGTTGTTGTCACAATCGATCGGTTTCGAAACATACACAGAGATCCTAAACGAAGATAGATACTAATTTCGAACAAGATTACTCATCTACAGGTCGATTTGCGGAAATTTACCTTCCGATTGAACTTGTTTTCCTCTATCCATTGCGAAGCCGAACAAGGGAGAACTCTTCGACGAAGGGGAGGCGACCGGGCAACGACTGGAGGGAGGAGAGTGAATGTTAGGGTTTTGTGAGGGAGGAGAGTGAATGTTAGGGTTTTGTGAGGGAGGAGAGTGGAGTGGAATTTTAGGGGTGTACTTAGAAAGCTTTGAGATGGGGGTGTAGAATAGGTAGGGGTATTTTTGTCAAATATTGGGGTGTACTTAGTATTTTTATAAGCTTAATCAACTACATGTGGGGTGTACTTAGAAATTGGGGTGTCCTTAGAAATACATGGGGTGTCAATAGTCGGACCCAAGAGTTTTAAGAAAAAGCCTTCAGGTTTGGGAGGGAGATGTTTCGCGGGTTCTGAAAAAAAATTAGGGATCTAAAATTTCCAGAGCCAATTTTTTCAACATAATTATAAAGTTAAACGACAGTTTCTATCAGTCAAATAAAAATATATTATAGATTTGGTGTAAAATGACAGTTTTAGTCCGTCAAAACTACAACTACAGTTTTAATCCGTCATTGTTGGATAACTATAACTGTCACAAATCGTCCATTTTGGTATAGTGAGCTGTTCGTGTAGGCCGAATAAAGCTTTGAGCAACGGTGATTATTCACCCCAGCAGGAGTTCTTCCATCTTTCGCCAGTCACCTTCTTCGTTGCTGGCAGTAATTCTGATTGTACCTTCTTTTTAGAAGTACTATGATCGATTACTGTTGATTACGAAATCTTTTTAGATTCTCGTAATTCAGAATCACCTTCTTGAAGTATTGATTTGAAACATTGTCTTTACAATAGTTTCATATTCTCAAGTTTTCCATCGAAAAATTGTGCCCCGGCAATAACAATCTCAAAGCTTTATAGCTACGATGGAAAACATTAATGCTTCACTCCTCAATACTGACTTTTGTAAGTTAGAAAAGTTTGATGGAGAGCATTATCAAGTCTGGAAGAGGAAGGTTTATCTCACTCTTCAACTCAGAGACGTTGATCACGTGCTTCTTGAAGAGGAACCTACTGTTCCAGATACTGGGTCTGCTGCCGCGATCACTGCGGCTACTAAACTTCAGGCCAAGTGGAGAAGGGAGAATAGCATTTGCAGGCTGCTTATCCTGAATGCTATGGAGGATTCCCTAGCAGAATCCTACAGTAAGAAGACTATTGCCAGAGACATATGGGAGTCTCTGGAGAAACTGTACGAAGAAGACAAAAATAGGAGCAAGATATTTGTGGTTGAAAAATATCACAAATGGCTCTTTGAGGACGAGAAGTCCATGTTGCCGCAGGTCAAAGAATTTCTGAAGCTACGACAGAAGTTGGAAGACGAGGCGATGTCCCTCCCCGACAAGTTTGTTGTTGGAGGGATTGTCTCAAAGCTTCCCGCTGGGTGGAGTAAGTTCTATGCAAACATGCATAGGAAGAAGCTGGAGATCACCCTTGAAGATCTTCTGCAGGAAATCTATGTTGAGGACCAGATGCGGGCTCAACTGAAGGTGGACGCACTGTCCAAGCAATTGGCTAACGCTAATCTGGTTCATACCAAGGAACCAAGGGGAAAGCAGGCGGCTTCCCACAGCAAGAAGAAGGACCCTAACAATCTGAACGTGAAGGGGACTTCCTTCAAGCGAAAGAAGGCAAAGTCTCAGATGCCTTGTTTCAAGTGTGGCAAGAAGGGCCACTTCAAGAATGAATACAAAGCAAAGACCAAGCAATCAGAGCAAGGAGAGCCTAGTAAGGTGTCTATGATCACTGACGTTGTTGCTATGATTGCGCAGGTTGATGCGGTAAGGACTGACTCTAACTGGTGGGTAGACACTGGAGCCTCCTGCCATGTCTGCTCCAGTAAGGAGTGGTTCACCACCTACACCCCTACTTCTGAAGTGGTTATGATGGCGAACCAGACACAAGCTGAAGTGCTCGGAATCGGGACGGTGGTGCTGAAGCTGACTTCGGGAAAATCTCTGACGCTTCAAGGCGTGAAGCACGTACCTGTTATCGCCAAGAACCTGATCTCAAGAGGCCTACTCTGCAACGCAGGCCTCAGGATGGACATCAATGCTGCCCAGATGGTGATGTCTATCAAAGGAACATATTTCGGAAAAACTTTTTATACCGAAGGAATGTTCAAAATTCAGCTTGTAAATCAGTCCAATGTAATTAAAGTGATTAATGAAATCACTCCTTCTGCTTATACTCTTGAGTTGTGGCATAATAGGCTAGGACATGTTCATTGTAAGCGAATAAATAGAATGTCTAGTCTAGGACTTATCTCCAAGTGTGGGGGGTAAGGTAGAGAAATGTGAAGTTTGTGCTCAAACAAAGATCACAAGGAAACCCTTTCCTCGGGTTAATCGAAGTACAGATCTTCTGGAGTTGGTACACTCCGATATCTGTGATTTCAAACAGTTCTCTACAAAGGCCGGGATAAAGTATTTCATAACCTTCATCGATGACTTCTCAAAGTATGCGTTCGTCTACTTGCTGAAGGCTAAAGACGAAGCATTCGAGAAGTTCAAGGAGTTCAGAGCCAAAGCTGAGCGGCAGACTGGACAACAACTCAAAAGAATAAGAAGTGATCGAGGTGGAGAGTACAGGTCTCATGAATTCGCATCGTTCTGCAAAGAACATGGAATTGTCAATGAGACTACGGCTCCGTACTCTCCTCAATCAAATGGAGTAGCAGAGAGGAAGAACAGAATGTTAATAGAAATGATTAACTCAATGTTGTTGACTGCTGGCCTTCCTAAGTGCTACTGGGGAGAAGCTGCATTGACGGCCACTTTTATTCTAAATAGAGTGCCTCATGCAACTTTTGACATTATTCCTCATGAACTCTGGTTCAAGGTCAGACCTAACTTGAATGCCATTCGAGTGTGGGGGTGTCTGGCATATGTCAAGCTTCCAGATCTGAAGATTCAGAAGCTTGGGACAAGGACTACTAAGACGATCTTCTGGGGTATGCCGAGAAGAGTGACGCTCGGAGATTTCTTGATATTGAGTCAAATCATATCAATAAATCTCGCGATGCAGAATATTTTGAAGACAAATTTGTAAGGCACAAGAATATTGTTCTTGCGGATGTACCGGAGAACAATGAGGGTGCGCAGAAAACTGAAGTCTTCAATGAAGATGTGGTCCAAGAAGATGTTGTTGTTGAAACAATGATTGAACCAGAACAAGCTGAGCCGTCAGCTAAGCGTATGAGGAGGCCGAAGGATTTTGGAAGTGACTTTGTCACCTATCATGTGGAAGCTGATCCGCTTACCTATGATGAGATGATGAAGACCAGAGACGCAGTTTTCTGGAAGGAGGCGATTGACAATGAATTTGATTCTATCACCTCAAATAACACTTGGGTGTTGGTTGATCTTCTTGAAGGAGCGAAATCCATCGGATGTAAATGGATCTTCAAAAAGAAGATGAAAGCAGACGGAACTATTGACAAGTTCAAGGCTAGGTTGGTAGCCAAGCGGTTTTCTCAGAAACATGGGATTGACTATTTTGACACGTATGCTCCAGTAGCCCGGATGACCACCATTAGAATGTTAATTGCTCTCGCAGCAATACATAAGATGGTGATACATCAGATGGATGTGAATACGGCTTTCCTAAATGACGAGCCGACCGAAGAGATTTACATGCAACAGCCAGAGGGATTTGTCATCAGGGGTCTTGCAGACAAAGTCTGCAAGTTGGTGAAATTTTGTATGGTCTTAAACAGGCTCCCAAGATGTGGCATGAGAAATTTGACAAAGTTATAAGGTCAAATGGCTACATGGTCAGCGATACGGACAAGTGTGTTTACACGAAGTTGGATGATGGAAGAGGTGTGATCGTTTGTCTGTACGTGGACTGTAATGACCCGCTCCGCATCGGTGCATTATGATGAGTCGTTGACTCGAAGAGTTGCGTTGACCCGATAAGGTATCGATGCGAATCGATGCAAGTGTTGCGTCGGCCAAAGGTAAGCTTTGAGTCGGTTGGAATCTATGAATCGAATCGATGCAAAGAGTAAGTCCCGCTTGAGCAAGTGCTGATTTTAGTTGATCTGGTGTGCAGGCTATGCTTCTACGCTGGACAATAAGAGGTCGGTATTTTGCCTTATGCAATAAAGTGTCCGCGAAACCAAATCGTGGCCTTGCAACGGATTGTGGCATGGGCACGATAGGCCAAATCAACCGAGTAGAGCAAATGAATGGCTAAGTCCGGGAGTTAGCTATACAATCGAGTTATGAAAGCGAGACGCTTCAATCGGCGAAGACGGCAAGGCGTATCGGCTTAAGGTGGGCGGGTTCTTGACTCTCTCTCCCTATTCCTTCACGTCTAATAAAATATGGTATGGTATGCGTAATATGTTATCGAGTTAGCGAGCGTGGCTCGGCGAGTAAGTGCTTAAGTATGTGTCGAACACTAAGACAGAATATTGAACAATTGAACAATTGAAGCGACGTGCATCAAGTGCACGAGTCGCAATAGGGCAATGATAGTAGAACATTGAAAGATGATAATGAGATGTGCATCATGTGCACGGCTCTGAGAACATTGAACTCTAGGCGTAGAACATTGATTATGATGCTGAGCGTGCCTTTGTGCACTTATACTACAAAAAGACTAAGTAAATACGGAAGTAGGCTATGCAAATTACATTATGTACGGGACGCGTTGAATACGAGTGCGAGACGACTAAGCCGTTGGGCGCCGTGCATCAATATGGATGTGTTGGAGCATAACGCCGACGGAGCTCCCCATATGAATGGTGGATTATATTTATGGCACGGGAAACCGTTTATGGCACGTGGAACCGTTTATGTGCGAGACTACGTTTATGGAATACGAGATTGGTTGGTATGCTATGGATTGTATGCTATGGACGTATTGCATGGTCAATGGACTCGGATTGCCCGTGCACGGGTGCGGCTTCCCTCGAACGGTTACGCCGGGGCGCCGGGACCGTTCGGCCTAGGAGGAAATTATGTGTGGTATTTATGGTGCACAACATTCGGACGGATTGCGACCGTCCAGTGCTGTGATAAGCTATGATATCCGTAAGTTTGGGATCCTTCGGATACTGGGCTAGCAACCCGTATCGAAGTGATTGTAGGCTTACACATAAGAGATGCCAAGTCCATTACGGTGCGACACACCGTGACCTTCATAAAGATAGGGCCGGTGGGCTGAGATGAGAGCTGGGTGCAGGCGCAGGGCCTGCTACCCATTATGCATATGTTTACGTTTATGATTGGTCGGTTGTACGAATCGTATGTTTGATTATGTTAAGTTCTAATCACTGCAGGCTAAGGAAAATGGAACGGCATGAGCACGAACACTATGTTTACGTTTATTGATTATGGCTAATTGTATCTGCTGCAGGAACACGGGATGTGGTGACACATTATAATAATGTGCTATGTTAAGTTTTGCCATGAAACTGATCCTAAGGCTAAATAGAAAGACCACAAAGTAAGATGCATGCTCACTAAATGATTAAGTGTTTGGTTTGGGTGCGAGCGGGTCTTGATCAGTGCGAAGCGAGGACGAAAGCACTAAGCCCCCACTAGTTTATGTGCAGGCTCAGGTTATGATCAGCTCGGGGCGGAGCTTGGCTTGGACGTACCGAGGCATGGAGTCCTTGGCGTTCAAGAGGAGCTTCCGCATAGGCGTTCGGACTTGCGACATGGAGATGTTCGGCCGAAGACTACTTGGTGGCTATACAGAGGCATAATGTATGGAACAATGTAATCCTTTGTGAGCTAGAGAGATCATGAGCGTTGTAGCCAATTGGCATTTTATGTTGGGCTATTCAGAGCCTTTGTAACCTTCAGTTCAATATTAATAAAAGAGATTCTTATGTTATTCTTTGTTTTCTTCCGCTGCTTATGTTATCGATTTGAGATAGTTCCACGTGAACCTGCTATCTTGCCTTGCACGAGCGCAACTCCAGGCTCGTGCGGCATCACGCCCCAGCGAGGACGATGACTCGAGTGAAATCTAGCGAGGACGAGCGATTTTCCGGGTCGGGGCGTGACATGGACGACATGTTTATCCTAGGTACGGATATTAGCTATGTCACGGAGACAAAGAAATTCATCTCAAGCAAGTTCAGTATGAAGGACTTGGGGGAAGCTGATGTGATCTTAGGTGTAAACCCCCTGTCCTGAATTCTAAATATATTTTTCTAGATTATTTATTTATTTTTATTATTAGCCAATCTTAAGAGAATAAATATATAAATAAAGTATGGTTAAGTACGGATAGTATTTATCAAGATTATATAGTTATTATAAGTAGAGATAATTTTAGATTTGGTATAGATATCTATTAGAAACTCCAATAAATAATTATTTAACCTATTAGAATAGATTTATAATCTGCTTCTGATTTTTGAAAGACAGAAGCGGGTACCAACCCAAGCCTAAAGCAATGTTGCAGGGTGATTTGGACAGGTAAGATCCATTCTATATTTCCTGTTGTTTACTTCAGTTCAGTCAACGAATGCATTAGTATGTTAACAGCTTCCCAAATCAGCTTGACATGTGTCTACATTATTAACGTTTGGACAAGTTTGCTACAGTAATGTATTGTCTTCTGAAAATCTTTGTTTTAACATGTTTTTGGAAAAAGTAAGTTCTTAATCAATTGAGTTTTAGAAGTTTAGCATGAGTTTAGTAGTATCTTATACAACCTGCTATATTCTGTTTTGGTTACATTAGCTATTTTCCTTCTTATTAATAATTTGATCTCTTAGAAGGATGGAGCCAGGTTCAGTCCGAAGTGCGGACGGGCTGGGATGGGCTTTAGATTTTGTAAGACGAGGCCGGGACAATGTTTTTGGCTCGAAATTTTATTGGGCAGGTTATGGACTCACCCAGTCTGACTCGATCTGATCTTACCTACATATTCAGAATTTTTCGGTAGGCCCAAGTTCCATCCATCCATAATCTAGGGTTTGTAAGCAACTACCTATTTATATAGCTAGAGCTCTATATTCCTGGAAGGGCAACATCAGCCGCCAACACATTCTTTCTCCCTACCTCCATCTCCTTCTCTCCTTCATCTAAGCCTCTTATCACCCTACCTCCTTCCCTCGCCACCTGGAAGGGAATAGTTGCATGTTGTTACACGTATAGGAAAGAGAATGTGAAGGGAATTTTCCTTCCCAACACTACCAATTCCCTTCAGTCCACGTGCTACATGGCTTCTCCATGTCAAGTAATTATAAAGGGAACCCCCATATATTAATATATAGATTGCTTTACTGTGTTATATCATGGAAAACATTTTTATGCATATAAGACCCTATAATACAACATATAGCCATGTAGCCTTATGAGCAAAGAGAGGTAGCAACCAATAGCTATTTTAAATTCTATCCACGTGAACCCATGTGAGGAGATAGCATTATTTGGTTCTTTCCCCTAATGTAGTTGCTATCTTTGCATATTTTTCCTCCTAAAAACCTTAATTTTCATGTTAGACTTATACCTTCATATAAGAATTAGCATATAAATATGAATAATTGCAAAAAGGTCCTTATATCATTTAATGCTACAACCATGCATAATTCTCTAGCTAACCAATAGAATATATTTTTATAATAAAGTAAAGCTAATACACTAATAGGTTAGCCGGTAAATATTAAGTGTTTATATATATATAACTATATAAATAATGTGGTAATAAGTTATGACTAATTCCATTTTAGGTGAATCGTGCAATTAAGACGTGGACTTTGACCCTCAGTGTACAAACTCGAACAAGCACAACAGGCAAGTATACCTTGCCCACTGTACAGTATTTTCATGCATTTTCTATATTGCTAATTCTTTCCTGTCATAATTGATTTGATGTTTCTTGTGTTCTCGTCAATGATATTCTTCTCAGTTTACGTGCACGTACATTTTCTTTATTCTATACATCACTGTTATTCCATGTATAAAGTGTGGCCTAGTCCCGTGCCACATTTATTGGTATCTCTTGACCCGTTACATGTACTTTTCTTGAGTTGACTTGACACCCATGTGTAGTTCATTGAAACAGATAGGATATTTGCTAGGCACGCGGGCTATATGATAGTATTCTGTTGGCCGATAGTTTGGATGAGCTTCGGTTGTCTTGTTTATTCTGTTGGCCGTTAGCTTCGTGCTACGGTTGTGATACTCTGTTGGTCGTTAATCTCGGATGAGATGAGATTGTATTTCTGTTGGCTGTTAGTTTCGGATGAGCTACGGTTGTCATGGTACCCCTGTCTGTTAGCCCAAGTGTCGAACATTGTCCTTGATGTTGCGTCGTCATGTATTTGTTTAGGAGTAGAGTGTCATATTCCTGTCATTCCCTTTATGCATGTTATTTACTGTTATAGTGGCATGTTTTATGTATCTTGCTAGTCCTCTGAGGACCTGATGATCTCTTCAGGTTTATCCGAGTATTGAGCCAGGTGCACGCGAGCAGGCTTGAGCCAGCATTGGACCGGTACCACTGCAGACGAGGGTACTTTGATGATTAGCAGTTTTGACTCGATTATTTCCATTTCCATGTATTCTTTTATTCCGTCTACTGGTAGTGGATTTGTGTCCACCGGACGTGACTTGGTTTCATGTTGAGCTGGATACTCTATTTTTATTATCCTTCATTATTCAGTTTCATTGTGTTAGTGGATTATATCATATCTTGTGGATGAGATCTAGATTGCCTCTGTGACTTGTTCACGTACTAGACAACGTTCTACCATCGACACTGCGGCGTAGGCTGGACTTGGACACGCCTCGTATCCGAAAAGCGGGTACGGGTCGTGACATTAGGGATCAAGATCATCCGGACAGACACTGGACTAGCGTTGTCACAGTTTCATTATATTAAGAAAATGATCACTCGTTATGGGTATCGGGATCTTCCAGGGATCGATACGCCGTACAGGTATGATCTGAAGCTGAAGCCTAATTCAGGGAAAAGCGTCAGGCAGCTGGAGTATGCAAGCGTAATCGGAAGTTTGATGTATGCTACTACTGCCACAAGGCCTGACATAGCTTTCGTCGTGGGAATGCTGAGTCGTTTCACGAGCAACCCAGGTGCTGAACACTGGAAAGCTGTGAAACGGGTTATGAGATATCTCAAGAAGACTCAGACATATGCACTGTACTACAGCGGAGATCCGCCGGTAGTGGAAGGCTTCAGTGATGCCAGCTGGTGCTCAGAGGTGGAGAGCGAGAGGTCCACAGGTGGATTTATTTTCACAATGGGTGGAGCTGCTATATCGTGGAAGTCGAAAAAGCAGACTATGCTCTCGCGGTCATCCATGGAATCTGAGTTCTTTGCACTTGATACCGCAGCCGAGGAAGCAGAATGGCTTCGGGAGCTCATATATGATCTTCCAGTGGTTGAGGCGCAAATACCGGTGATACCGATATACTGCGACAACCAGGCGACTGCGGCGGTGGCATCAAATGACCTCTTCAACGGAAAGAAGAGGACTGTGCGGTTGAAACACAGGGCAGTACACGATCTTATCAAGAGAGGTGTTATTGCAGTGATTGATGTTCAGAGTCAGGAGAACCTGGCGGATCCGTTCACCAAGGGCCTCAAGCGCCAGCTGGTCGATGACACAGCTTGTAAAATGGGCTTGAAGGCATTCTGATATTGTATTATTGTATTCCTACCATAAAGTTTTATGCTATTAGTTCAAAGATTTATCTACTGGACATCAAGCTTTTGGTTCAAGGGAGGACCACTAATCGAAAGAATATCAGGAACGGTGGATACATGTTTTATTGTGCATGGAGAGGTTACGGACCTATAACCACTGTTGTCTACTGTTATTTTCTGCAAAAAATGGTTCCTGTGGGAAGGTTGGCTTAATTGTCTTAATGAGTTCTCAGGCAGAGTGAATGCTTGGTGTGCTTTACAGGAAGCACGGTAGAGCAGCACTACAAGGAGTGAAACTCCATGCTACAGTGGGGTGACTCCACGATGAGGTTCCTATATGTGGGGTGCTGCCCAGGAATAGGATAAAGCCTCGGCTTTGCAGGCCAAGTCACAGCGGCGTAGCACCGCAAATAGGCAGTTAGCCTAATGTTGTATGTTAAAATAAAGAGGGGTGTAGTCAGCACTACAAAGAGGAGGAGTTCCTCATGTTACTGTGGCACGACACCACCATCAGGTTCCCTGTACGGGATAAAGCCTCGGCCTTGCAAGCCATGTCGTTGCGGCGTAACACCGCAAGGGAGCCTAAGGCTTCATGCTGGGTAGTTTGGCACTACAAAGAGGCAGTTGCCTCATGCTACAGTAGTATGACACTACAAAGGTTCCCAGATATGGGGTGATTCCCAGGGTGGGTTAATGCCTTGGCTTCGGGCCATGTCATAGCAGCGTAGCACCGCAAGGGAAGCGCAAAGCGCTTCATGCCATGTCTCTTTATAATGAACTCACCTATAGTGTATGGACAAAGAGATATCAGGCCGTCTCTTGAGGTTAAACTTGTAGACGCCCAAAATTATACACCGAAACCAGGCTGACACAAGGCCTTTAATGTGTAGCCAGAAGCACATGTAACTACATTATGTGAGTGGAAAGAATTTCAGCTATGATACATAATTCAAGGCTTAGTCCATTCTTGTATTATAGTCTGATTTTTGACCCATGCGGAAAGATTCAAGTCGTCAGCGACATCTCTCCTAATGCATGATGGACAGTTACTGTGGGGAACACTTATACCCATATATAGAGATATGTGGGGGATTGTTGGAATTTTTGGTTTTTTCTTTAGAAAACTTTAGTCCCACATCGAAAAAAAACAAAGAGATTGTATCTCTATATATTAGCTTTGCTATTATTGGAGATGCACATGTGGTGTGGAGGTGCACATGGGTTTGCCATGTGGGGTTATTTTTCTAATGGAAAAAAGGCTAAAATCAACAATTAAAACATTCATGCTTTTTGCTCTTGGAAAATTTATTTCCATAGGAGCTAAGTCCCGTAGGGGCTTAGCGACTCGGACTCGGACTCGGACTCGGACTCGGGCTCATGGGCTCATGAGGCATAATGTGGCATTTTGTTGGCGCACTTTGCACTTAGCACGTCAGCATCGTCGCTAGACGCATAGTGCGCTTTAGTTGCGCTCGTTGCGCGAGCCACTTGTGCGGCCACGTTGCGCAAGCCCAGTTGTGCTGCCCAGTTGCGCAAGCCCAGTTGTGCTGCCCAGGTGCACGCCCAGGTTGCGCTCAGGTTGCGCTTGGGTGCGCTGGGTTCCGCTGGGTTGTGCTGGATTGTGCTGGATTGTGCAGGTTGCTCGGGTTGCGCTGGTTGCGCTGCGTGCGCCGTGTGCGCAGTGCGTGCAGTGTGCGTAGTTCAGTACGTGTTCTGTCGTACAGAGTGCAAGGAGCGCGGGGTGTGTGTGCAGTTGGCGTAACTTGCAGCAGAATGTGCGTTTGCATGTTCTGGGCGGTTGCTACATATTTGGGATAGTTTTTACCACGCCCCTAACTTTGTGGCAACTGAACAGTTGCTGCAGGGCCTGTATAAGGCATCCTCTCTCTCTCAAGGCTTGAGATATATTATATATACAAGAGAGAAGCCACCACAGAAAGTTTACGAAGTATTTTTTAGCACAAGTAAACAGAGAATTCAGAAGTGTTCTTTAACACAGTTTTGATCAAAATTTGCTTGCGAATTCCAGCAGCCTTCGAGAGAGAGGAAAGGCGCCACACCAGCGTTGCTTTTGCACGGGAGTTCGTGTCCATCCGAGGAGTCAGAAGAGCAGGAGTGTTCCAAGTTCTCCAACGAACTTGTTGGTTCCTGGAAGCTGTTCATGTAGGGCGAATAAAGCTTTGAGCAACGGTGATTTCGCGGACCCCTTACTAAATATGGCAAAAGATCGACCTCTAATATTTTTGCGTCAACGTATAACCTGCACACGAAACCAACTAAAATCAATACTTGCATCGATTCGGACTTGCGCCTTGGTCGATTCGATTTCTTAGAATCTTCGTGCCGATTCAACGCACTCATCCTTCGGGACAACGCGGCGTTTCGCATCGATTCAACTCGATGCATTCTTTCGGGGCAAGGCAACTCTTCGTATCGACTTAGTTCGATGCGTTCCTCGGGACAACGTAACTCTCGTATCGATTCGCATCGATACATTTCATTCGGTCAATGCGACTCGTTGAGTCAACGCTTCAGCGTAATGCGCCGTGCGGAGCGGGGCATTACATAATATACCACTCAAAACAAGGTTCGTCCTCGAACCAAAACCAACACTCCGACTAAGCGTTTTATAGATTGTATCACGATCTCGTCCCACCAACGTTGTTCAGTTTCACACTATCTCGCAAGCTTTTCATTAACATTTCAAGTCTTCCCAGCAGCTCGATTTGAATTTTGTATACAACTCGATTTGGATCCATACCTATATTCAAGGCGTCCCGAAGATATATGTATTTTGACCAATTCCAGTGGTAGCAAATTGGAACAAAGCTGACAGGTAATTTTCAATCCTATGCTTGCCATCTCGTACTCTCGATCGGACTTGGACTCTAGCGTTTGTTCTCATAATTTTATTGCATATGCATATTGATACACACGCGATCATCCAACAAAAGTCAAGGCACACGATGCGATTCAAAATCGTATTTCTTATTTCGTAATTTTCATCGGGACTCTCAATTTTATGCGTCGCGTCAAGCCGTCGCGCATCCGATCACAACGAATCTCCGCAACGCCTTGCGTTCGACGTCGCTACCCAACTTATTTCTGAAGTCTGGCTATGCACTTATCTCGATTACGATTTTCTTTATCAACATTCGGGACTACGCCCGCTAGGTGACTTACCTAGCACTGTGCATAACTTCTCCCGACGCAACTTTAAATTGACATTGCACAAAGGCCACAATCTATCTGACACGAAAGTTTACATCCAGACGACGGTGCAAAAGGCAACGATCGCCTTGACACGAAGGTCTTAACGATACGCCTTACGTTCGATTCTTATCAAGTAGGAAATTTACTAGCCAAATTCCTGACTTATCCGTCTCGCAACATCGAATGTAAGTTTTGATTCACATAAGCTCAATTGCAAGGTGAATCTGAATCTAACGACATGACTCGTAAGTCATTTCCTTATCGTTCTCTCTCGTGCATAGTACGATTCTCGCACTCGCCTATATGAATCACCAAGTTCGCTGGTGGATTTCAAGTTCGATCGTCGACCAACATAATCATTCGAGCATTCATCCGACGAATACTCAAAAATCTAGCTACATCATTCTCAATCGAAAGCTCTTCCAACAATTTCCGATCGCCTAGACTTACCGTCAACATGCACCATTTTATATTTGTTATCGGTGCAATCTCATACGCGATATCACATGGGTCATCTTACGGTCTGCAGCATTCAATTTGATTTGACGGTCAAGTCTTCTAGGGTTAGCTACCCCGAAGCTACGTTCGATAATTGTGGATCATCACCGAAGGACAGTTTAATACGAACCATGGTATATCTTGTTTCGGAGCCAAATCATGTTCCGACGATTCTACGCGACTACCCAATTTCGGACAAAACCGTTTCTATCGGCGCAACTGATGCGCAACTATCCTCCGAGTCAAGTCATGTACTATCGTCGATGACTTCATAATTTACGAACATCTACTCGTATTTAGTTCGAGTCTATCTTATTTGCGGGTCGACACACGAGATGCTATACGCATCGAGCAATCGTCGATGACTTATAGTCTCGTCTTGATCAATCACGAAGTTCATGGTCAACTAGTTCGTTCCTTCTCGTATCGTTATTTACAAAACTTTGATAGCGCAAGGCGCACTCCATTTTGTATTCCCACATCGTGCTTACGTTTTCTTACGTATCGATCTCGATACGTCGTATCAATTTCGATAGCGTAAGGGTCAACTTTGAATCCGTTTCAACGTCGACAACTTGCATTGCATACTTTCAAGTTCTCTACAAACATTTTCGTACGTCTCGAATCGTTTCTTGATTCGTTGCATTCTGCTATGCCTTGATCGCGTAACCGAGTTACCGATTATCCAATATTGAACGCTCGAGTTATACGATCACGCCCTCTAAGTTTCGCATGTTTTTCAATCGTACTCAAATGAGTTTCGTCGTAACGTAACCAACTATCTTTTGGGCACTATTTATCCATCAACCGACTCTTCACCGAAGTCGCACGTCGTACGATCCGATTATGATTCGTATCGCCTAACATTTCTATCGAGATCGCAAGTCGTGCGATTCGATACGTCTCGCCCAACATTTCTATCGATATCGCAAGTCGTGCGATTCGATTCGCCCCGCACAACATTTCTATCAAGATCGTAAGTCGTGCGACTCATTTGTAAGCTCGAGTTTTCCTTTTCCGTCGGTCCGATTATTGCTTCAAGGAACAATCGTTCCGCTAGTCTCGGTCGTCCGACCGACTTGTAAATTCTGTTCGACGTATCATTCATTGATACGAGTCTCGCCTTATCGTCCCAACCGATTTTCGAAGAACACTTGCATCAACATACCGTCATACAAATTTCCAATCGAGTCTCAGTACTCTTCCGTCCGTTGCGGACAAACCTTCCGCATTTCTCACAACGCGTCGATGTAATTCATCGCACAAGTGATATACCATATACCACTCGGAATCGAGTCATTCATCGCCTACGTGGTATGGCATATACCACTCAAAAATCAAGCCATTTCCCTCGAACTATAGTTAGTATAAACCGACAATCTCTTCCGACTCACGATTTCTGCAGTAATCGTGCTTGATCACAACCGTAACTTTGATTCTATCAAAATCTGACACAACTCGATCAATGTTTTCGTTTTGCCAACATAAGTTTGGTGTGCAACCGAACGATTCGTTCTATCGATTTATGATTTCAATTCTTTCCTTACGTTGCATCTCGTGCAACTATTTATTTTCAATTTCCTTTGTACCCCGTGTAACGATTAATTTGATATGCGTTGCACCACGTGCAATAATTTTACTTCCAACACGTATTGCACATCGTGCTGCGATTTATTCCCGACTTTCTAAGTCAATGCTCAAATCCGTTTAACACATTCGGTATTGGCTTCTCACTTTCATTTTAACGCATATTCACAATTAACTCGTTGCACATCGTGCATCATTTTATTTCTCATTCAACATGTTACATTGCAACAACATTTCAAATCGTATTTCACAATTTGTTGCACTTGCAGCAACTAACATTTTTATGGTTTGTTGCATTCAATGCAATATACCCTTCGCGACTTTCTTAGCAAACATCATGAAATTTCCAAAACACATGCGGCAAAATTTTACGATTTGTATTAGACTTATTGTATGGAACATCCAGTGCGGCATCGAGTAGAGTCAAGAGTGATTTCAAATGGTGGTGGGCAACTTTTAGAATTGTAATGAAGCGAGCGTCCAGAGAAAATTGAGCCTAGAGCTTTGATACCAATTTGTCACGCCCCGACCCGGAATCACCCGAATCATCGTCCTCGCAGGGGGCGTGATGCCGCACGAGCCTGGAGTTGCGCTCGTGCAAGGCAAGATGACAAGTTCTCAAATGGTTATCTTTTGATTCTATCATTAACAACGTAAGAAAAATAGAGTATACGAAACAATTCTCTTTATTGATATCCGAAACCTAGATTACAAAGGCTTTCGATAGCCTAACAATATATGCTAGATTGGCTACAACACTCAGGTTCTCTCTTGTCCACAAAGGATTTTACCGTTCCATACATCATGCCTTCTATATCTCGGCCACATCAATCCTGTTGCATAGTTCGAGCGTCAAGCGATCGCACGCTTCAATATGCTTCGGCATTCCAAGCCTCAACGCGTTCAAGCAACGCTTCGTCGTGAGCCATCCATTCTCTGCACCCTGCATGAAGCTGGTGGGGGATCAGTACGTTCGTCCTCGCATGTACTGATGCAAAGATCTTCTTTCCAAACCGACATTGTAGTATTTATGTTGAATCATGCAACTTATCTTATGATCTTGCTATGTTCTCCTTAGGGTCATTTTTATGGCATATTCAAAAGCGTAAAGCATGTTATCATAGCAGCATATTATCGAATTGAATAGGCAAGCAAACAAGCAATCTCGTGTTTGATTCGTGGCGCGACTTCTTACCAAGTCGACGCACTCGCCCTTGCACCGACGCAAGGTGAATACGCTCCATTCCTTCCCTGTCATGCTATATGTGCATCTCTAAGCAGGATCTATATGCGGGACGCATATGCGCCTACACTTTCAACCTATCGTTCCTTAGCTATATGAAGGCCGTTGGCGTATCCGCGCCGGAATGGACTAAAGGAGTTCCTTACTTTCTTTTCTCTCATTCTTTTCTCGATATTTGGTCGGGCTGCCCGGCGTTTCACGGGTTGGGTTGCTGTCCCAAACAACCGAAACATTCCCACTGCATACCATCATTTGTGGATTTTCCTATCAATAGCGAGAGCTACTCGACTTAAGGATGTGCGCCTACAAAGATTATTCGTATCCCTCCTAGGCCAAGCGGTTCCGGGGCGCTCCGACATTTAACCGTTTGGGAGAAACACCCGTGCACGGGAGATATCACATTTTATCTCTCGTCCATTCCATTCGACCATGCAACGCCCTTATTATTCAAACAACCAAGCATAGTCTTGAGTCCGAGACTCAGACTTTATCATCTCGCATTTCTTCCGATAACTTTCTATGTTCTTACCTTCCATACTTCGTTTCAATGTTCAATGGCATCATGCCTCAACTCGATGCTCGTCAATCGAACGACCCGAAGGTCTCGAACACCTTTCGAGGCATTATATCATATCCGACAGTTCTGTCACATTCATGCTAAAACAGTTTCTTTCTCAACGAAGCCATCTTTTATGATCTCGTGCACGTATGCACGTATACCCAAAAATGAGATATCTACATATTGGGTTGATTCAGTTAAAAATAACTGGTTTGTTCCGAACTGGAATTGATACTCCCATACTAGTTGTTTGTATGGACGAACGTATCATTAACAGCCCTCTTAATAATATTATTGGAGGAGCTAAGTCAAACCTGGTAAACAGGCTATTTGGAATAAATATTCATCCGAACTTTTCTATAAGTCTTGATGATGAAAATATTGAGAAAATATGTACCCTATCCATAAACCTTGTCACAACCCGTTTCCCAAATTGTTGGGCCGGGCCGAGCCATGTCCAGCCTACGCTTGTTAAAGCGGAGTAAGCTGTTCTAAGAATAAATAATAAAGGATCTAAGCTACTAACAGTTCTAAAATCACATTTAAGGTTCATCACAACACAGCATCTATAAGCGAAGGTAAACAAGTACAGACTTAATAATACATATCCAAAGTATCTAACTGGAGACAAAGTCCAGTATCCAAATATAAGAACAGACCAAAGTCTAAGTCTCAAAACACAAGAAAATAACTAAGCAAGGTTCCCCGCTGGGGCCTCTTCTGGAGCTAAGGCCAGGTCCTCAATGCAGTACCATAATATGTAACACATAGCATTTCCTTCTCGAAAAGTATACCTACAACGTTATCCTGTCAGGACGGGATCAAGTACAACCTCTACAACTAAAGTACTGAATATATAATGAAAGAGATGTACAACAGGAAACATGGTGTGATAACTCTATAAAACAAGAAATATTGGAAACATGGCCTCATGGTACAACTGGGATCACGGTATCATAGTAACATAGGGAACATGGCATATCTGAAATCATGGTATCTCATAATCTATCATGGCAAGGACACATATGTCATATAGACAGATGTATATGTAATGTTTAAAATTGTAGCAGGTACGTGATCGTCAATAGGTGTACAATGTACTGTGGTACATGTAAATAAAATGTACATACGTACAAGTTAACAAGCATAGGTGCACATCCGTACAGAAATGCGGGATAATGGCCTGCGGCAAGGTATGCATATAAAATACGACCTCGCTCGCTACTATAGGGGGGGCATGATCACGTACTCAACTGTCAGTTTTCCCATAACCCATATATATAACATGTGAGAGATACTAGGAACAGTAAAAACATGTGGGAGATACTGGGAACAGTAAAAACATGTAGAAGATACTGGGATCGGTATAATGCACGGTAGGTACTGATAGCAGTAAAACAGGTGAAGGTACTGAGAGCAGTAAAACATGTGAATACTCGGAGCAGATATAAGCATAGTGAAACATGTACGGGGAACCAGTAAGAAGCATGTGAAGATATGATAACTGTCCTAAGCATGGTAGGGACTAAATTAATGTAACATGTGAAGATTTAACTTGCTACCTCAGTTAATACATGTTCTAGTATTAAAAGACAGTAAATGAGTTTGTAGATGTACTTGCCTCGAGCAAAGCAAGAATACTAGTACGAAGATATAGATGTCCGGTGTCCTGTCAATAATGATATATAAACCCAGTTCTAAGCTATGTTCAATATTACACTAGTGGTGAGACACGACTCCTAACTGGATACTAGTCAAGTGGGGACCTAGCATAAAAGTCCAATGTGGAGTGCCACTATACACAAACTAACTTCCTAGGGTCTTTACACTAGTGTAGGGGGTGGTCCAATACTACGATAACTCAAAATAACACAAAAAGTTACTAGTCGTAATTATGCAATAAATAAATAAAATTGTACACTGAGTTCCAAAATGATCCTTGTTAATTATAGAAATTTATACTAATTTTTCTGGAATTTATAAAACCTCATAAATATTTATTAAAAAATCAGCAAAAACATGTATCCTGAAAATGAGTTCTGTTTTTCCATTTTATAAAATACCAAAAGCATTTATTAAATGCTAAAAAAATTAAAATAAATTATCTAAATTAATATAGTATTTAAATATAATTTTTCCCAGATTTTTACAGAAATTAAATTATATATAAAAATTCAAAAACAGAAAGTAACAATTTCTAGAAAAATAATTAATTACAAATTAAGTATAATACATAAGCAAAATCTACCGATGTTGTCGGATGATAAAATAAATATCACCAACGTATCCAGAACGATCAAATTAGCTAGGATAGCCTACCTATAAGTCTAATTTGGATACAGGGGCAAAACGGTAATTTCGGGTCAAAATGATGTCCGCCGTTGGCTACACTTTGCACCGAAAAATGTGTTGAAATAGAAGTCTACAAAACCTAGAAAATTATATGTCCACGAATCCAGAATAATGATACGAACCCAACGGTATGTCCGAAATAGGATTCCGATGTGCCGATCTCAAAATGATACGTTGACGCGGACACTTGGTATCCGGTTTGCACAGAAATACGTGCCGGAGCAAATGTCTTCAAAACTCAGCAAATTATATGTCAACGATTCCAGAATGACGATACGAACTCAATGGTATATCCGGAATTGGATTCCGATGAGCCGATCTCAAAGTGACCCGTTGACTCGAAAAGTGGGACCCGCTTTGCACCGAAATACGTGCCAGGGCCCACGTTCTCCAAATCAAACAAACTTTATATAAAAACATGCTAGAACGATGCCACGAGTCTACTGGTGGTGTCAGAAATTGAATCCGGAGTCCCGGGTTCAAAAATAGAATTTAACAAGTGCAAATTAAAGAATTGGGACGGCCAACTTTGGCGTCGAATTCGACCAACCGAACGTGCTTAAAATAAAACGAAACCTAAAGGAGGCAGGAAGAGGGTTATACCAACTGCGCACAGGAACTGGTAGCGCACCAACCGGAGCTACGACGACGAAGATACGAACCCGCGAAGTTGGCGTCACGAAACTGTCCAAAAATAGTTCAATTTAAAACGTCAACTTGGTGGCCAGTTTTGAGGTATCAAACGACAAAATTAATGGGCAAAATTGAGGGAAGTGAAGATAGATATACCGAGATTAAGACGGAGCAAGGAGTTCGCTGATCCAACGGTCGGATCTCCCAAAAAACGTGTGCGAAGTTGTTGCGACTGTGCGCCATTTTCGAGTTCAAAACTCGCGCGCGCCGACGGGATTTCGTTCAAAACGCACGAATAGCCCATGCGTCGCGCCGGGGAAGCGGGCGGTGGCATGGGGGAGTTCATCGGGGGTGCGCAGGCGTGTGGGGAGCTCGCGGGGGCGGGCCGGCCACGAAGTGGCGCACGGCGTGCGCCCAAGCGCGCACGCGGGGTGGCGCGACAGCCACTGCTGCATACTGCTGCTGCTGTTCGCAGCTGCTGCTGCGGCGGCACAGCCTAGCGCGGCAAGCTAAGCCGGGGCACGGCGACGGCGGCGGGGCAGTGCGGTGGTCGCGGTGGCGGAGGCTATGGTGGTGGCTCGGGTGAATGATAATGGTGATGAGGATGGTGCATGGTGGTGGTGATGTGTAGGTGATGGTGGTGGTGATGTGTTAGGGAGGAGGAGGAGTTGGTGAGGGTGGTGAAGTTCACGGCGGTGGTGGTGGTGGTTGTCGGCAGCCATGGGGGGGTGCTGTATGTATATAAAGAGAGTGAGAGAGAGAGAGTAATATATTGTGTGTGTGTGTATATAAAGAGAGTGAGAGAGAGAGAGTTGATATTTAAGAAAAGAGAGAGTGAGATGAAGTCGGCCAAGGGGGGAGTGCTGTGAGGTGGAGGGGGTGTAGGTATAGGTGTAAAGGGAGAGAGATTTTATTTATATATATATATATATATGTATATATATATATATATATATATATATATATATATATATATATATATATATATATATATATATATATAAGAGATATTAAATGAGATATTTGTAGAGTAGAGAGAGAATAAATAGTTATTTAAAATAGAAAAAATAGAAAAATTATGTGGGATATTAATGCAGTCCTGAGAGAACATTATGGAGCTTGGGTTCGGGTTCGGTCGAGACGGGTCGGGTCAAAATCGGACAGGAGGCAATAATTGAATTAAATATGGGTATTTATAATCACGGGAAAATAAATAATATGCGGGGACTCCAATAAATGGGACACAAGCGTCATGCGGGTAGTAGGCTTCATGTGGGCCACGTCTATACTTTGGGTCGACTAGGTTGGATCGATGCCGGATCCCGAAATTAAATTGGGCAGGTTTTACGGTAGTTAATTAATTGGCCTAAATTGACCCAAAAATTGTGCGAAGGAAATGGAGCACAAAATGGAGTGTCTGAATGGGACACGAAGGTCATGGGTGAAGAGCGTCTCGAGTAGATCATTAATGAGAAGTTGGTTCTGAGAAAACGACTGGTCTGGTGCTCCTAAATTAAAAGTCACGGTGACGTGCAAACGATGATCAAAGATAAAAGTGGGAATAATTATTCAATGATTAATTGGTCTAAGTTGACCCAAGTTGTGCGATACAAAAAGAGCACAAGGGAACGAATTCAAGTGGGACATAATATATCAAAACGAAGATAATGTTGTCTACTTCAAAACTCGTGAAGAGAGTTTACAGAGATTGGTATCCCTGACGCTCTAGAAGTCAAAGTCATGGAAATGTACATTAATGATCAAAAACAATTAAATAATAAAACACTTATCGAAAATAATTTATTTAGAAAATTTTAAAATAGCCCTGAAATTCAGGGGGCTTACATCCTACCCACCTTACAAAAATTTTGTCCTCGAAATTAAAAATCACCCAATAGGTCAAACTTTAACATGTAGCTGCTCTAGCTACGATACTCAATCTGCTATCCTTGTAATCATCTCTTCTGTTTCTCCTACAAACTTTTTGGTTCAGGTTCAACAATGGTCTTTCTATCATAAACTACGTCATAAATCCTTTAGAATCTTCCATACTAACATGAAACATTTATGTATACCCTAAACTGTAGGTCATTCTCTGGGTATGTTTATAAGCCTAAAATGCTTAATCATCAACCATATTTTCAACCTCAATTGTAAGTACTGGATTTCCTTATCGTATCCTAAGTATTCATATTCTATCAATCCACAGTTCCTTAGCATCATTTGTCGTCAATCCTTTCCTACAGCTTCTCTTTGAAATTATACGTTCAATTCTTATCCTTGGCGTAGAGCCTTCTTCTTTTTACTCAACAAGTCCTCCGAATATAAATCCTCGATTTCGAAACTCTCGATTTATTAATTATCAATGTACATATGTCTCTGTCTTGTTCCTTGTCTTTTTAAATGATATCTTCCTAATCTCGTATGCAATACGATAACTCATTCTAATTTATTCTATATCAATCCACATATCGATCTACCCTCTAATCACTTGTAATTAGCTATAGATAACCAACCAAAATTTTACAAGTGCTAAATCCTCAAACTGCTAAGCACAAGATTCTAATCCTCAATCCATAGTCACAACCATATAATATCTTTTTATTCCATCTTAGATACCCTATCATCAAGTCATACTATCAATACAATCGTTCTTAATGGTTTCCAAGTCTACTACAGTCAGTCACTTATACTCGTCCTATAAACTTAATCTATCCAATCCCTAGGAAAAGTATTTATCACAAACACACAATACATGTATAGTTATACTACAGGATCAGTTAACAAGGTATGGCTATTTCGGTCATCTATGAAATAGAAGGTAACAAGGCCTAAGACTGGGTCAAGCAATCCATAACAGTGTCCAAACAAGTTAAAGGTCAAACAAGATAGAAAAGTTTATCGGAATATCTCCAAGAATGGTACGAAGACAGCGGGATACATAACGAGAAGAATTATCTAAGAGATTAACGAAGAAGAGTTTAGTCAAGTCATAGGAAAGATGGAACACAAAAATAATTATGTCCAAAAAGATAACATAAAAACAATCCTGTTGGAGAGTCTTAGGGAACCTATAATCCTAGTTGTAGATGTAGATAGAACAGAGTTGATCAAGACGGGAAAGAATGATGATACAAATTTATTCTTGCTCATTCGGTCATAACAAAGTGAACCAAGTTGAGATACGATCTGATAACCATACACGTCTTCCTGAAATCATGTTGCCAGAATTTTTGCCACACCAGTAAGCTTAGATGTAATAAACGATATAGTCATAACTAAGGTATACTCCCCAAAATTATATTATCTAGAATCTTCGCCACGCCAACCGGTATGGCTGCAAGAAAATCTAAATTCTATGAATATGATAGTATATCCAAAATCAGGCTCTATGTTTTTGTCATACCAGCTAATATGGCTGCGATAAATTCTAAACTTCATAACTAAAGCAGACGTTTACCTTATCAGGATATATCATAATTCAATCCACAAAATTTATCACGATGCAAGATCAAAGTTAACAACGAAAATCAGAAATTAAATTCAACAACGAATTTAGAGGAGAGCAAATAAAACAACTGAAAACAGATTTCGAGATAAGATTAGATTAAGATCCTCAGGGGTCATCCCAAGGGTACAAACTTGGTCTAAATTGACCCACTGAAATACAAACAAGAGGCTAATTATAGCTAACGGTCCTATGCTGTGATGAGTTCTCCCTATGTTGCAATCCTAGTAATCCTCTAGGTGTTCTAAATGTTTATCCCTAGTGTTAACAAATTGTCCTAGATCCTAATTGCAGGCATGCTTGGTACAATAACGTAACCAAACAACTTAAGTCTGGACCTGCATGGGCCGCCACTAAAAATATGTCACGACCCGTTACCCAAATTGTTGGGCCGGGCCGAACCATGTCCAGCCTACGCTTGTTAAAGCGTAGTAAGCTATTCTAAGAATAAACAATAAAGGATCTAAGCTACTAACAGTTCTAAAATCACATTTAAGGTTCATCACAACACAACATCTATAAGCGAAGGTAAACAAGTACAGACTTAATAATACATATCCAAAGTATCTAACTGGAGACAAAGTCCAGTATCCAAATATAAAAATAGACCAAAGTCTTGTAGAAGCATGGAATTTCACAACCAGAAAACCCATGCGCCAGACGCTACATGTGCCTGAACTCAGACAAAGAACTTCACAAGCAAAATCAACAAAGATAGACATTCGAAAGAAGACTTTTTATTTATATATAAAAGTCTATTACATGTCTAAGAAAAGGTTGTACAAAGGAGAATTTCTACAAAGGAAAGATCCTAAGTCTACAGCCAACGGCTACCCTGCGCTTCCAGATAGGCGCACCAATCACCATGCGCTTCCAGATAGGCGCAGCAGCCACCATGCGCCACCAGTCAGGCGCAGCAGACTTCATGCGCCTCCAACCAGGCGCATCCCACCATCTCTTCAGCAGCTCAGTTATGTGCATCCAGCTCAGTTATGTGCATCCCTTCAGCAGCCCAGTTATGTGTCGCTCTTCCAGCCAGGCTCGCCTGATAAGTGCTTCGCCAAGCAAAGCATTTAACCCTCTGGCTGGAACCAAGGAAGAGAAGAGCACCGCAAATGCTGTGGCCAGGGGAGGCTTCGAAAGAGCCTCCAAAGCCCAAGGAAGACCGTGATCGAAACCGCGGCTAAAGGAACAGCTTTCAACACAACCAAAGTGGGCAAACCCCACTTTGAAGGAAGAGAGAGCCTAGCACCGCCATTCCGATCTACGGCTCTTCCGGAATAACGGAGACGAGGCCCGAGCATCCTTATCTTTGGATGCAACAGGCACCTTCCGCCTGCCTCGGAAGCCCTCGACTCCGTCTTTTGGATGTAACAGTCACCTTCAAGAGCATCGAAGACAACACAGCGTCTCATCTTCACCCTCGGGATCACTTCGTCAACAGAATGCACCGTAATGTCCAAGTTCATGTTGGAAGTACGTGAGGGAATGAGAAGCAAATCTTCTCTCCATGCTACTATTTATAGGCCGGGCAGATCAAACCCACGCGCTAAGTGGATGGCTCTCCGAATTCCGTGCAATGAATTTGCATTAAATGGATGAACGGGACGCCTCGAATTCAGCCAAACGGCTATTTATAGCACTCGAGGAGCGAGACAGCCGCATCATTAAAAGACATGTCCGATGCGCCAGCCAGACAGCGCATCACACGGACGCGCCCTTCGGCATCAGGCGCATCACACAGACGCGCCCTACATTACTCGGCGCATTGCAGAGGATGCGCCCCCACACATCCCCATACCGAGTGGAACGCCAACCGACGCGCCCACTCAGCTGTCCATCGAACGTCACCAACATTAAATGCTGAACTGACAGAGTTGGTAGCACGCCTCCCAAAGTCTGAACAGTTGACATCTTTTTCAGAAAACGAAGCGTCGGCAACGTCAGCATCATCATACCATCAGCATGCGCCTCCACGGCCATGCATCCAAATCAGCATGCGCCTCCACGGCCATGCGTCCAAATCAGCATGCGCCTCAAAAGCCATGCGCCTCAGACTGCTCTCTGATCCCGAAAGACAGAAGGAAAGTCGCCTGCATGCGCCTCAAAAGCCATGCGCCCCAAATGGTTTATAACTCCTAAAGGTTATGAGCCGCAGCCTCCTTCCGCGCCCAATCCAAGGCGCAGCTCACCAGATTACTCCTCTCTACCAAATCTGAGATCTTCGAGCCATGGGTCGATGACACGTGTCCTTTGACTCAACTCGTCCAAGATTTCAGCAACGGAAAGATCTCTTCTGCTACGTGCCGGCTCACAACAGGAGTATGAAGAGTTCTCCCCCTCGATCAGGGCGCAGCATCCGTGCGCCTCCATCAGTAACCTCCACGTGGCGTCCCCATACCGGCGCATCCTATATGCGCGCATGAGCAGCCAGCCTGCAGAACTATAAATAGAAGGATCGTCCCCTTCACACGGACACAAGACTCACAACACAGATAGAATCACCAGAGAGGCAGTTCCAGACACTCAACGTCTTCCTCCTCTCGGCAAGCTCCAGTACCCAGAGCAATCTCCACCTTCAGAGAACCGATAACCGTCGTCAGCCGGTCAACGGAGTCAACGCATTACCACTCGCTCCATTGGCACTAAGGACCCAGCTTAAACAAAAGTGTACTCCTAGGACTACATCTAAGTCCTATATTGTAACACTGTTCTGTTTGTATTAAAGTTTCAATCAAACAATTTTAATGGCAAACAAGCTGGCGACTCTGCTGGGGACTTCTTTCTCCTCTACCGAGAAAGTCGTGTCACAGGCCGACGACGTGAAGGTGGGCTCCTCCCACAAGACGCTGGTAGTGCGCCTCAATCAACAGGCGTACGAGGAGTTCATTTCTGAAGGAAGTGCGAGTCCTTCGAAGCGGCTGTCGAAGCCGAAGAAGACCCGCGCAGTCTGGGTGCGCAAAGTCGACGCCTCGGGCACCACTGTTGAAGGGGATGCGCCCGTCCAGCCTTCCCTTCCTGCTGACGTCCTCAGCAGTCAAGGTGCGCCCGCTGATGCAGCGCATCTCTCGGGGAAGCGTGCGGCCGACCACGTTCCCCAGCCATCTTCCTCTCAGGCGAGGAAGATACGTCGACGGAGCAGGGACGCAGCCAATGCCCCGCGTATCACCTCTGATGCGCCACAAAGAGCCTCTGTCTTTGACAGACTCACTCGCTGTAATAGCGAGGAGAATTTGGATGCTGAGTACTATGCGTCCCAGCGGGCTGGTACGAAGAGATCCAAGGCGGCACCGGCCATGCGCCACAAACGTGCTATGCCAGCAGCCGGCCAGAGGCACGCGCTTACAATCACGCGCGCTGCCGATGGCAAGCTGTACAAGGTTGACTCAAGTGCTTCTGCACCGACAACGAGTCGACCTTTAAAGTCCTCATCTCGCTTGGGCGCATTCACTGCGTGCACAACCAAGTCGAGGGAGGCAAATTCAGTAGTCTTGAACTCCCGCGCCTCCTCTGGTTGTGCGTTTGAGGTCCGTTCAAGTCACTTCAAATGTTGTGGTTCCCCCACTACTGATCGTGATGCCTGTTTGGTATTAGATCAGGGGGCGCAGCACTCTCCCGACCACCCCGGCGCTTGGCCCTGCCATGCGCCTGAGAGGGGTGTGAGGGCAGCACTCTCCTCCAACGACCTACGCAACGTAATCACTCACAAGCGCCGGTCAGGAGAGTTGACCAACAAGCACGATGCGCCTCTCACGGGGCATACTTGTGCAGTGGTCACCATCAACTACTATTGCAAGACGGCAGTACCGCCAAAGCAGTCAGTCTTCCAACGGCTACAATCATCGACACCCCTCCGACATCGCCTTGGGACGAAGGTGTCAGCAAAACAGAAGCCAAAGGTTGCTTCGTGCAACGTGATCTCCAACTCCTCATCAGTCCGGAAGACGACTGCCAATTCCTCGTCTTCATCCAAAAGCCAGCCGAGGAAAACCAAGGCAGCTGTCTCGACCTCTGGAGTGTTCGAAGGCACTCGGTCGAGGAAGAAGTCCTTGGAGGAAGCTGGGGGTAGCCAGACCCTCGTCGAGCCTCCTTCCGAAGACGAAGATGTCCAAAGCACAGCTGCGGCGGATCTTCATCAAGGCGAAGTCGGCCTCCCTGAAGCCCCTCAGAATGAGGATGTCCTCCAGGACACCGCCGGGGGTAGAGCTGGAAACGAAGAGGCCCTTGCAGATGCGCCTGTCGAAGACGAACTCCAGAATGTGGCTGGGGTGGCCAAGCACCAGGAGAGGTGACTCCCCCGCATGAAAGTGAGGCTGAGAGTGAAGCCTCAACGGTCCCATCTACTGCCGGTCGTGTCATGACAGTATACATGGCCGGGAGTGATCCCGAGACTGATGCGTCGCCGTAAGACATAGTCCAGCGCATAGACTCGCTAGAGGGAGGAATCAAAACCCTCTCTGCCTCAATGCAAGCACTGACTCAAGCAGTGTTCGAGATGCGGTCGGCCCTGATCAGGACTCCTTCAAATACTCCTGACCCAGGTGCCAACGGGGAATCGAGTGTGCCCCTCCAACGGACACCCTCAGACACAGAAGCACCCCGGACGTCGGAGCCCTCAAACGCTCCACTCCAGGTGGTACCTCCTTCCCCGACTCCTAGCTCCACGGAAGACGTGGTCGAAATGATCAAAGATCTGCGAGAGCGCTTCGAGTCCAAGAACAGGCAGGAGGAGCGCCAAAAGATGGGCATTCCCCAGCCTTATCCCCTTGAGTGGAACAAGGTGGTTTATCCCCCAAAGTATAAACCACAAACACTCACGCCGTATGACGGGAAGGACTCTCCACGACGATACCTGACGTACTTCCAGTCACAGACGGGGCATTTACCGAAGGAGGACGTGCTCCTCACCAGCATCTTCGTTGGGGCCCTGAAAGGGGTGGCGTATGACTGGTACTGCAGCCTCCCCGACAATTCTATATCGTCCTTCGACGACCTGACGCGCCTCTTTCTAGACCGCTTCTACGACGGTGGAAAGGACATGACGATGGCGTCTCTCATAGAGATACGCCAGAAGGAGAAGGAAACGGTTCGGGCATTCATCGAACGCTTCCGTCAGGCCTGCTTTAGGCTACCTCCAGGCATGCCAGAACATGCGCTTCTCTCCGCTTGCAGTATGAACATGCTGCCTGCAGTAAAGCTCTGGCTTAAATCTACTCCCCCTCCCGACTGGAGCTCCCTAATCATCGAAGCTGAAGCTGCAGAGAAGAAGAAGGCCAATGCACGTCTTCTGGGTGTTAGCTTCCCCGCCTTTGACGATAAAGGGAAAAAGTCCGCGACCAACAACTCCGGACGAGAAGCAAAGGGGAAACAGGCATTGACTGTTAATGCCTCGAAGGGCGCATCTGCGCCTACTCAAAAGCCTCCACTGGCACCGAGACCCAAGGAGGTTTATTCATTCAATGATGACGACACCCTGCAACTCTTTGAGATACTGAAGCAGGGTGACAAGATCAAGCTTCCGGACCCGAAGCGGCCCGATGAAATCGGGAAAGTGGACAACCCGAGGTACTGTCACTACCATCGGTTTGTCGGACACCCGACCAAGGACTGCTATGTCCTCAAAAATTACATCCAGCGCATGATCAATGCGGATGTCATCTCCGTCGACTACGAAGAGAAGACGGTGTCAGCCAATGTGGTGTCACTTCAGTTTGGCACCTTACCACCGACTACCGCACAAGATGGCGTCGTCCCCATCCCTAAGGCGACAATGGAGGTGGTGAACTTGCCACCCACCCGTGACAATATGAGTGGACTCGTCCCACTCACCACATCTCGAGGAGAGGTCCTCTGGGTTCATCCCGACCTCGTCTCCGAGGTGACTCAACCGGAGGTACGCCCTACCTCCAAATCAAAAGGCAGGAAGATCAAGTCTTGCCGCACAGTCTCTTCTTCAACGGAAGAGGCGCTTCTAGTGCAGACGCGTGCACAACAGAACTCCCAGCCCGGTGAAGCTGCCGCCGAAGTGGTGCCTCCTGGCGCCATCCCTGAGGAGGGTCCATCCAAGCCCTCAGCAGCCAATAAACAAAAGCAAGTGGAGGCCCGTTTCGACAGACCTCTGCGGAAAGAAAATGCTTCGGGGCTAGCCAAGCCCCACAATTTTGACATTCTGGCACAATTGGCCAGTACTCCTGCACGCTTGTCTTTGTTCGAGCTCCTGCGTCTCTCCAAGGACTCCCGAGAAGCTCTCTGCGAAGCTCTGAAGGATGCCGAATCCTTTCTCAGTCAGGTCAAGCAGCCTGAAGACCTCCCAACTACTTGTGCGCACTGTCATTGTGCGGATGAAGTTATCCCAAACATAACTTTCACCCAACAAGACATGCTGCTCAAGCATCACCGACATAACCGACCGTTGTATTACACAGGGTACATCGGTTCGGTCAAGGTGAGCAGGATTCAGATCGATCCGGGGTCTTCCTTAAGCATCATTCCAAAGGCGCTGCTATCAAAGCTGGGGATCCCAATGTACCGGCTGGCGCCCTCCAATACAACCATCAGTGGCTTCAACGCTAGCAAGAGCGAGCCACTGGGCAAGATCTGGCTGAAGTGTCACATCGGCAGCCTCAAAACTGAGGTGACTTGTTATGTGGTGGATGCTGAGGTCAACTACAACATCTTACTCGGACGACCATGGTTACATGAGTACATGGTGGTGCCCTCCACGCTCCACCAATGCATGAAATATGTATCCACCAACGGCGTCATCCGGACGGAGTTTGCAGATATCGATCCCTTCAAAGGGATTGAGGCCTACTTTACCGATTCCGACTTGTACAAGCCACTTGACGAGGAGGAAGCCAACGACGCCGATGATGAGGCAGAGACGGCAACAGAGCCGGACTTGGAGCCCGAAATGACTCCCGACGCCCCCTTGAAAATCTGATTGAAGGGCAAGCCTCCCCAGAAGGCGCCTCCAATGAGCATCAAGCTATCAGGGAAAGCACCGACTCACGAAGCTCCCCTGAAGATACGCCTCAAGGGAAAGCCACCTCAAACAACGGCTCCCCTGGTGGTAAAATTACAAGGGAAGGCGCCACTCACCGCAGGCGCAACCGAGGCACCTCTCAAGGTGCGTCTTAAGGGCAAGCCGCCGCAGTCATCCAAGATGCCGGAGAGGGCCCACATAACCCTCTCAGACCCCAAAGTCAAAGCTGTGGAGGACTCTCCTGATCCGGCCCCAGTGCTTACAGATGAGGAGCTTGGCGAATATATCTCTGCTGATGTAGACGCACCCTCCTTAGACAATGTAATCCCACGGGATAAAATCTCGTACTTTATCAATAATAGAGTGTCTTTTAATTATTCTTGTCTTCCACACTGGAATGCCATGTATACATTAGATAACGCTCTACGGTCGTTGCAAACACAAATAACGACCGTCCACCATAATCGAGTAGTCCCGTCTCAAGGAGTCTTCATAATCCCTCCACGGAGCCGAGACGAAGGCCCCATCATCTCGGGCAAAGTCGAGCGTCATCAAGACCTCCCGTCAATCGAGCCCGAACCTGATACCGGCAGAGTACAAGTCTATCGGTACACGGATACGGCAAAGCACATCATCCAAAAGATGGGCTACGACCTGAAAAGCAACAAAGGCCTAAACTACGGCAAGGGTCGGCATCTCCCTGTCCGGCTTTCAATGCCCAATGGAAAGCCACATGACTACTATAATCGGACTCGACGGGGGTTAGGCTACGTCACGCCGCCATCAACTCCAGAGAGTTCAGACGCAGAAGACGCAGAGCATTCCCACTCGTCTGAAGCGTCGACTTGGGATTCCGATACCAGTATCGGATCAGTTTTCAGGAAAGTGCTGTCAGCTAACATGACATCGGCGCAACCTCAGAAAGATGAAGGCGAAGACCAACCGCCGGAACCCTTCGAAGAGGAACCCTGGGCTCAACGCCTAGGAGAACAATGGGAATCTCGTTTTGAGTTACGTGAACCTCCCACCGAAGACGAAGTCGAGCAGATCGACCTCGGGGATGGGTCTTCTTCCAAACCCATCTTTATCAGCAAAAGCTTGGAAGGAGAAGACCGAGAATCTTTAGTCCAACTGGCTAAAGAGTATATCGACGTCTTCGTCTGGAGCTACGAAGACATGCCGGGTCTCGACCCACAGATCGCGATGCATAGGTTGAACATCTTACCTGATGCCAAACCTATCAAACAACAACAGCGACGCTTCCGCCCGGACATCATGAACGCCATCGATCAGGAGGTGGATAAACTCTTGACCAGTGGCTTCATCCGTGAGGAACAACACCCGGACTGGGTAGCCAACATCGTCTCTGTTACCAAGAAGAACGGGAAGATACGAGTCTGTATCGACTTCAGGGATCTCAACTCTGCTTGCCCGAAGGATGAATTCCCGCTCCCAATCACCGATGTGATGATCGACAACACATGTGGCTTTGAACGCATGTCCTTCATGGACGGGTACTCAGGCTATAATCAAATCAAGATGTTCCCCGATGACGCAAAACACACGTCATTCAGGACTCCGAAAGGTATTTTCTGCTACACAGTGATGCCCTTCGGCTTGAAGAATGTCGGTGCAACATACCAACGGGCTATGAGCACCATCTTCCGTCAACATCTTCGCAAGACAGTCGAATGCTATGTTGACGACATCGCAGTCAAGAGCCGCCTCAAAAGAGATCACCTAGACGGTCTTTGATCTCATGCGGGCACATCAACTCAAAATGAACCCCGCTAAATCCTTCCTGGGGGTTTCTAGCGACAAATTCTTGGGCTTTGTCATCACAGCAAAAGGCATTCATGTCGATCCCGAGAAGACTAAAGCCATCCTCAACATGGACCCTCCGAAGAACCTTCGAGAACTTCGGGGCTTACAGGGACGTCTGGCATACATCCGGAGGTTCATAGCAAACCTCTCCGGTAAATGTCAACCCTTTACTCAGCTCATGAAGAAGGGAGTCTCTTACGTCTGGACAGAGGAGTGCCAAAAGGCTTTCGACGACATCAAGGCTTACTTGACAAGCCCGCCAGTCCTAGTGGCACCTGTCGCCGGCAAACCATTCCTCCTCTACGTCCGTGCCAAGGATCATTCCCTCGGCGCTTTGCTGGCTCAAAACAGCAATGCAGGCTACGAGCAAGTGTCACGACCCGCACCCGTTTTTTTTTTTTTTTAAACGGATACGAGACGTGTCCAAGCCAGCCTACGCCGCAGTGTCGGCGGTAGAACGCTGTCACGGCCATGAAGATCAAATCACAACAATGCTCATTCACATAATTAATTTAACTTACAATGATTACAAGTTTTACATTTGTAGAAGAATATAAACTTGTACAATTAAAAGAATGGCTACATCTCAACTATCTAGCTAGTCTCTAGGCTTTTGTCTGCAAGTATCCCCGTCACTCCCAAGCTAAGAAAATCCACGGCTAACCTGAAAATGTTGGTTTCCAGTCAGGAATGGAACGAGCACAATCCACTGAATGCAATTTCAAATAAAGAAGATGACTATAAACAAAGGTTAGACATCAATTATGAGTTTGAAAATAAACAGGAAATACATAAAACTAATAGTAAATAAATAGACACAACAGACCTTCCCCAACTGCTGGAAGTACCTTTGATATGTGATCGGTCTCGGGACAATTATGCGACACTGTCTACACTGTCTAAAGTTACACTGTCTACACTGTCTAAGTTACACTGTCTAAAGTTACACTGTCTAAAGTTACACTGTCTAAAGTTACACTGTCTACAACAAATATTGAAATAAAGAAACATTGTCTACAATCAATAATCATGATCTACACAGTTTAAATGCAATAACAAATCACTGTCTACACTGTCTACTTTGCAATAAATAAATCACTGTCTACACTATCTACTTGCAATAATAATCACTGTCTACACTGTCTATACTGTCTACACTGTCTAAGGTCAGATCACACATCGTTGGTACTTCCCATTCCCGACTCAACAATTTTAATAGAAAAATAATCACACAACCAATGACACAACCAATGAAATATAGTAAAAATCAATATCGAAATACAGACAATAAACTGTACTCGCCTGTGGCCCTTTGCTGGTGAAACCGACAATCTGAACTACTCAATGTGCCACTATAGTCAAAACCCGTACAACAGTCCCCGGATGCTGAAATAGACAATACCAATGATTTCAGAATAGTCAAATTAGCTAGGATTGTCTATCCTTAAGTCCAATTCTGGATACAGGGGCAAAACGGTAATTTCGGGTCAAAACGATGTCCGCCGTTGGACCCGTTTTGCACCGAAAAGCGTGCCAGAGTCAATGGTCTCTAAAGTCGTCAAACTACCTGTCTACGGATCTAGTTTTTCGATAGGAACCCAACCGTATGTCCAGAGTTGGATTCCGGTGGGCCGTGCACAAAATTGTCCGTTGAGTGGGACCGTAGGGCCCGTAAAACGACAATTTTATCAATGGTCTCAGAATCGGACCAAACTTGGCATACAGGACCAGAAAAACGATATGGTTCTGTTGGCGCAAGTTTCGTCTCGATCTGACGACCGTGCACAAAGTAATTGAGAAATTTACAACGTGCACGATACGGTGAATTTCGACGGATACGCATCAAATTCGTCGCGCACACGCGACCAATTTGAATTCCGTTAAAGCCCACACGACCACGAAGCTGTTACGCAGCTTTCGATGTCTTCGGTGCGCGACCACGTCGTCCGGTTTGGCGGGACGCACGTCGTGTGGAGCGATTTCTAGTTTTTGAAAACAGATTTTCGTCAAAGTTCGGGATACGATTTCTCGACGTGTGGTCGATGATTTCCGAATCCACAAGAAGGGTTGTGAAGCCCTATATGTTGTCTAAATTTGTGTTCAAGTGGAATTTCTAGATGGTTGCTGGATTGGTCGGGATCGACCTCCCAACGTGTGCTCATGGACTGTTATAGCGTCCTGTTTTTGGACAGATTTTTGTCGAACTTGGGTTCGATTTCTTGGGCAACCTAGAGCCTTTGAATAAAAACTAAATGAAGGGATATCGACTCGTATAGTTTGACTACATACCAGAGGCGACGGTTCGAAAAACGGTGCAGCGAGGCGACGGGAAACTCTGCGCGAAGTGGGGCTCTCCCAGCCGTTTATTGCTGCTGTCGCGTGCTCTGATCCGCGCGCGCGTGCGCGCTGTGCCTCCGCGGCCTCGGCCGCGCGCGGCGGCGCGCAGGCCCAGGGTAGGTCGCCGACGTTCAGGGAGGGGTGGCGCGATTCGCGGCTAGGGTTTCGTGTACTTCTCTGTCGAATATATATATACTTTGTATACATATTGATCGGGTGTGGGGTTTGCTGTGTTCGGTTTGTGGCCCCTCCCTTTGGGCTCGGGTTTCATTTTGAAGAGGAAACAGGTGGTTCAATAAGGCTGTGGGTGCTGGGTGTCCCACCATACTCGGCTGTGGCCGAGTATACATTAGTTGTTTTTTTTTATTTTTTATTTTTTATTTTTTATTACAACAAATCATATATATATTTATGAATATCTATATCTATATTTATATATATATATATATATATATGTATTTATATCTATATACTCAAATAAATACTTATATAATAATATCCATCAATTCTAAATAAACCCCGATATATTCCATTCCTAGTGTAGGACCTATATGTATATTTATATTTATGTATATACACCTACACATATATAAATACATATGTATATTTATCTATATATACATACACCTTACATCTATAGTATTTATATATATACAATCTCATATATAACATTTATGTATACAAACATTCACATAAAAAGTAATTATATATTTATAAATATTTACGCAAAGCATATGCCTATATATATTTATATCCATATATATATATCTATATACTCCCATATACATATATATATATATATACATACACATTTATACCTATATAATTCTATAACTCTCTCTCTCTCTCTCTCTCTCTCTCTCTCTCTCTCTCTCTCTCTCTCTCTACATATATATACAGTATCGCATTATCTGACCAAGATAATATACACAATAAAATAATAATATTAAATAATAATAACCTCAGTAACAAAATAATCATAACGAAATTAACAAACCAATATTGGGGTATGTACCATTCAAATTAATTAAAATAATAAATGAAATATTTCAAAGTAGTCGGGAAAGGGAGTTACAAATCTATCCACCTTAAAATAATTTCGTCCTCGAAATTCTAACTCATAAACATGCCTAAAATTCAAAAATAAAAATAAAAGGGTAAATCCACTATTACCACAACCTTCTTAATTTAATTTCTCCGAAATATTTACACCTCCCCCTAGCCATTCCGTAACTACGAATTTATCGAGGACGTCTACCCACTTTTGGTCACACTACTCCCTCATACTAAAATCTTAAAATCTTCTAACTGGTTGCTAACAATCCTACCAACAAATATCTAGGCATATGGTATCTATAATCCTCTCGTATCTATCAAGCAACCCAAAATTTTAACAATCAACAAACTTACACAAGTAGCTAATAAATATTGCTAAACTCTAGTAAACATGACTATTCGTCACTCCGAAGTAGGGAGGACATGAAGATAAGGCAGAATAATCGGAAGTAACTGTGAAGTTTTCAGAGCAGTGGAGAGTATCCAATGTTACGGATAGAAAGGGAGTTTATGAATCACTGTCTTATTTGCTAGATTGGGCTACTCTAGTCTAGTCACTTGCTAAATCGAAGAACACTTGTTTCTTAGAGGGGTTTACAATCCATGCAGTACAGAAAGTCGGTTGTCGAAATTCTAAACATCAATTCTAAAATAGAACGAAATTTAAGAAATCAAGGTTGTGATCTTTTCCGTGGTTATTTGAACAGACGAGCAAGGGTTATGATGCAACACAAGCTCGTGTCGCGACTTCCGGGTAGATGTACTAAGGGTTACGAATGACCTCGCTTTCTAAGGGGTGGAGCACACATAATAGCTATGGGGACTTATTACAAACAGTTTGGTTCTATAGTCCAAATATGGTGGTATGCATGGGTGGGTGTTACTGGGTCTTAATGGGTTCCTGATTGGACGTCAATCGTTGGTTAGATGAACCCCGAATTTCAGTCTCTATTGACTAGTCTAGTTCCCAATGGTAAACTATTTCTGCTAGGTTAGGATAATCCTAGAGTAGTTTTCACCCAAATGATTGAGCTAGATGGGCAGTCGGATTGGTTCGCTAAGTTCCTAAAGCCATAAATGCGTCTTTGGTGACTTCTGTGTTTAAGGAGCACATGAGGCCTCAATTGGGTGGCACACTAGCGACATGTGCGTAGTGGGCTTTGAGTAGATCACCATCCCTATTGGGTCGAAAGGTTCGAGTCGAGGTTGAGTCTTTAATGGAAGTCTAGAAATATACCGTTATTATGGTATAGGGTTATAGCTAGTCCTTTTAATCTGAAAGTCGTAGCACAAAAATATAGTACAAGGAGACAGGTTTGAGTGAGACATGATATACCTAGATGAAGGTGGACTCGTCTAGATCTTGCATATAAAATTTGTTAGAAGATAACAGTTGGTCTCGTGCTCCTAATATTAATGACACGGCCGGGGACACAAAATGATCAAAAAGGAAAGTGGGAGTCCATAGGGCACTAACTATCATTCTAATGGAAGTTGTTCTAATCAATCGGTGATCCTCGTATATCCTAAAACTTTAGGAGGCTTACAGTCTACCCACCTTAGAAGTTAGGACATGGCCTTAGGAATGATGAGGTTAGAAGAATTCTAAAATCCGGATATTGTACCTCGACTCTTGTTAATAAAGAATAAGGCACGGCATAATGGGATACGGTAGATATAAGTCAAGTCAAGGATCATTCTTCAATAAATGGAAAATGAGTGTGTACAATAACACATGGTCGAAAAATAGAATAACCTACTCGTCCACAGTATACAAGAGTTGTCGACGGGGAACCAACTCCAAGGCACATCTTATGAAAGGATTCTAACAACTGAGTCGTGAATTTCTATTTGTGTCAAGCCTGCCAGACTATTTTCACAAGGGTTCTAGTGGTATGGACTGTTGACCACTGCTAGATCATACTATGACAGGGTATTCAAACTATGGTATTGGCTAAAGTAGTGACTGTGGTATTCCAACACTAGTTAGGTCTAACAAATTTACTTAACTAGGGCAATATTGGTTGGAACCTATCGGAATAAGTGTCTATCACAGTGACGGTAAATGATCGTCCTTACCTTTCTCTACACATCTCATGTCTAAACTGTGGCTTTGATCGAGGAAAGGTTGAGTCAAGGCATAAGGATTGCTAGTTAAGGCAAGCTTCCAGCAGATAATTAGAGACTCCCAACATTTGGTTTCTTGAGAATAGATAGTCTCCTAGGTTGGCGTTCTGACTAAGGGTAAAACCTTAATCATTCTCAAGTTCAGGCGGCTAGAAGGTCTCAATAGTAGTTTGAGGGTTGAGGAGAGAACGAGTAACTTAATCATACGACTGGCCGTTGGTAGCTACACTTGTGCCTACCATTATCATAGCCATGGGAATACTCTGTAGCTCTCTACCATCACGAGCTTTCGTCTTTCCAAATCGGTAAAAGATAAAAACAATAAAGAATTCAAGGGAGATGTTACTGAATACAATTTCATGATTCAAGGGCGAACATATAATTCAAGAGGAATTGTCAATGCAGTCGTGGATGAGACCCTAGAGACATCTATATCTCAATCCACGTAGGGTAATTAAATAAAGTGCGAACCAAATGTATCATGGTTGATCAGACCATAATACACTGATTCTGATTAGACAATAAGTTAGCAGGCGTCCCCACTAAACATATGCCTCGAATCAAGCTCGATAAAAGAGTAAGCTTGCAAAAACTAGGCTGTAATAGCAGCGTTGGTCAAGATAGTCAAGATACAAGTACGCGAGATTTTTTTGAAAAGAGGCACAAGTAGTTCGAGTTTGAGAGAAATAAAACTTACCTGGTGTCCTTGCTTATACAATCTTTCAAAAAATCTTCATGTCCATAAGGTCTTGGTCAACTGATGGGTTATGGAACTCTAGATTCTATATTCTTGGTAACTTATTAGTATCGGTCAATTACCTCGTCAATAGATCACAAGGACCACATAATGCTAGGTTGGGAGACATGCTACTCAACTTACAGAACTTCCACTAATATTGGCTTCAGATCTTATGGAACACACAGGGCACTGTCCTATCCTCTATAGTATCCTTAATTTGTAATCACGTCTGAAGTCATTTCAACGAGGACTATGCCTCGTCCGTATACTCGGACGATGGTAACTCTTGGTTCTGTGATTCAGACGTGATATGCTATCAGATACTCTACCTTATCTCGACTCCAGGGAATCTACGATCAAAGAGGACCACTATCCATAGGTTTAGCAATATTCTATAACCTATATTTTCTTAGACTAATTCCAACTCTAGGGATCGTGTCTTGCCAGTGCGCTGCTGGCTACAATGAATTCCAGGGTCTCCATAATTCAAATAAATGGCGACAGTGCGCTGCTGTCCTGCCATTATGAGTTAATTAACATTCTTTTAACTACATCAAAAATAAATCCACGAGCTCCTAGAGATTCAAACAAGTTGCCTATGAAATAAAGCGTAAGCATTTGTCCTATCAATCACAACCCTTAAAATAAAGGATTGAACAGGGAGAAATAACTGAGGACAAAAGGGGTACAAACAATCTAACTATTCCATGTGTATTCAAGCCTTTGAGGAAAAACTTGAATCGAAACTAACTTGATGTTCATCTATGGATAACATAAAAATAACAATTCTTAGGGCAAAAATAGGAACGAAATAGGCAATTTGACTAAGATGTGAGGATGATATCAAAAGGGAAAGGAGAAAGAATTGCACCATTTTATCAAGGTTGGATCATTAATCCTAGGAAGTCCGGTCTCACCAAGTGAATAATCTATCCACATTGGATCATAACGTCATACCAAGAGGTATTAGTGTACTTATGGAGATATGACAACTATCAAAATCAATAACCCTCATCTACATTGCATGGCCTAGACTACCCATCGGTAAATTTGTATAAGGGACTCCTAGTCCTAGTCATTCCCTTAAATTAAATTAATTCATGAATGAACATTTCCTAGTCGCAGGCTCGCAATAGTACAACTAACTAAAGTACTATCACGAGTTCGCGTGATTTACGAAGACAGACCTGCATGGGCCACCACAAAAACTTGTCACGACCTGCACCCATTTTTTTTTTTTAAACGGATACGAGACGTGTCCAAGCCAGCCTACGCCGCAGTGTCGGCGGTAGAACGCTGTCACGGCCATGAAGATCAAATCACAACAATGCTCATTCACATAATTAATTTAACTTACAATGATTACAAGTTTTACATTTGTAGAAGAATATAAACTTGTACAATTAAAAGAATGGCTACATCTCAACTATCTAGCTAGTCTCTAGGCTTTTGTCTGCAAGTATCCCCGTCACTCCCAAGCTAAGAAAATCCACGGCTAACCTGAAAATGTTGGTTTCCAGTCAGGAATGGAACGAGCACAATCCACTGAATGCAATTTCAAATAAAGAAGATGACTATAAACAAAGGTTAGACATCAATTATGAGTTTGAAAATAAACAGGAAATACATAAAACTAATAGTAAATAAATAGACACAACAGACCTTCCCCAACTGCTGGAAGTACCTTTGATATGTGATCGGTCTCGGGACAATTATGCGACACTGTCTACACTGTCTAAAGTTACACTGTCTACACTGTCTAAGTTACACTGTCTAAAGTTACACTGTCTAAAGTTACACTGTCTACAACAAATATTGAAATAAAGAAACATTGTCTACAATCAATAATCATGATCTACACAGTTTAAACGTAATAACAAATCACTGTCTACACTGTCTACTTGCAATAATAATCACTGTCTACACTGTCTACACTGTCTACACTGTCTAAGGTCAGATCACACATCGTTGGTACTTCCCATTCCCGACTCAACAATTTTAATAGAAAAATAATCACACAACCAATGACACAACCAATGAAATATAGTAAAAATCAATATCGAAATGTAGACAATAAACTGTACTCGCCTGTGGTCCTTTGCTGGTGAAACCGACAATCTGAACTACTCAATGTGCCACTATAGTCAAAACCCGTACAACAGTCCCCGGATGCTGAAATAGACAATACCAATAATTTCAGAATAGTCAAATTAGCTAGGATTGCCTATCCTTAAGTCCAATTCTGGACACAGGGGCAAAACGGTAATTTCGGGTCAAAACGATGTCCGCCGTTGGACCCGTTTTGCACCGAAAAGCGTGCCAGAGTCAATGGTCTCTAAAGTCGTCAAACTACCTGTCTACGGATCTAGTTTTTCGATAGGAACCCAACCGTATGTCCAGAGTTGGATTCCGGTGGGCCGTGCACAAAATTGTCCGTTGAGTGGGACCGTGGGGCCCGCAAAACGACAATTTTATCAACGGTCTCAGAATCGGACCAAACTTGGCATACAGGACCAAAAAAACGATATGGTTCTGTTGGCGCAAGTTTCGTCTCGATCTGACGACCGTGCACAAAGTAATTGATAAATTTACAACGTGCACGATACGGTGAATTTCGACGGATACGCATCAAATTCGTCGCGCACACGCGACCAATTTGAATTCCGTCAAAGCCCACACGACCACGAAGCTGTTACGCAGCTTTCGATGTCTTCGGTGCGCGACCACGTCGTCCGGTTTGGCGGGACGCACGTCGTGTGGAGCGATTTCTAGTTTTTGAAAACAGATTTTCGTCAAAGTTCGGGATACGATTTCTCGACGTGTGGTCGATGATTTCCGAATCCACAAGAAGGGTTGTGAAGCCCTATATGTTGTCTAAATTTGTGTTCAAGTGGAATTTCTAGATGGTTGCTAGATTGGTCGGGATCGACCTCCCAACGTGTGCTCATGGACTGTTATAGCGTCCTGTTTTTGGACAGATTTTTGTCGAACTTGGGTTCGATTTCCTGGGCAACCTAGAGCCTTTGAATAAAAACTAAATGAAGGGATATCGACTCGTATAGTTTGACTACATACCAGAGGCGACGGTTCGAAAAACGGTGCAGCGAGGCGACGGGAAACTCTGCGCGAAGTGGGGCTCTCCCAGCCGTTTACTGCTGCTGTCGCGTGCTCTGATCCGCGCGCGCGTGCGCGCTGTGCCTCCGCGGCCTCGGCCGCGCGCGGCGGCGCGCAGGCCCAGGGTAGGTCGCCGACGTTCAGGGAGGGGTGGCGCGATTCGCGGCTAGGGTTTCGTGTACTTCTCTGTCGAATATATATATACTTTGTATACATATTGATCGGGTGTGGGGTTTGCTGTGTTCGGTTTGTGGCCCCTCCCTTTGGGCTCGGGTTTCATTTTGAAGAGGAAACAGGTGGTTCAATAAGGCTGTGGGTGCTGGGTGTCCCACCATACTCGGCTGTGGCCGAGTATACATTAGTTGTTTTTTTTTTTTTTTTTTTTTTTTTTTTTTTATTACAACAAATCATATATATATATTTATGAATATCTATATCTATATTTATATATATATATATATATGTATTTATATCTATATACTCAAATAAATACTTATATAACAATATCCATCAATTCTAAATAAACCCCGATATATTCCATTCCTAGTGTAGGACCTATATGTATATTTATATTTATGTATATACACCTACACATATATAAATACATATGTATATTTATCTATATATACATACACCTTACATCTATAGTATTTATATATATACAATCTTATATATAACATTTATGTATACAAACATTCACATAAAAAGTAATTATATATTTATAAATATTTACGCAAAGCATATGCCTATATATATTTATATCCATATATATATATATCTATATATACTCCCATATACATATATATATATATACATACACATTTATACCTATATAATTCTATAACTCTCTCTCTCTCTCTCTCTCTCTCTCTCTCTCTCTCTACATATATATACAGTATCGCATTATCTGACCAAGATAATATACACAATAAAATAATGATATTAAATAATAATAACCTCAGTAACAAAATAATCATAACGAAATTAACAAACCAATATTGGGGTATGTACCATTCAAATTAATTAAAATAATAAATGAAATATTTCAAAGTAGTCGGGAAAGGGAGTTACAGCAAGCAATCTATTACCTCAGTCGAACACTCATCGGGACCGAACACCGGTACAACCCCATTGAAAAGGAGTGCTTGGCTTTGGTGTTTGCCATTCAGAAGACTCGTCATTACGTCTCGGGCCAGACAATTCACGTCATCTCCCGAGTCAATCCACTCAGAGTTCTCATGACGAAGCCAGGGTCATTAAACTCCCGGCTGGCTACATGGGCGATCCTGCTAACGCCATACAACATGGTGTTTGTCCCGCAGAAGGCGGTCAAGGGTCAGGCTCTGGCTGACTTTTTAGCTGCACACCCCATCCCAGAATCTTCAAAACTCTATGAAGACATCCCGGATGAAGTCCAAGAATCAAATGTCACTGAAGGAAGCCCCGTTTGGCGGATGTTCTTCGATGGCGCTTCAAGAACGGGCCCCAACGGCCAAATCATCGCAGGAGTGGGGGTAGTCTTGGTCTCCCCCGATCAGCTGGTCATCCAGCGCGCATACTCTCTTTCGAAGCCGTGCTCCAACAATGTTGCTGAGTACAACGCACTCGTCATGGGACTCCAGCTAGCACAACAGCTGGGGGTGGATCATCTGGAAGCCTACGACGACTCAAAACTCGTCGTAAACCAGATTCGGGGGCAATACGAGGTTCGCCATGAAGACCTGATCCCTTACCATGAAGTTGCATTGAACATCATTTCAACTTTTACTGGGTTCTTCATCGAACATGTACCCCGTTTACAAAACTTGGAGGCTGACGCTCTGGCTGGCCTCGCAGCCTCATTGGCGGCGCCCCTGGGGACTCAACACTATGTCACGGTAACTGGCCAAGACTTGATTTGTCCCAGAAACAATCTATGACTGCAAATCGCTCACGCCATGCCGACAAACATCAATGTTAATATCCGAGACTGGAGATTCCCGTTCATCGACTTCGCCGTCTACGGAATCCTTCCGGAGGACCCGAAGGAAGCCGTCTCAGTCAGGAGGCGCTCTTTTCGATTCTACTATGATACAGCCACCAAAACGCTGTACCGACGCTCCTTCGATGGGCTTCTCCTTCGATGCCTGTCCAGCGAAGAAGCGGCCGAAGCTCTTCGAGAAGCTCATGACGGAACTTGCGGAGCTCACCAACCCGGTCCTAAGTTGCAAGATCGACTGCGACGTATGGGCTACTACTGGCCAACCATGGCCGCTGACGCAGTGGAATATGCTAAGAAGTGCCATGCATGCCAACTTCATGCAGACTTCATACATACACCGTCTGAACCTCTACATCCTACAGTCGCCTCCTGGCCATTCGAAGCCTGGGGCATGGACATTGTAGGACCAATCACCCCTCCTTCATCAAGAGGACATCGTTTCATCCTGGCCATCACCGATTACTTCTCCAAATAGGCGGAAGCAGTCCCACTAGCGGAAGTAAAAAGCTCCAGAGTGGTCAGCTTTATCAAACACCATGTCATTTACCGTTTCGGAGTACCCAGGCGGATCATTCATGACAATGGTCCTCAGTTCATCAGCCACATTTTCAGCAGGTTCTGTGACAAAAATCGCATTCAAAACGTGGCCTCAACCGCCTACAATCCGGCAGCAAACGGATTGGCCGAGGCGTTCAACAAAACTATCGTCAGGCTGCTCAAAAAGGTCGTGTCATCCAACAAACGCGACTGGGACGAAACGCTCGGCGAATGTCTTTGGGCCTATCGCACAACGGTACGGACCCCAACAGGCAACACACCATTCTTCCTGGTCTACGGGAGTGAAGCGGTACTGCCTCTCGAGATCCAGATACCCTCACTCCGAGTAGCAATCACAAACAAACTCACAGAAGAAGACAATCAACGTCGTCGTCTGCGGGAACTGGAGGCACTTGACGAAAAGCGTCTCCTAGCTCAACAACGCATCGAACTTTACCAAGCCCGTATATCACAGGCTTTCAACAAGAGGGTCAAACAAAGAACTTTCCAAGTTGGCGACCTGGTTTTAGCAGTCAGAAGGCCAATGGTGTTAACTCACAAGACACCAGGGAAGTTCAAGCCCAAATGGGAAGGACCCTTCATCATTGAGACGGTATACTCAAACGGTGCTTACCGCCTCGCCAAACCCAATGGGGACTTGTTCATGATGCCCATCAACGGCAAGTTCCTAAAGAAGTACTATTCTTGACATCCTCCAAGACATGTATTTCCCCAAACAACCTCTTTCCACAAACTCAAACGCTTCCGGAACCCAGCTGTTCCGTGGCATCCTTCCGTAGAAAGATAACCACGTCCACATTACCTCTGAGTTGTCTCTCTACACCCTACAAAGCGCAATCTTACACTTCGTGAGCTTACGCTATCCTTCATGTTTACCACGTCCACGTTACCTCTGAGTAAACATCTCGTACACACAACCCCTGCGTTGTCGTACATTGATCGCAGAACTTCTACGTCCACATTACCTCTGAGTTGTTCAGCGTATCCCCCAGGATCATTCCTACCACGTCCATAATACCTCTGAGTAGGAAAATTCTATCATTTGAACCTAATGATTGCCATGTCCACATTACCTCTGAGCAAACATGTTGGTTCTTTCAAACTTATTATCTGTACCTAAAAACCAAGGTGCGCAAAAGATAATAGGTCCACATAAATCATCAAGTTCATGAGATCAAAAATGAACACATCACAAAAAAAAAAGAGATAGTGTATTTCTTTATTTTTCAAAGGAGAGAGTACAGAAATACGCTATTCCCCCAGCAAGAGTTGCAAAAACCCAAAACATAAAAAGAGAGAAACTACAGTCCCCGATCCTCTCCAGGGTGGGATGAGAGCTCTCTGACTCGACGTCTCAGGTCGGCAGTACGAGTTTCCACAGTCGCCAGGACTCGATGCTCAGCTTCTTGACGCATTAATTCGACAGCCTCAGCAGAAGTTTCACTCTCATACTTCTCATCGAGTTGTCGTCGCTGCTGAGCCAAAGCAAGAGTCCGCTGAGTAAAAGTCGCTTCCTCCTGCTTGAATGCCACGTGTTCAGCCAGGACACGATCAGCTTCTAATTGGAGTTGGGCCCGTTGGTCTTCAAGACGGCGCATCTGGGCATCAACCTCTGCGATGTTAGCATCTACCGCAGCCCGCGTCTCCGTCGTCTTCTTCATAGATTGAGACAACTGCTCCGTCGCAGCCTCAGTCCCAGCCACTTCACGCTTCCAACTGCTCACATTGGCCCGATGGGAAGCCTCGATTTCAGCAATCAACTTTCCCATCTCTGCATCTATCAAGACAGAGAGGTCATTTCGTTGGATGCGCTGCAGTTTCGCGAGCCGCTCGTCCAGCTCAATCACCGAAACCTCCAGAATTTCGGCCATGTGGTCGTAGCCTTGGTGAACGCGGATCAGCTCGATACAAGGCATTGCCAGAGCTTTTGCTGTCGCAAAGCTCCCCTTGGCATCCATCACTGCAGATACACCTTTCTTCAGCATTTTGTACACTCCCTCGACGAGGAACTTCACATACTCGTCGGCATCCGCCAGCACCTGCGACGTCATAGCAGGAGTTGGGGGAGCTACTACAGTTTGCGGACCGGAGAAAGATCCGCCAACCTCGACCTGAGAGGCTTGAACCTCGGCAGCAATAGGCTCTTCATCAACAGGGGCCAGACTGCTAACCCGAGGAGCCAAAGGAATAGAAGGAGCTGGCACATGCGTCGTGATAGTACCCCAAGTAGAAGGAGCAACACAGGGTTCCACACCCTTACCCTTCTCAAGACCGGAGAAATCACCGACGTCAACGGCCACCTCTTCTACCCCCAACGTCCTATCAGCATCAGGTACCTCCCCCGGCAGAACGGGGAGATCAGCATTCATCTCCTGGCCAGCCCCGGGAGACGAGACCGGCAGAAGGGTCTCATCCTTCTCAAGTCCCTCTACAGGGACAGAATCTGTCGCTACCGCCTGATCGGTAGCCATATCAATGTCCATGGTTGGAGCCAAGGAAGGATTTGGCAATGATTCAGCCAACCTCCCTTCATCATGACAAGGAGGGGAATCAACCCTCTCCTCTGTCTCAACTGCCTCCGCTGCCCCCGCAACAGACTCCTGCAGCCCTGGAGTGATGTCATCGGAAGATGACGAACTCTATTCCTCTTCACCACCAGGAAGCTGCGTACTTGCTAAATCTTCGATATGTGAAGCCTCCGCTGTGGCCTTCGTCGCCTCGGAAGCTGCTGCACCCTCAGGTTCCCTCCTGACATAACCCGGGGATACCGGAACCTCCACGATGACAGTATCCTCCGGATCTTCCTCCATGAGAGACATCATTGTCGGCGTGATACGCACTCCAGACGAGCTCGCCATCTCCTCTCGCCTACTCCCACCCGACTTTGGGGTACGAGATTTTCTTTTTAGCGCCTCCTGCAAAAGAAGATGGGGCCTCGTAAGTGGCGGAACCAAAATCAGATTTAGTGGGACGTCCTTACCTCTTCGGACGCCGAATCCGATGACACCGTCGGTAACGATGCCTTCTTCTGCTTCTTCGACACAGGAAATTCAGCCCCTGTATCTGCACATCGTTTCGATCGATCGTCCGAGGGTTCTGCTTGTGATGCGGAGGGGGCACTCCGTTGACCCACCCCTGACGGACGATGCGGCCGGGCCTTCACTGGCGTGTCTCCGGTCGCTGCTAACTGGGTGCCTGCGATAAGGCTGGTCTTTCTGTCATATCCGGAGGGCGGGGCAGCCATAACACAGTAAAATTTAGCGGCCGAGTAAAGAATGGGCGGCCGCGGATCGGGGACGGGCAACGTAAAACGAGCTTCGGTACATCCGGCATTATAGTAATGCCAAGCTCGCGCACCATCCAACAAACTTCCAACATACCCCAGGGTAATACTGGGGTTATCCAACATCATCTGAGCATAACCAAATTGCCGCGCAAAGCGGCTCGGCAAGTACGGTTCCAGGAAGCACTGATTCCTGTTCCGGTATACCAGATGGGATGGCCGGATACTTTGCAACCAGCGGAATCCCCATTGAGGCAGAGTAGTGGTACCTACGCCCAGGTCCCTTAAATCCTCGTTGGCCTCAAAACTCAAATAGATTGGACCAACTTTGGTGATCTCCCAACCCTGAAGACGGGATAAAACTTTTCTACAAACCGGGACACCAGTATGCGACCAGCTCCTCCGATGGAAACGACGAAGGAGTGCATCTCCAGCCTTGTAATCTCCTTCCGAGCCTGGGCTCATCACACTGGGATGATGCAAAATCAGCCATCCCATCAAATAGTGAAACGGCAGTTCGGCGCGCGGGAAGTTATTTTTTCTGCCTCTGTCATGAATCACATTTCCAGCAAACTCTCGCAAACCTCGCTGCAGGTTACATACCATTGCGGGGAGGAGAGCCAAACGCCGGCCGAAGACCAACTTTACGGCTGGCAGGATTAAGTTTCGAGTCACCCTCTCGACGGTACCGGACCCACCTGCGAACACACAATCCCGGAGCCATATCATCAGATAGGCTACCAAAACCGCCTTGGATGACATTGGATAAGCAAGATGCCAGAAGCAGCTGTAGGAGCGTGCATCTGACTGCTGGTCTTCATTCCCTCGGGGATTCTTCTCCCCTAACCTGCTCATTTCGGACAGCACCTCGCTACGAGAGAGCGCCGGCGGAGTAGAAAACTTCGAAGAATCCTCTTTGTCTTGTCTAAAGACATAGTCTCTCCAAGCGGTCAAATGGGGCTGCGTCCCGCTTTTATCCCTTCTCTGCATATAGTAATGATGACTCGCCACTTCCTTGAAGACGGCCGTCATCTCATCAGCTCTGTCCCCCAGGACCTGAAGTTCCTCATTAGTTGGGAAGTACTCTTCATAGGGCTCCGTCTTTTGGATGTAACAGTCACCTTCAAGAGCATCGAAGACAACACAGCGTCTCATCTTCACCCTCGGGAGCACTTCGTCAACAGAATGCACCCTAATGTCCAAGTTCATGTTGGAAGTACGTGAGGGAATGAGAAGCAAATCTTCTCTCCATGCCACTATTTATAGGCCGGACAGATCAAACCCACGCGCCAAGTGGATGGCTCTCCGAATTCCGTGCAATGAATTTGCATTAAATGGATGAACCGGACGCCTCGAATTCAGCCAAACGGCTATTTATAGCACTCAAGGAGCGAGACAGCCGCATCATTAAAAGACATGTCCGATGCGCCAGCCAGACAGCGCATCACACGGACGCGCCCTTCGGCATCAGGCGCATCACACAGATGCGCCCTACAGTACTCGGCGCATTGCAGAGGATGCGCCCCCACACATCCCCATACCGAGTGGAACGCCAACCGACGCGCCCACTCAGCTGTCCATCGAACGTCACCAACATTAAATGCTGAACTGACAGAGTTGGTAGCACGCCTCCCAAAGTCTGAACAGTTGACAGCTTTTTCAGAAAACGAAGCATCGGCAACGTCAGCATCATCATACCATCAGCATGTGCCTCCACGGCCATGCGTCCAAATCAGCATGCGCCTCTACGGCCATGCGTCCAAATCAGCATGCGCCTCCACGGCCATGCGTCCAAATCAGCTTGCGTCTCAAAAGCCATACGCCTCAGACTGCTCTCTGATCCCGAAAGACAGAAGGAAAGTCGCCTGCATGCGCCTCAAAAGCCATGCGCCCCAAATGGTTTATAACTCCTAAAGGTTATGAGCCGCAGCCTCCTCCTGCGCCCAATCCAAGGCGCAGCTCACCAGATTACTCCTCTCCACCAAATCCGAGATCTTCGAGCCATGGGTCGATGACACGTGTCCTTTGACTCAACTCGTCCAAGATTTCAGCAACGAAAAGATCTTCTCTTCTGCTACGTGCCGGCTCACAACAGCAGTATGAAGAGTTCTCCCCCTCGATCAGGGCGCAGCATCCGTGCGCCTCCATCAGCAACCTCCACGTGGCGTCCCCACACCGGCGCATCCTATATGCGCGCATAAGCAGCCAGCCTGCAGAACTATAAATAGAAGGATCGTCCCCTTCACACGGACACAAGACTCACAACACAAATAGAATCACCAGAGAGGCAGTTCCAGACACTCAACGTCTTCCTCCTCTCGGCAAGCTCCAGCACCCAGAGCAATCTCCACCTTCAGAGAACCGATAACCGTCGTCAGCCGGTCAACGGAGTCAACGTATTACCACTCGCTCCATTGGCACTAAGGACCTAGCTTAAACAAAAGTGTACTCCTAGGACTACATCTAAGTCCTATATTGTAACACTGTTCTGTTTGTATTAAAGTTTCAATCAAACAATTTTAATGGCAAACAAGTCTAAGTCTCAAAACACAAGAAAATAACTAAGCAAGGTTCCCCGCTGGGGCCTCTTCTGGAGCTAAGGCCAGGTCCTCAATGCAGTACCATAATATGTAACACATAGCGTTTCCTTCTCGAAAAGTATACCTACAACGTTATCCTGTCAGGACGGGAGCAAGTACAACCTCTACAACTAAAGTACTGAATATATAATGAAAGAGATGTACAACAGGAAACATGGTATGATAAGTCTATAAAACAAGAAATACTGGAAACATGGCCTCATGGTACAACTGGGATCACGGTATCATAGTAACATAGGGAACATGGCATATCTGGAATCATGGTATCTCATAATCTATCATGGCAAGGACACATATGTCATATAGACAGATGTATATGTAATATTTAAAACTGTAGCAGGTACATGATCGTCAATAGGTGTACAATGTACTGTGGTACATGTAAATAAAATGTACATACGTACAAGTTAACAAGCATAGGTGTACATCCGTACAGAAATGCGAGATAATAGCCTACGACAAGGTATGCATATAAAATGCGACCTCGCTCGCTACTATAGGGGGGCATGATCACGTACTCAACTGTCAGTTTCCCCATAACCCATATATATAACATGTGAGAGATACTAGGAACAGTAAAAACATGTGGGAATACTGGGAACAGTAAAAACATGTAGGAGATACTGGGATCGATATAAAGTACGGTAGGTACTGATAGCAGTAAAACAGGTGAAGGTACGGAGAGCAGTAAAACATGTGAATACTCGGAGCAGATATAAGCATAGTGAAACATGTACGGGGAACCAGTAAGAAGCATGTGAAGATATGATAACTGTCCTAAGCATGGTAGGGACTAAATTAATGTAACATGTGAAGATTAACTTGCTACCTCAGTTAATACATGTTCTAGCATTAAAAGACAGTAAATGAGTTTGTAGATGTACTTGCCTCGAGCAAAGCAAGAATACTAGTACGAAGATATAGATGTCCGGTGTCCTGTCAATAATGATATATAAACTTAGTTCTAAGCTGTGTTCAATATTACACTAGTGGTGAGACACGACTCCTAACTAGATACTAATCAAGTGGGGACCTAGCATAAAAGTCCAATGTGGAGTGCCACTATACACAAACTAACTTCCTAGGGTCTTTACACTTGTGTAGGGGATGGTCCAATACTACGATAACTCAAAACAACACAAAAAGTTGCAAGTCGTAATTATGCAATAAATAAATAAAACTGTACACTGAGTTCCAATAATTTTTGAGATAGACAAAAAGCTTAAATATATATAAAATAAAGTACCAAAATGATTCTTGTTAATTATAGAAATTTATACTAATTTTTTGTAATTTATAAAACCTCATAAATATTTATTAAAAAATTAGCAAAAACATGTATCCTGAAAATGAGTTCTGTTTTCCCATTTTTATAAAATACCAAAAGTACTTATTAAATGCTAAAAAAATTAAAATAAATTATCTAAATTAATATAGTATTTAAATACAATTTTTCCCAAATTTTTACAGAAATTAAATTATATATAAAAATTCAAAAACAGAAAGTAACAATTTCTAGAAAAATAATTAATTACAAATTAAGTATAATACATAAGCAAAATCTAGCTATGTTGTCGGATGATAAAATAAATATCACCAACGTGTCCAGAATGGTCAAATTAGCTAGGATGGCCTACCCATAAGTCTAATTTGGATACAGAGGCAAAACGGTAATTTCGGGTCAAAATGATTTCCGCCGTTGGACACACTTTGTACCGAAAAACGTGTCGAAATAGAAGTCTACAAAACCTAGTAAATTATATGTCCACGAATTCAGAATGATGATACGAACCCAACGGTATGTCCGAAATATGATTCCGATGTGCCGATCTCAAAATGATACGTTGACGCGGACACTTGGTATCCGGTTTGCACCGAAATACGTGTCGGAGCAAATGTCTTCAAAACTTAGCAAATTATATGTCAACGAGTCCAGAATGACGATACGAACTCAACGGTATATCCGGAATTGGATTCCGATGAACCGATCTCAAAGTGACCCGTTGACTCGAAAAGTGGGATCCGCTTTGCACCGAAATACGTGCCAGGGCCCACGTTCTCCAAATCAAGCAAACTTTATATGAAAACATGCCAGAACGAAGCCACGAGTCTACTGGTGGTGTCAAAAATTGAATCCGGAGTCCCGGGTTCAAAAATAGAATTTAACGAGTGCAAATTAAAGAATTGGGACGGCCAACTTTGGCGTCGAATTCGACCAACCGAACGTGCTTAAAATGAAACGAAACCTAAAGGAGGCAGGAAGAGGGTTATACCAGCTGCGCACAGGAACTGGTAGCGCACCAACCGAAGCTGCGACGACGAAGATACGAACCTGCGAAGTTGGCGTCACAAAACTGTCAAAAAATAGTTCAATTTAAAACGTCAACTTGGTGGCCAGTTTTGAGGTATCAAACGACAAAATTAACGGGCGAAAATTGAGGGGAGTGAAGATGGATATACCGAGATTGAGTCGGAGCAAGGAGTTCGCCGATCCAACGGTCGATCTCCCAGAAAATGTGTGCGAAGTTGCTGCGATGGAGCGCCATTTTCGAGTTCAAAACTCGCGCGCGCCGACGGGATTCGTTCAAAACGCACGAATAGCCCATGCGTCGCGCTGGGGAAGCGGGCGGTGGCCTGGAGGAGTTCGCCAGGGGTGCGCCGGAGTGTGGAAAGCTCGCGGGGGCGGGCCGGCCACGAAGTGGCGCACGGCGTGCGCCCATGCGCGCGCGCGGGTTGGCGCGGCAGCCACTGCTGCATGCTGCTACTGCTGTTCGCAACTGCTGCTGCGACGGCAAGCTAGGCCGGGGCACGGCGACGGCGGTGGGGCCGTGCGGTGGTCGCGGTGGCGGAGGCTAAGGTGGTGGCTCGGGTGAATGATAATGGTGATGAAGATGGTGCATGGTGGTGGTGATGTGTAGGTGATGGTGGTGGTGATGTGTTAGGGAGGAGGAGGAGTTGGTGAGGGTGGTGAAGTTCACGGCGGTGGTGGTGGTGGTTGTCGGCAGCCATGGGGGGGTGTTGTGTGTATATAAAGAGAGTGAGAGAGAGAGAGTAATATATTGTGTGTGTGTGTGTATATAAAGGGAGTGAGAGTTGATATTTAAGAAGATAGAGAGTGAGATGAAGTCGGCCAAGGGGGGAGTGTTGTGAGGTGGAGGGGGTGTAGGTGTAAAGGGAGAGAGATTTTATTTATATATATATATATATATATATATATATATATATATATATATATATATATATATATATATATATATATATATATATATATAAGAGATATTAAATGAGATATTTGTAGAGTAGAGAGAGAATAAATAGTTATTTAAAATAGGAAAATAGAAAAATTATGTGGGATATTAATGCAGTCCTGAGAGAATAATATGGAGGTTGGGTTCGGGTTCGGTCGAGCCGGGTCGGGTCAAAATCGAACAGGAGGCAATAATTGAATTAAATATGGGTATTTATAATCACGAGAAAATAAATAATATACGGGGACTCCAATAAATGGGACACAAGCGTCATGCGGGTAGTAGGCTTCATGTGGGCCACGTCCATACTTTGGGTCGACTAGGTTGGATCGATATCGGATTCCGAAATTAAATTGGAAAATAAATCAGGTTTTACGGTAGTTAATTAATTGGCCTAAATTGACCCAAATATTGTGCGAAGGAAATGGAGCACAAAATAGAGTGTCTTAATGGGACACGAAGGTCATGGGTTAAGAGCGTCTCGAGTAGATCATTAATGAGAAGTTGGTTCTGAGAAAACGACTGGTCTGGTGCTCCTAAATTAAAATTCACGGTGACGTGCAAACGATGATCAAAGATAAAAGTGGGAATAATTATTCAATGATTAATTGGTCTAAGTTGACCCGAATTGCGCGATACAAAAAGAGCACAAGGGAACGAATTCAAGTGGGACATGATATATCAAAACGAAGATAATCTTGTCTACTTCAAAACTCGTGAAGAGAGTTTACAGAGATTGGTATCCCTGACGCTCCAGAAGTCAAAGTCATGGAAAGGTACATTAATGATAAAAAACAATTAAATAATAAAACACTTATCGAAAATAATTTATTTAGAAAATTTTAAAATAGCCCTGAAATTCAGGGTGCTTACAAACCTTCAAGGCATAGAGCTTCTGCCAGGATCCAAGGTTTTAGGAATACAATGGGAACACTGTATGGCTTTAAACGACACTACAACGTTTAAATCCATTACTCCAAAACATCTAGTTAAACTCTTTGAGGTTGGCATGGGTAAAACGATTCAACCCCGATTAGTTAAACTAGAACATTTAAGGCTTGACAATGAAATGCAAATTTTTGTCAAATCCTTAAAACCTAAACTTGAAGTACCTACTGAGTACTTTATTGCCTCGGGCAATACAATTTCTACTGTCCTTAGTGGAAGAAAACCTCAGGCACATGATGCTGAGGCGTCCTCCTCTAATACAGTAAGAATATCACGATCTAACTCAATGGAACATTTAGAGTCAGGAAGAGAGCCTATATCTTCTGACATCTCTACCCATAGAGCTAGTATTAATGAATCCCCTATGGAGGAAAGGACCAGACTCTTGATGAATGAAGGCATCTGGAGAGACAATAATCTAGTCATAAGTACATCATTACCCTCCATCCGGGAACATAACTCTGATTTATCTTAAATAAAAACAAGACAACTTACAAAGAAAACTCTCCAGATTAAGAGATCTACTAGTTATGACCCACTCCAGATCTCAGAAGCATACAAGATGTTATGCTTAATCAAAAAATTTAAAGACATCATTAAAATAGAGGCATCCAAATCCAATTACAGGACTATTGTAATGCGTCATTTGGAGCAAATGCACATTCATTTTTATAAAAATCATACAAATGAAGCTCTTGTCGAATCAAACAAACAAAAGAAGAAGGTAACCTTCTCCCAGCCACCTAAAATCTATGAACTTGATACCAGATTTACAAGCGGAATTAAGGAAAGCACACAAGCGCACACAAGCACACAAGAAGAAAGACCTTCTCTAATACACTAAGAATCTCACGATCTAACTCAATGGGACATTTAGAGTCAGGAAGAGAGCCTATATCATCTGACATCTCTACCCATAGAGCTAGTATTAATGAATCCCCTATGGAGGGAAGGACCAGACTCTTGATGAATAAGGGCATCAGGAGAGACAATAATCTAGTCATAAGTACATCATTACCCCCCATCCGGGAACATAACTCTGATTTATCTTAAATAGAAACAAGACAACTTACAAAGAAAACTCTCCAGATTAAGAGATCTACTAGGTATGACCCACTCCAGATCTCAAAAGCATACAAGATGTTATGCTTAATCAAAAAATTTAAAGACATCATTAAAATAGAGGCATCCAAATCCAATTACAGGACTATTATAATGCGTCATTTGGAGCAAACTAAAAGGATTCTGAGAGAGCACATTCATTTTTATAAAAATCATACAAATGAAGCTCTTGTCGAATCAAACAAACAAAAGAAGAAGGTAACCTTCTCCCAGCCACCTAAAATCTATGAACTTGATGATTCTGATTCTGAATCGGATCCATCACCGGATCCAGCGACTAATAAGAATCAATTAGTTCTCTCTGAGAATGATCATCTTGATCTTGATCTAATGGGCACCTCTATTGACCAGACTGGTCTTGAGTTTGGTTACATTAACCAACTTAATATTGACGATTGGCTTAGGTGTGATGAAGGAGATACCTCAATTTTATCTGATAATACCCTTAATTGAGAAGAATTGCTTGATTTAGATAATGCTTAAGACAACCCTTGATCTTAAGACCTTCCCACAAGGACATATCTATATACCCTTGACTATTTGTACCCTTGGGTATAAAGAACTAACTATCCATGCACTCCTTGACACAGGAGCCGAGGTTAGTTTATTACAAAAATTGTTCATACCTGAACATTTACGACATAAACTTGATCGACCCTGTCGCTTAAACGATTTTATGGGTCGTCAGATATCAGTTGAATTTGGCGCCATTGTTGATGTCCAAATCCCTGATATTCATGGCCATTTCAAAACTTATCAGTATACTTTCCGATTACTCCCCAAGGATTTTGATAATGATTGCTTATTAGGAATGGATAATCTTCGCAATTATCCGCCCTTTAATCATCATTATTTTGATATTGATGGACGCTCTATTCCTCGCGTACCATTTAATGTCTCTCTTGTAAACAAATTTTGCCTGCAGCACAGCGTGGCGAGATTGATAACAAAGTCTGCACTTATAATATCCCAACATATAATAATTTCCAAAAGATCATTAATACTTGCATCGATTCGGACTTGCGCCTTGGTCGATTCGATTTCTTAGAATCTTCGTGCCGATTCAACGCACTCATCCTTCGGGGCAACGCGGCGCTTCGCATCGATTCAACTCGATGCATTCTTTCGGGGCAAGGCAACTCTTCGCATCGACTTAGTTCGATGCGTTCCTCGGGACAACATAACTCTCGTATCGATTCTCATCGATACATTTTATTCGGTCAACGCGACTCGTTGAGTCAACGCTTCAGCGTAATGCGTCATGCAGAGCGGGGCATTACATAATATACCACTCAAAACAAGGTTCGTCCTCGAACCAAAACCAACAGTCTGACTAAGCGTTTTATAGATCGTATCACGATCTCGTCCCACCAACGTTGTTCAGTTTCACACTATCTCGCAAGCTTTTCTTTAACATTTCAAGTCTTCCCTGCAGCTCGATTTGAATTTTGTATACAACTCGATTTGGATCCATACCTATATTCAAGGCGTCCCGAAGATATATGTATTTTGACCAATTCCAGTGATAGCAAATTGGAACAAAGCTGACAGGTAATTTTCAATCCTATGCTTGCCATCTCGTACTCTCGATCGGACTTGGACTCTAGCGCTTGTTCTCATAATTTTATTGTATATGCATATTGATACACACACGACCATCCAATAAAAGTCAAGGCACACGATGCGATTCAAAATCGTATTTCTCATTTCGTAAGTTTCATCGGGACTCTTAATTTTACGCGTCGCGTCAAGCCGTCGCGCATCCGATCACAACGAGTCTCCGCAATGCCTTGCGTTCGACGTCGCTACCCAACTTATTTCTGAAGTCTGGCTATGCACTTATCTCGATTACGATTTTCTTTATCAACATTCGGGACTACGCCCGCTAGGTGACTTACCTAGCACTGTGCATAACTTCTCCCGACGCAACTTTAAATTGACATTGCACAAAGGCCACAATCTATCCGACACGAAAGTTTACATCCAGGCGATGGTGCAAAAGGCAACGATCGCCTTGATACGAAGGTCTTAACGATACGCCTTACGTTCGATTTCTATCAAGTAGGAAATTTACTAGCCAAATTCCTGACTTATCCGTCTTGCAACAAAGAATGTAAGTTTTGATTCACGTAAGCTCAATTGCAAGGTGAATCTGAATCTAACGACATGACTCGTAAGTCATTCCCTTATCGTTCTCTCCTCGTGCATAGCACGATTCTTGCACTCGCCTATCCGAATCACCAAGTTTGTTGGTGAATTTCAAGTTCGATCGTCGACCAACATAACCATTCGAGCATTCATCCGACGAATACTCAAAAATCTAGCTACATCATTCTCAATCGAAAGCTGTTCCAACAATTTCCGATCGCCTAGACTTATCGTCAACATGCACCGTTTTATATTTGTTATCGGTGCAATCTCATATGCGATATCGCATGTGTCATCTTACGGTCTGCAGCATTCAATTTGATTTGGCGGTCAAGTCTTCTAGGGTCAGCTGCCCCGAAGCTACGTTCGATAATTGTGGATCATCACCGAAGGACAGTTTAATACGAACCATGGTATATCTTATTTCGGAGCCAAATCACGTTCCGACGATTCTACGCGACTACCCAATTTCGGACAAAACCGTTTCTATCGACGCAACTGATGCGCAACTATCCTCCGAGTCAAGTCATGCACTATCGTCGATGACTTCATAATTTACGAACATCTACTCGCATCGAGTTCGAGTCTATCTTATTTGCGGGTCGACACACGAGATGCTATACGCATCGAGCAATCGTCGATGACTTATAGTCTCATCTTGATCAATCACGAAGTTCATGATCAACTAGTTCGTTCCTTCTTGTATCATTATTTACAAAACTTTGATAGCGCAAGGCGCACTCTATTTTGTATTCCTACATCGTGCTTACGTTTCCTTACGTATCGATCTCGATACGTCGTATCAATTTCGATAGCGTAAGGGTCAACTTTGAATCCGTTTCAACGTCGACAACTTGCATTGTATACTTCCAAGTTCTCTACAAACATTTTCGTACGTCTCGAATCGTTTCTTGATTCGTTGCATTCGCTATGCCTTGATCGCGTAACCGAGTTACCGATTATCCAACATCGAACGCTCGAGTTATACGATCACGCCCTCTAAGTTTCGTATGTTTTTCAATCGTACTCAAATGAGTTTCGTCGTAACGTAACCAACTATCTTTTGGGCACTATTTATCCATCAACCGACTCTTCACCGAAGTCGCACATCGTACGATCCGATTATGATTCGCATCACCTAACATTTCTATCGAGTTTGCAAGTCGTGCGATTCGATTCGTCTCGCCCAACATTTCTATCGAGATCGTAAGTCGTGCGATTCGATTCGCCCCGCCCAACATTTCTATCGAGATCGTAAGTCGTGCGACTCATTTGTAAGCTCGAGTTTTTCTTTCCCGTCGGTCCGATTATTGCTTCAAGGAACAATCGTTCTGCTAGTCTCGGTCGTCCGACCGACTTATAATTTTCGTTCGACGTATCATTCATTGATACGAGTCTCGCCTTATCGTCCCAACCGATTTTCGAAGAACACTTGCATCAACATACCGTCATACAAATTTCCAATCGAGTCTCGGTACTCTTCCGTCCGTTGCGGACAAACCTTCCACAATTCTCACAACGCGTCGATGTAATTCATCGCACAAGTGATATACCATATACCACTCGGAATCGAGTCATTCATCGCCTACGTGGTATGGCATATACCACTCGAAAATCAAGCCATTTCCCTCGAACTATACTTAGTATAAACCGACAATCTTTTCCGACTCACGATTTCCGCAGTAATCGTGCTTCATCACAACCATAACTTTGATTCTATCAAAATCTGACACAACTCGGTCAATGTTCTCATTTTGCCAACATAAGTTTGGTGTGCAACCGAACGATTCGTTGTATCGATTTATGATTTTAATTCTTTCCTTACGTTGCATCTCGTGCAACTATTTATTTTCAATTTCCTTTGCACCCCGTGCAACGATTAATTTGATATGCGTTGCACCACGTGTAATAATTTTACTTCCAATACGCATTGCACATCGTGCAGCAATTTATTCCCGACTTTCCAAGTCAATGCTCAAATCCGTTTAACACATTCGGTATTGGCTTCTCACTTTCATTTTAACGCATATTCACAATTAACTCGTTGTACATCGTGCATCATTTTATTTCTCATTCAACATGTTATATTGCAACAATATTTCAAATCGTACTTCACAATTTGTTGCACTTGCAACAACTAACATTTTTACGACTTGTTGCATTCAATGCAATATACCCTTCGCGACTTTCTTAGCAAACATCATGAAATTTCCAATGAACACATGCGGCAAAATTTTACGATTTGTGTTAGACTTATTGTATGGAACATCCAGTGCGGCATCGAGTAGAGTCAAGAGTGATTTCAAATGGTGGTGGGCAACTTTTAGAATTGTAATGAAGCGAGCGTCCAGAGGAAATTGAGCCTAGAACTTTGATACCAATTTGTCACGCCCCGACCCGGAATCATCCGAATCATCGTCCTCGCAGGGGGCATGATGCCGCACGAGCCTGGAGTTGCGCTCGTGCAAGGCAAGATGACAAGTTCTCAAATGTTATCTTTTGATTCTTAACAACGAAAGGAAAACAGAGTATACGAAATAATTCTCTTTATTGATATCCGAAACTGAGATTACAAAGGCTTTCGATAGCCTAACAATATTTACTAGATTGGCTACAACACTCAGGTTCTCTCTTGCCCACAAAGAATTTTACCGTTCCATACATCATGCCTTCTATATCTCGGCCACATCAATCCTGTTGCATAGTCCGAGCGTCAAGCGATCGCACGCTTCAATATGCTTCGGCATTCCAAGCCTCAACGCGTTCAAGCAACGCTTCGCCGCGAGCCATCCATTCCCTGCACCCTGCATGAAGCTGGTGGGGGATCAGTACGTTCGTCCTCGCATGTACTGATGCAAAGATCTTCTTTTCAAACCGACATTGTAGTATTTATGTTGAATCATGCAACTTAGCTTATGATCTTGCTATGTTCTCCTTAGGGTCAATTTCGTGGCATATTTAAAAGCGTAAAGCATGTTATCATAGCAGCATATTATCGAATTGAATAGGCAAGCAAACAAGCAATCTCGTGTTTGATTCGTGGCGCGACTTCTTACCAAGTCGACGCACTCGTCCTTGCACCGATGCAAGGTGAATACGCCCCATTCCTTCCCTGTCATGTTATATATGCATCTCTAAGCAGGATCTATATACGGGACGCATATGCGCCTACACTTTCAACCTATCGTTCTTTAGCTATATGAAGGCCGTTGGCGTATCTGTGCCGAAATGGACTTGTGAAACCTGTAATTTCAAATTTTTTTTTATTAATTTAGGAAATAGTATTTTTAGAAAATTACTAAAACTAGTAATTTTTATAAAAACATGTATTTTAATTTAGTAATAATAGGCTAAAAATAATATTTTTCAAGTATATAAATTTTGGGACTTTTGTTTGTCAGCCAGACCTAAATCCAATTGGAACCATAAAATATTTAAGGTTGAAAAATGTTTAAAATTATATTTTTAAAATGAAACATGGATTTTGTTTTGTCTTGACCCAAACCCGAACCCGTTTCCACTTCCGAAACCCGTTTCGGAATTATTTTCGAAACTGAATTTGGTTTCATATAAATGAAGTTAAATTATTTAATGTGTTTGGAACTTTTTCTCATCCATTCATTTTTCTTCCTGGGAATGAATTATTTCATTACTAAAACAGCATACTTAAAGGAAAGGAAAACTTTCCTTTCTTAACCAAACGGCCGAGCAGTTCTTCCCCACCCAGCTCGGATGGCCGCCGCCGACTCCTGCTCTTCCCGAAACCGTCGGGCACCCTTTCTCTTCCCCTTCCGGTAACCCCCAAGCTCTTTTCCCTATAGAAACCCCTCTCTCCTATTCATTCTCTTCATCCCACTCGCAAAACCCTTTTTCCTAAATCCTAGACTCCCATTTCCGGCGAACGCTGAGCCCCTCGGCGACCCCGGCCATCCGCGTCGACCCGACGTCGCACCCCTCCGGTCGCCGACCTCCCTGCGCCCAACTCCGCCCTTCGCACCCCTCCGGCGCGCCCCAACCCGTGACCCCGGCGCTCCGCCCGCGGCGTCACCGCCCAACCACCAGGGCGCCACCGCACCCTCGCTGATTTTCGGCGCCACCGCAGCTTCGGTGACCCTTCGTCGTTGTTCTTTCGCGTTTCTGAGTCGCAGCACCCTGCGGGATTCCCGATCCGTTGTCTGGTTTGTTCTCGGGCGTTCCTGTGCTTTCCGTGGAACCTTACTGTGGTCTTTTCCAAAGCTTGGGTGCTGTGCACGCAGCCGAACTCCGGCGAGGCGAGTTCCGAGTCCGAGGCATCACTTCGGATTCCTTCGTGTTTTCGGTAACCTCTGGATAGTCCCATAGTTCTCTATTTTGGTCTATGATGAAATCTGGTCCAGGAATTTTCTTCGGAAAATTCGATTTTTTGGCTACGTTTCTGGTTTCGGACTTTGTCCTCTGACTTTTGGGTTCTGTGATTTTACGCGAATCCTTTAGAAAGAGTTCTGTGGGAAATTATTGGTTTTCCGAAAATATTTTTTTGGAATTTTTTCCGACTCCTTCGGAAACAGTTCTGTGATTTCTTGGAATTTCCGAGAATAATTCGGAAGGGACGCTGTTAGTTTTCCGATTTACTTTGGAAGTTTCGATATCAATTCTGGACTTCGAATTTATTTCGGAAAAATAGTTTTTGTGGTTATATTGGTTTGGGATTTATTTGCAAGAAAAATCGGCACGTTTCCCAGTTTTGGGTTATCCCAAAAATAGAGGGAATGCTGCCAAAATTTCTATAAAAATTTGATTATATGATTTTAAAATGATTTTCAGAAATGATATTATTTTTAGGGCGACGACCTTATTGGTATATGGGCCCCAGTGAAATGCAAACGCACCGGTTTGTTCGGACGTTGAGGCAGAGTAGCTGTAAATGAAGATTGGACCAGTTCTGAGACTCATTCTATTTTATTCTTAAAATAGAATTATTAGTTATTATTATTATTATGTAATTTTGTAGGCAAATTTACAAAGACTAACAAATTTTCTCTTATTTTAATTCTTGGGAATGTAAGGGCATAAGCCCATTTATCTAATTTTGTAAATTATAATAAGTAGGAATTAGCTGTGGATTTGCTGAGATTGTGAACGCGTAGAATTAATTAATATTATTATTAATTATTAGTTAGAAATTCATGATTTTCTCACTTAAAGAAAAGAAAAATATATTTATATGTATAATTATAAAATACTAACTTTTTCCCAATAAATTGATAAAAACAAGTTTTTCGGAATAAAACATAAATTTGGATTTCCTAAATTATAACGCACTAGAAAAGCGTATTTTGATTGTGTTGATTAATACAAGACTAAAATTGACTAGGAAACAAAATCTAGAGATTGTAACTAGAAAATTCTAGAGTTGTGGTTTCTGAGACAAAATTTTCGGAATGTAGGACTTCAAAGAAGAGTGTGACTGTTCAAATTCCGAAGTACCAAATTCGTCAAACTTGAGAAATTTAAGGCAAGTACATTTATGTGGATTTACGATTATTTTAATAATCATTTCATTGCAATTTTAAACCACTGTTATACACGAACTCTTTCGAGAGTATTGACTGTACTGTTGGGAACTGGGGGAATAGAGTAGTGAAGAACAGTTTGGCAACTCTAGAGGGGAGTGAATAGAGTATATATATAGAAAAATAGCCAATTTAAAATAACTCTTTCACCAATAATAAATAATCAGAGTAAAGTGCGAAAAATAAATAGAGAGCAAAAGAGCATACGCAAAGACAGCGATTTTAACCTGGTTTCCATCGTGGAGGACTTGTCCAGGCCTGAGAACTCTAGCTCAGGATTAAATCCACTATTTGTGAAATAGTAGTTTACAATCCGTGCCTTTACTTCAGAAGAGCACGTCAACTTCTTACAGAGGATCGCAGTGACGATTTGCTTGGAATTGTCCAAGCGACTTCTTCAACTCTTGCACAAGAATCCTTACTGAGAGATGCTGAGCACTCGAGACTTAGGAGGCTTGTGGCTAGTAGATGGGAAGGGTATGGTTTATTTCAGCTATAAGAGAGAAGAGAAGAGAAGATTGGATGATTTGAAATGAGAGAATTCATGTCCTATTTATAGTGTTTTTAGAGGCAGAATTCGGCCAGAATTCGGGTAGGAAAATTCAAATATTTGGCCGTTGGACAACTAGCAACTAGCTATCCCTAAAATTAGGGTTCCTGATTTCTAGGGGACAGAGTTCGGCCCGAACTCTGTGTGGAGGCAGAGTTCGGCCCGAACTCTGTCTCCAGAGCACAGAGTGGTTCTAAGGGGATTTTTGGGCAGTGTTTGGTTTAGTGGAGCTTGGGATTTTGGGTAGGCTGTAGACTAAGTTTCAAGAGCTCAGCATGACTCAGAGTACACAAGTCTAGACTCAATGAAATTATAAAATACAGACTCGAAAACACACTGAGAGCCGGAGACTGAGCTGTCGTCTGTCTTGAACTGAATGCAGACGTCGTGTGTCGTATTGAATTAATACAGATATTATTTAGTCAATGTAGTCAATATTTGGTTGACTGTGACTTTGTGTCAACAATCTCCCCCATATTGATAATTGTCAAAATAATATATGTATATTTCAATATTCATACCTGGACACAGTTGATTATAACACAGCTCCCCCATAAACGATGCCGAGCTAGAAGAAGATAGCTCCCCCGTAATCAGTGAACGGTGCCGAGCTAGAAGCAATAGCTCTCCCCCGTAAATAATGCATAGAACCTGTGGCCTGATAGATAATATCTCCCAAAAGCAAAAACAAGCACAGATATACGAAACAGATATACGAAAATATACATAGTTCTCCCCCTTTTGGCAGTTAGCAATATAGACTGCAAATGAATGAAAGATCATATAAACGGCAATATAGACAATTAATAGTGATGCAACCACACCAAGCAGAGAAGAAACAGTGTATGACTAAACAAAAATGAGTCACTAGCATAAAGTAAAACTACAATAATGAGCATAAAATGTCATCCACAAAACCAAGTGTCAAGCACACAACCAGAGTTTAAGTACATAAATCCAAGTACAGAAATCCATAATAAACTAAATAACTGAAATCAAAAAGCATCAACTAAGATCATCATCAGTAGCAGCAGCAGATCGAGCCAATCTCCATCACGGAGCACGAGAAGGTCCTGGAGTGTCTGAAGGACCGGGAAAGGAGCGACGGGGGTCCAGAAATGCAGCATCCGGATCCATGTAACGTATGACCCACGGATCATCAATGCGATGGCCCGCGCGCTCAGGATCCCGCTCCATGGGAATGTGCAGATGATGAGACATGGAGTACCGTATATCATGCAGGGAGTTGTCGAGGGCACTCATCTGCAGAGTAGTACGATAATCCAGCTGGGTCCAGCGATCGTCCTCAAGGGCAAAACGATCCCGGAGCATAGTCTGAATAGACTCAAGAGTGGCAGGTGGAAGTGGTGCATCCTGACCGAGTGGAGGGGCGTCAGGCTCCTCATCATCAGACTGCTCAGAAGTCTCAGGAGAGGCGACAACTGCCTGAAGGCGGCGTGCCTTGGACAGGAAAGCAGGAGCAGGCAAGAACTGACAGTCATGAATAGGAATGATGAACGCACGAAAAATCAGAGGAAGGTATAAAGGATAAACCAAGGCTCTTGGTTTCTTCCTGCAGTTGATCATCCAGTCCATCATTGTCCTAGGAAGATTGAAGGGGATACGATAATGAAGGTGATATAAAGTCGAGATCTCAAAGTATGTAACTTCATCGGTGGAACCAGCTTTTGGCAAAATAGTGTTGAAAATGATTCGATGAAGCTCATAGAAGTATGGGTTGAGTTGCTTGGCCATAAGCTTGCGAGGACTTATGTTAGGGGCACATAATTCCTTCTTGAATCCTTCAAGAGAAGTATCGCCAACAAATTGAAGTTGACGTGCTTCCACAAGCTTATCCCACACATCAAGATCCGGAAGATCAAGAAACCCTCCCAACTCAGAATCATTGAAAGCAATGGTAATTCCAGCAACCCGGGAATAGATATGGGTCGCATCGTGAGTCAAATTACAGTAAAACATTTGGATGGCGCTACGGTAAATGACAAAGTTTGAGGCAACTAACTCATCCAAACATAGATCACGAAACAATGATTCATATTGAGAAAAGATGGTAAAATTGATGGGATGTCCCCCGAACACCGGACGAGTCCGAAAGTCGCTAAACCATTCATTAGAGGCGTCTAGCGACACAAACAAACGGTCGTCGTATGTATTAGGGTCGTTGGGACGTGGCGGGTTGAACAACGGATGAATGGGGTGTTGTTCAACAACTTGCTCAATCGGAGGAGGAGGAATCGAAGAGGAAGCTCCCTCATTTCGAGTCCTTTTCCCCCGTTTGGACAAGCGAGAGGCCATTTGCAAAGAAAATAGGGAACTTGAAAAGAGGAGAAGGAGAGAGTTATACCTAAAATTAATAACAAACAGTGGAAGAGAATGATGAGAAACCCCTTTCCCTTGATTTTGAGGAGTAATAGAGCCTTCTAGATCAAAAACTAGGGTTAGGGTTTGAAGGAAGAAGGTTGGAGAGGTGGAGAAGAAGGAAATAGTGAAGGAGGGAGAAGAAAACCCAAAATATAAGAGGGGGTTTTCTTTGGTCGGATAGAATTCTGACCGTATGATCTAAAACGATCCAACGGCAGAGGCTGATCCCGACGCTGGAACATAGGGACCGAACTCGGCCCGAACTCTGTTGGGGGCAGAGTGTCACGCCCCGATTCATAGAGTCATTTATTCACATATTTTATCTCTTGGAATCGATCGTCCTCGCTTGGGCGTGATGCCGTACAAGTCTGGTATTGCACTTGTACAAGGCAAAGATGGTACATAATCGATTATTCTTCAAATAGGAACACATCGCAGCGGCAGAAGCAGATGAATTGAATTTAATGGGGACAATCTTTTTCATTGAATAGAAGTACATCATTTCTTTATAGCAGCGGAGAAAAAGAGTAACTTGAAGCCACACAGAGATATATAGAACTATATCTTCTTTATTGATAATTGAAGGAGAGTACAAGACTTGTATTGAAGTACAATGATTGCAGCATATCTAACTTACATTGGAAACCAACTGAACAATGCTATATAGCTTATATTTGATATTTGGATACAATGGATTACAACTCGATATACCGACTTGGCTTACAATCTCACTGGTACAACTGATTACAATGTTCCATACATTATGCCATTTATAAACAGAAGACATCATCTTGTGCAAGGAGAGCTTCTGTATGCCCAACAAATCTTCGATGCCGCGGAACCAATCCAGCTAATCTTCGTGTGTAGACCATTCCAAGTATGAGCACCTGTCCACAAAACATGGGTCAGTACATCATCTATGTACTGGCGAGCAGAATCCAACCCACTCGCATAAACCAACATTTAAAGTGATCATTTAAGCAAGCATTTATTAGAGTGATCTTTCTACTTGGGCCTAGCATCAGTTTACAGTTCATGGGCAATAATCAGAGTGAAGCATGTAAACATATTCTTAGTAACATTCATGTTGACATATCTTTTTAGCATTCTTGGTGTTATCATGCAAAGGCATCATTGAGGCATACTAGGTGTTATCATGAAAAGACATCATTGAGGCATCGTTAACATTAACATCTTAAACATTATGACAGTTCTCACTTCAAGCATCACTTAGCATGTATGTTGTGTTTGAGCAAGGATTATAGCATGGCATCTTTCTAGCATACTAAATTTAACATGTTGAGTATGATCTCATACTGAAAGGCTACATACAGCATCATTTACTTATTTGGAATGTAAGCATTTAAGTTAAACCAACACATATATTGAATTATCACATTTAAGTGATTTCTTACCGATAGCCGACTCCTTCATACCTGTATCAAATACAGGTTAGCAGATATACTTACTCTGCCTGCATAAGACATTTATTAGCATACATCCTGACTACATGGTCACTGGTGTTTAACCATATGGACGTTGCCATATAGGTCTTCATTGGTAATGCGATGACTCCAGAGAAGGTAGCTAGCCCCAAAGGATGCCTCGCAAAACCCGTGCCCCTACTGGCACGCCAATGTTTTCTCCTAGGCCGGATCGGTCGCCCTAACGTCCCGGGGTACCGTCCGAGAAAACATATCCCCATCACTTATGCATAAGTTGTCCTATGACCATGCGAATGCGTGTCCGACTCAATCATGTACATAAAATGCATGGTAAAATATTGAAGTAAAGACAACAGTGCATCATCATTCATCTCATTCAAGTCATGTGCAATGACTTATTCATTTCCATCATTACCATCATTTCATTTGGTGATCTCAACGATCCCAAGCCTCACCAATTCTCATTCATTGTTTCATTGCAATATTTCTCATTATGTTCCTTCTAAAGAGGAACAACAGCATTCATTCATTTCAAAGGGGCCTGCAGCATTTCATTCATTTCATAGGGACAATGGCATATTTAATTCTTTCTCATGTATTATTCATGCAGTATCTCATTACTCAAGTGATTCAGTCATTTCATCAAGATTAAGCATAAGGGACATTATTGATTCATTCTCAGGCATCATGTTACATTAGCAGTTCAAGTGTGATTCGTTCAGCAATCTAAAGTTCATGTGTTATTCATTCAATGATTTCCAGCATATGCATCTCTATCGATTTAGCAGCTAAAGCATCGTATCACAATTATTCCACATTCAAGGTAAGAAACATTAGGGACATATTCATATTCATAGCATCACGTTATTTCATTTATTAAGCATGCAGGAATAAGGAGGAAGGAGGACAGTTCCACTTGCCTTATATCATGGTCTTCCTGCTCCAATCCCACTAAGTGCAGCTCCACCAGCGAGCCACGTTCCAATATCCATTCCGTCTAGCCAGCTAAGAAAGACTGCATCAGTCTCAATCCTCCTGATCTCCAACATAAGTCACGGTCCAACATTCTGATCCCATCCAACAAACCAACCAAATGCCTCGTGCGGAGCGGGGCATTACACAGAGTTCGGCCCGAGTTCTGGATTAGTGGTCCAGAACTGAAAACAGGCTGAAAAGATATAAAAAGTGGTTAAGTGTTGAATAAAAGTGATAGTTGAGGTTAAAAGATTGTTGAAATCAATGAAGTACAAAGAGAGGTACACAAAAGTCAGAATGAACTTTAGAAAATATCAATTAGGCAATATTAAATCGAAACAAACCATATAATAAACAAGGAAATATATTGTAATTCAATATTTCAAATTTGCCATGGGTTAGCTGCAGGGGCCGGATCCCAGCTAGCGGTAGTCCTGAGGACTAGTGCACCGTGTCGCTTAGGCTTTTACGCCTTGTTGTCAGAAGGACCCTTTCGGCTTGTACCCATACCAAATTCATCGTAAAAGAATCAAAATATACTCGATATTTACGCAGGTGAGTCTCAACTTATAACTGCTTCATCCAAAATTCTGAGTTCACGACAAAGGAAATTGAAGCGCTCTTCGGATAATGGCTTAGTAAAGAAATCTGCTAGCTGATGATCAGTGTCGATAAATTCTAAGTTAATCGTACCATTTTGCTGATGATCACGCAAAAAGTGGTGTCTGATCTCAATGTGTTTAGTGCGTGAGTGACAGACAGGGTTCTTAGTCAAATTGATGGCACTAGTATTGTCACAGAAAATAGGAATATGCAAGAAAGATAGATTGTAGTCTTCAAGGGTTTGCTTCATCCACAGGATTTGTGCACAACAAAGTCCAGCTGCTATGTATTCAGCTTCTGTTGTGGATAGTGCGACAGAATTCTGCTTTTTGCTAAACCATGAGACTAAAGCCTTCCCTAATAAATGACACGTGCCGCTCGTACTTTTACGGTCGACCTTGCATCCAGCAAAGTCAGCATCAGAGTAACCGATGAGGTCAAATGATGTTGACTTGGGATACCATAGGCCCACTGTAACCGTACCCTTAAGGTATCGAAAGATACGCTTAACCGCGGTCATGTGTGATTCCTTAGGATTTGCTTGATATCTAGCACATAGGCAAACACTAAACATGATATCGGGGCGACTAGCAGTTAAATAAAGTAAGCTGCCTATCATACCTCGATACTTACGTTGATCAACGGGTTTGCCGCTCTTATCTGGTTCGAGTTTGGTTGAAGTAGCTATTGGAGTGCTGATTGGTTTGATGTTGTCAAGATCGAACTTCTTCAGCATGTCCTTGGTGTACTTCGATTGACAGATGAAAGTTCCATTAGCCAGTTGTTTTACTTGTAGACCAAGAAAGTAGTTGAGCTCTCCCATCATGCTCATCTCAAATTCCGTCTGCATACACTTGGCAAATTCTTGACAAAGGGTTTCATCAGTAGACCCAAAAATAATATCATCAACATATATCTGAATTAATAAAATAGTGTCTTTGAAAGATTTAATAAACAGTGTAGTGTCAATTTTCCCTTTTGAAAAACCTTTCTCAAGCAAGAAGCTGCTTAGCCTTTCATACCAAGCTCTGGGGGCTTGTTTAAGGCCATAAAGAGTTTTCTTCAGCTTGAACACGTGGTCGGAAAATTTGTGATTTTCAAAGCCAGAGGGTTGTTTGACATAAACTTCCTCCTTAATAAAGCCATTCAAGAAAGCACTTTTCATATCTATTTGAAATAATTTAAAGTTCTGATGATTGGCAAAAGTACAAAGCATCCGAATGGATTCTAGTCTAGCAACAGGAGCATACGTCTCATCGTAGTCGATACCTTCCTCTTGGTTGTATCCTTGAGCTACTAGACGAGCTTTGTTACGTGTGACTGAACCATCTTCATTCACTTTGTTTCTAAACACCCATTTAGTACCAATTATTGAGTGATTAGCCGGTCTAGGAACTAGTTTCCATACTTGGCTCCTCTCAAATTGGTTGAGTTCTTCTTGCATAGCAGAAATCCAAAATTCATCATTAAAAGTTTCAGAAATGTTTTTCGGCTCAACTTGTAAAATAAAGGCAGTGCTAGCAACAGAGTCTCTTAGTGATGATCTGGTAGTTACTCCACGTGAAACTTCACCTATAACTAAATTTTCTGGATGAGAAGGTTTGAAAGAAAATTTCTTAGGCAAACCCTCCAGAGAATCAGTTTCGGTTGAAGTGTTCATTGGAGTAGAAATTGATGGCTCAACGTCATCATCAAGAGTACTTACTGCACTGTTATCTTCATCAAAAGTCACGTTTGTTGACTCTTCCACAATTAGTGAGCGTTTATTAAAAACTCTATATCCCTTACTCTTGGCGGCATAACCAAGAAAGATACCATCGTCAGCTTTGGCATCAAATTTGCCTAAGTTGTCTTTGGTGTTAAGGATAAAACATCTGCAGCCAAAAACTTTAAAATAAGAAACATTGGGGGTTCTCCCAAACCAAAGCTCATAGGGTGTTTTCTTCGTAATGGGACGAATAAGCACCCTATTTAAAATGTGGCATGCTGTACTTACAGCCTCTGCCCAAAAATATTTCGGAAGAGAGAATTTATTCAACATGACTCTAGCCATATCGCCAAGAGTCCTATTCTTCCGCTCCACAACACCATTTTGTTGAGGAGTTCTTGGACAAGAAAATTCATGATCAAAACCATTTGTATTACAAAAATTTTCAAAATCATAATTTACGAATTCGCCTCCATGATCACTTCGGATTCGAGTAATCATGTAGCCTTTTTCGTTTTAGACTTTCTTTACAAAAACTTTGAAAACAGAAATAGCATCGCTCTTATTAGCGAGAAAGAAAACCCAAGTAAATCTCGAAAAATCATCAACAATAACAAATGCATAAAGTTTGCCACCAAGGCTAGCTATTCTACTCGGACCAAATAAATTCATATGAAGTAGTTGCAGGGGTCTAGTAGTACTTACAGAGTTGATAGAATGAAATGAGGATTTAGTTGCCTTGTTTAGTTCACATTCGGCACATACCGTGTCCTTTTTGAATGTGATGTCGGGCAATCCTCTCACTAGCTTCTTGGTTGATAGCCTGGATATAGCATCCATGTTGGCATGACCAAGACGCTGGTGCCAAAGTAGTCGTTCGTCTTTGTGGGCATATAGACATCTTCCTGCATTGTTAGTATTTATAGAAAGATAGAAAATGTAGATGTTGTCCTCTCTTTTTTCTTCAAAAGCAATGTCTCCCGTTGACCTATCATAGATGTGGCAATTATTTTGTCCAAAGTTAATATCATATCCATGATCAGCAAGATGACTAATGCTGAGCAGGTTATGCTTTAACTCGGTCACTAGGCAGACATCCTTTATTACAGGAGAAGGAGGATGACCAATGATACCATTACCTATTATGTGCCCTTTGAGATTGTTACCGAAGGATACGTATCCTTCTCTTTTCATCGATAGTGATGCAAAAAGGTTTGCGTCTTCCGTCATATGTCGCGAGCATCCACTATCGAGAATCCACTTACTTTCAGTTGAGGAGGGAAGGTCCACCTACATCAAGAGTAGATGTGACCTTTGGTACCCGAGTTCTTGAGGGTCATAAAAAGTTAGTTTTCGAAAACCATGCATATATCTTTTTGTCTACCAGTCTTCTAACTCTGCACTGTGGTGATATGTGTCCATGTGATCCACAGTAGGTACAGATAGCATTTTTATTTATACTAGGAGCATGAGAGTAATATCTATAAGCAACAGGATGTGGATGATCATGATGTGAAGAGTTAGCATGGTTATGATGATTATGCATAGAATGAGTGGCATGGTGATGGTGTCTATGTGGCATAACATGATGATTTTGCCTATATGACATGGCATGATGATATTGTCTATGATGTGTGACATACTGATATTGTCTATATGGCATGGCATGTGATTGTGAAATGATATGATGGTTTTGTCTATGTGGCATAGCATGATAATTTTGTCTACGTGGCATGGCATGATGATCTTGTCTATATGGCATGGCATGATGATCTTGTCTATGTGCAACATGATGATTGTGTACTGAATGAGAATTATTCTTACGTGTACGTGGTTTATGGAAGTTTGTGTATATAAAAGCATGGTTGTGTGCTGCATGAGAATGACGTGGTTGACTAGCATGAGTGGTGTTGTGCCCATGTGATTGGGTTTGAGGTTGAACCACCTGTTTACCCAATTTGGTTTCTAATCTCTTAGAAGCAGCTTGCAGTTCATCAACCTTAATATTTAAGTCATATATCTTAGTCATGGAAGTCTTGTGTCTACTCTTTTCTTCAGCAAGCAACGTGTTGAGTGTAGTAATTTCTTGAGTCTGTTGCTCAATACGTGCTTCAGCATCATGTAAGCTTATTTTAAGCTTGGATACTTCATTTGTGACATCAGTGGGTGACGTGCCTCTAACATTATCAAGAAGTAAAGAAATTCTTTGTATCTTATCTTCAAGACTTTTGATTTTGTCCTTGGCATGTTTGTATTTATCAATGACCTTTTTATGATCATCGAGTAAATCAGTAAAAGCATCGCCAAGTTCATCAAAAGAGAAGTCATCTAGAGTTTTGTTAGATACCTTGTTGGAAGTTGCCATTAGACACACATTTGTTGTATCTTGAGGAGAGTCTTTTTCTTCCTCGGAGTCACTCGCTTCACTTTCATGCCAAATTCCTGTGTTGGCATATTTCTTTGATGAGTTCTTTTTGTATGGCTTCTCATAGCGGTTGCTTTTCTTCAAGAATGGGCAGTCTTTTCGGACATGTCCAGTCTTCTTGCAACCGTAACAGGTTGGCTCTTCTTCATCATCTTCTTGTGAATCCTTCTTCCTTCGATTGAAGCGAAGGAATTTTTTGAAGTTGCGAACCATGAGAGCTTGGTCTTCATCATCCGAGTTATCGTCTTCGGTCTCATCGTGATCAGCCCTTCGTCGATGAGCTTTGAGTGCGATCTCCCTGGTCTTTGGAACAGGCTCTTCGAAGTCCTTGAGGTCAAGCTCGTGAGTCATGAGCTTACCCATCAAGGTCTCCATTGACATTGATGTGAGATCATTTCCTTCTATGATAGCCGTCACCTTAGGGTTCCAAATCTTTGGTAACCCTCTGAGTAGCTTGCGGATCTTCTCGTGGTTTGAGTACTGCTTACCAAGCGAGGATAAAGGGTTGATGATGTCGAGGAATCTTGTAAACATTTGAGTGATCGTCTCATTTGGCTTCATCTTGAAGGCTTCGTATTCTTGAGTGAGACGGCTTATTTTAGATTCCTTGACTTGAGTGGTTCCTTCATGCGTCACTTCTAGAAGTCTCCATACTTCATGAGCAGTGGTGCATGTAGAGACCCTGTTGAACTCATTCCTGTCTATAGCACAGAATAAAGCATTAATAGCCCTAGCATCTAGACTTGCCTGTTTCTTCTCTTCGACAGAATATTTGTCGTGTGGTTTCTCAACGAGGTCACCATCGACAACTATCCTGGCGGGCTTTTTGTAACCGTCAGTGACGACAGTCCACAGGTCAAAGTCTAGAGACTTAAGATAGAAACTCATCCTTGTTTTCCAATATGTATAGTTAGTTCCATCAAATAGGGGAGGCCTATGAGTGGACTGACCTTCACCATGATTGGAAATCAAGGATTGTGTGGTTGCTATGGATCAGCTCTTAGGATGTTAGTCCTTATAAAGAGAACAGAGCTCTGATACCAATTGAAGAACAGTTTGGCAACTCTAGAGGGGGGTGAATAGAGTATATATAGAAAAATAGCCAATTTAAAATAACTCTTTCACCAATAATAAATAATCAGAGTAAAGTGAGGAAAATAAATAAAGAGCAAAAGAGCATACGCAAAGACAGCGATTTTAACCTGGTTTCCCTCGTGGAGGACTAGTCCAGGCCTGAGAACTCTAGCTCAGGATTAAATCCACTATTTGTGAAATAGTAGTTTACAACCCGTGCCTTTACTTCAGAAGAGCACGTCAACTTCTTACAGAGGATCGCAGTGGCGATTTGCTTGGAATTGTCCAAGCGACTTCTTCAACTCTTGTACAAGAATCCTAACTGAGAGATGCTGAGCACTCGAGACTTAGGAGGCTTGTGGCTAGTAGATGGTAAGGGTATGGCTTATTTCAGCTATAAGAGAGAAGAGAAGAGAAGATTGGATGATTTGAAATGAGAGAATTCATGCCCTATTTATAGTATTTTTAGAGGCAGAATTCGGCCAGAATTCGGGTAGGAAAATTCAAATATTTGGCCGTTGGACAACTAGCAACCAGCTATCCCTAAAATTAGGGTTCCTAATTTTTAGGGAACAGAGTTCGGCCCGAACTCTGTGTGGAGGCAGAGTTCGGTCCGAACTCTGTCTCCAGAGCACAGAGTGGTTCTAAGAGGATTTTTGGGCAGTGTTTGGTTTAGTGGAGCTTGGGATTTTGGGTAGGCTGTAGACTAAGTTTCAAGAGCTCAGCATGACTCAGAGTACACAAGTCTAGACTCAATAAAATTATAAAATACAGACTCGAAAACACACTGAGAGCCGGAGACTGAGCTGTCGTCTGTCTTGAACTGAATGCAGACGTCGTGTGTCGTATTGAATTAATACAGATATTATTTAGTCAATGTAGTCAATATTTGGTTGACTGTGACTTTGTGTCAACAAGTAGTGGATATGACCAAATCCAAAATTAGGATAACTGACTGTATTAGCTTTCCCCTCTTCACACGGGGACAAGCCATACCGTATCGCTAGGATACTACTGTAACCCAATCCGGTCATATTCATTACCTATTCATATCACTATACTGTATTTCAAAACTGTTTCATCTTTAAAACTGTTTAAAAGTGCATGATATTAATTGTCATTTTAATTGTTAAAATTTGCATGAATTGTACTTTGCTCCTTTCCTGACTGGATAACCGTAGGTACTACTGATGACCTGGAGATGCTGATCAATAGCTACTATGATCCCGATTTGTACCCGACGGTACTTCCAGCTGATGATGATAATGTGGTGTCTCCATAGATGCTACTTTTGTTGAGAGTTTATTAGTTTCTTTGTTATCTCAAGTTATGAATCCTTGTATCAAGAACAAGTTTTAAATTATCATTTAAATAAATGTTGTGGCAAATTTTAGTTTCAAATGTTGTTGATCACCTGCATATGGATTACAGCTTACTGCCGCCGTCTCATCAACGGTGCAGGCTGGGCATGATCCGATTCGACCCAAGTATTTGGGGACCGGGTCGTGACATGTTTTTAGTGGTGGCCCATGCAGGTCGATCAATCAACAACTTAGGAAAACCTAGGAAACATTTAGAACATTAGAACATTAATTTACCACAACATAGGACCAAAATATATTAAAATTAAATATTTTTGTTTGACTATAGATAGGCTACCTTGCTTATGTTTATATCCTAAACCTTCCAGAGAATGGCCACTGATAAAACCAATCCTGCTGGCGATGGGATGTCAACACCTGATTAAACCCCACCGCCTCAACCAAGTCCGGGTTTTACACCCCATCCGTTGAATGCACCTCGTGGGTTGTTTGCCGCTTCAACGGTGGATCCATCATCTTTCCAGACGGAGATGCAACCCCCTGTGGTTACGCCCACTCCAGCTGCCCCACCGGTGCCTGTGGACCCCACTGACCTCATAGGTCTGCTAAGAGGAGTGCTAAAAGCCCAGAGAACTCAAGCTGAAGCTCATCGCGAGCAGACGGCCATTATGAGAGAAGGCATGGAGAATGCCCATAGCGTGGCAATGGCTGTACTGGAAAGAGGAGAAGCAGCTCAACAGGAACCAAGGCCTGCCAAGGTAAACATAAATTTAAGGATTAATTTATGTAATAATAAGGCCATTTAATTAATAGAAATCATATTGCCAAGGTGGGCGATATTGAGAGCTTTAAGAAGCAGAACCCTCGACCTTTCAAGGGTACCGAGGGAATTGTCTATGCTGATGAATGGCTCGACAATATAGAGCGTCTTCTAAGCGTTGCTCGGCTTCCAGAAGACCTCAAGGCCGAAGCAGTGGGACTCCAACTGCAGAATGTAGCAAGCACCTGGTATCGGAATGAACCCCGACTCCAGGATAGGCAGGTTGATTGGGACACCTTTAAGAGGTTATTCCAGAGGAAGTTCTTCCCAACTTCAGAGTTGCGGGAGATGGAGCGACAATTCCAGAACCTGAAGCAGGGCAACATGACTGTGGGAGAGTATGCTACTGAATTCAGCCAGCTCAGCCGATTTGCCAAGAACCTGGTGGCTGATCCTGACGATCGTGCTGAAAGGTTCAGATATGGACTAAGAGAAGAGATCCGCACCCATGTGATCTCAGGCGGTGCTAAGACTTATGAAAAGATCCTGGAGCGAGCTCAAGACATAGAGAAGAGCCAACCTGCCCGCTCGAAGAGAGATTATCCTGGAACTAACAACTTCCAGGGTAATCAGAAGAAGCCCAACAACAACAATAACAACAGCAACAACAACAACCGTCCTCCCTACCAGCAGGCGAGGAACAATGACAAGGCGCCTCAGAGGCAGATCCCCATCTGCGACTTTTGCAAGAGGCCGGGACATCTGGCTAACATCTGCAGGAAGAGACTAGGGCACTGCCTAGTCTGTGGGTCTTCCACCCATCAAGTGAGGGACTGCCCTTTGTCGACTAACCGAACTGGAGCAACTCCGCAGAAAGGACCTCTGCCCACTCAGCAACAACAATTTGGACAGCATCAACAGAAGACGGGGCGAGCTTTTGCCCTGACAGCAGAAGAATCAGAACCAGCTCAGGAACCTGTAGCGGATGTCATATCAGGTTCTATCTATGTGCATTCCTACCCTGCCTTAGCTTTATTTGATTTGGGAGCATCACCAAATTCATATCTGTACACCATATAGTTACTGGCTTTAGCAAGAAGATTTGTAGAGTTATGACTGGAGGAGGACCCCTACCTATCACTGAAATCTGTGAATGCCCTACCACCATAGCTGGCCATAACTTTATAGCACCTTTGCTTGTCATGCCCTTACCTAACTATGATGTAGTCCTAGGGATGGACTGGTTAAGTAAGCAGCATGCACTGATAGACTGTCATAGAGGATGTGTAGTCTTCAGTCCACCTGGAGAATCGGAGTTTGAAATCTCTCAAACTCTGGAGGAGATGGAATATGTTACCTATACCTCTATCACTGAAGAGTCCAGACCTCCGTACCCTATTATAGCAGAATTTATGGATGTTTTCCCTGATAGTCTTCCCGGGTTACCCCCAGACCGAGACTTGGAGTTCACCATTGACCTAGTCTCCGGTTCTTTTCCTATTTCTAAGGGATGCTACAGAGTCAACCCGAAGGAGGCTAAGGAGATGAAGGATCATATCAATGAACTGAAGGCTCTGGGATTCATTCGAGACGGAGCTTCACCCTGGGGAGCACCTGTCTTATTTGTTCCCAAGAAGGATGGAACTGTGAGGATGTGCATTGACTACCGGGCGCTGAACAATATCACAATCAAGAACAAGTACCCTTTGCCCCGGATTGATGACCTGTTTGACCAACTCAGTGGAGCCAAGGTGTTTTCCAAGATAGACCTCAGATCTGGCTATCATCAGATCAAGGTCAGAAAGGAAGATATTCCCAAGATGGCGTTCAACACCAAGTATGGGCAGTTTAAATTCTTGGTCATGCCGTTTGGACTGACAAATGCTCCGGCTGTATTCATGAATCTTATGAACAAGGTTTTCCATGAATACTTAGATCAATTTGTTGTTGTCTTCATTGATGACATTTTGATCTATTCAAAGACGGAAGAGGAGCATGAGGAGCATCTCAGGAAAGTTCTGGGAACTTTGAGGAAAGAGAAGTTATATGGTAAGCTATCCAAATGTGAATTCTTTCTAGACAAGGTGGATTTTCTTGGCCATGTTGTCACAGGAGAAGGAATTTCGGTGGATCCTAAGAAGATAGATGTTGTGGAGAAGTGGTCTACCCCAAGCTCAGTTGCTGAGATCAGAAGTTTCTTGGGCTTGGCTGGCTACTACCGGAAGTTTGTGAAGGACTTTGCTAGAATTGCCGAGCCGATGACGAAGCTGACTCGGAAAAATGAAGAGTACATCTGGACGGAAGATTGTCAGGCTGCATTCGAGGAGCTAAAGAAGAGGCTTACCACTGCACCAATCCTTGCGCTACCTGCAGGATCCGGTGGTTTCACAATCTACAGTGATGCCTCTGGAAAAGGACTGGGATGTGTTCTTCAACAAAATGGGAAAGTGATTGCTTACGCATCTAGGCAATTACGGAACCATAAAAAGAATTATCCCACACATGACCTGGAGCTGGCGGCAGTTATCTTTGCTTTGAAGCTATGGAAGCACTATATGTATGGAGAGAGAGTGGAAATATACACAGATCACAAAAGTTTGAAGTATGTTTTCACTCAGAAAGAGTTGAACATGAGGCAAAGAAGATGGCTGGAACTAATGAAGGACTTTGACATCGACCTGCAATACCACCCGGGTAAGGCTAATGTGGTCGTTGATGCACTTTGTCGATACCCAGTGGCGATGTTCTTGACCAAGGAGCGGCATCTGCTAGAGGACATCGAGAAGCTTGGATTAGAGATCATATTGCCTGGAGATAAAAGGATGGAGCTGGATGCTGATTCAGTACTGATGAAGTTACAAGTGAGCTCGTATCTGATGGACAAGATCAAGGAGACTCAATTTCAAGACGAGGCACTTTGCAAACTGAGAGACCAAGTGTTGGCGGAAACACTTGAGGGTTTCTCAATCGCCAGCGATGGAGCTTTGAAGAATGGTACGAGGCTTTGTGTACCATCTGGCGAACTGAAGAACGAGCTGATGAAGGAAGCGCACCAGTCGCAGTATTCTATACATCCTGGAGCTAATAAGATGTATCGGGATATGCGCACTATTGTTTGGTGGTATGGAATGAAGAAAGATGTGTCCAGATTCGTGTCGAGATGTTTGATCTGTCAGCAAGTGAAGGCCAGCAGGACTTCTACAACCGTTGGATATTTCGGAGTGGAAGTGGGAGCACATCACAATGGATTTCGTGTCAGGTTTGCCTCGTTCCCAAGGAGGGAAGAATGCCATCTGGGTTATAGTAGACCGACTAACCAAGTCAGCTCACTTTATTCCCTTCAAGGTTGGTTTATCCACCGAGAAGCTGGCGGCACTATACATGCGACACATCTACCGGATTCATGGAGTACCGATAAGCATTGTATCTGACCGAGACACTCGTTTTACCTCTCACTTTTGGAAAAGTTTGCATGACAGCCTGGGGACACAGTTGAAGTTCAGTACTGCCTATCACCCCCAGACAGATGGTCAATCAGAGAGGACGATTCAGACACTGGAGGATATGCTGAGATCGTGTGTCTTGGAGTTCGGAGGATCGTGGGAAGACCATTTGCACTTGGTAGAGTTTTCTTATAATAACAGCTACCAAGCCAGCATTGGTATGACCCCATTTGAGGCTCTGTATGGACGTCGTTGCCGTACACCATTGGCGTGGGACGACGTAGGAGAAAGGGTACTGCTAGGCCCAGAGATGGTGACCGACGCAGCAGAGAAGGTGAAGATAATCAGAGACAAGCTCAGAATTGCCCAGGACAGACAGAAGCATTGGGCAGACAGTAGTCGTCGACCACTACAGTTTGAAGAAGGAGATAAAGTCTTTGTGAAGATTTCTCCTACCAGAGGTACAATCAGATTTGGCAGAGCTGGAAAGTTGAGTCCCAGGTACATTGGACCATTTGAAGTTCTGAGCCGGATTGGAGAAGTGGCATATAGGTTAGCTCTACCAGCTAATCTAGAGGGTGTGCACAACGTCTTTCATGTCTCACAGCTCAGAGGCTACGTCCCTGATGAGAATCACATCTTAGACCACTCAGAGCTGGAGATTGGACCGAGCCTCACTATGCCTGAGAAGCCAGTGGCGATTCTAGACCAAGGTGAGAAGAGGACCAGGACCTCGGTGACTCCGATAGTTCGGATAATATGGAGGCATGATTCCCCAGGCGAGTCTACCTGGGAGCGAGAAGATGAGATGCGGGAGAAGTACCCGTATTTGTTTGAGACCTGAGGTATTTTCTAACCCAACTCTTTAAATTTCGAGGACGAAATTTTCTAAGGAGGGAAGGTTGTGAAACCTGTAATTTCAAATTTTTTTTATTAATTTAGGAAATAGTATTTTTAGAAAATTACTAAAACTAGTAATTTTTATAAAAACATTTATTTTAATTTAGTAATAATAGGCTAAAAATAATATTTTTCAAGTATATAAATTTTGGGACTTTTGTTTGTCAGCCAGACCTAAATCCAATTGGAACCATAAAATATTTAAGGTTGAAAAATGTTTAAAATTATATTTTTAAAATGAAACACGGATTTTGTTTTGTCTTGACCCAGACCCGAACCCGTTTCCACTTCCGAAACCCGTTTCGGAATTATTTTCGAAACTGAATTTGGTTTCATATAAATAAAGTTAAATTATTTAATGTGTTTGGAACTTTTTCTCATCCATTCATTTTTCTTCCTGGGAATGAATTATTTCATTACTAAAATAGCATACTTAAAGGAAAGGAAAACTTTCCTTTCTTAACCAAACGGCCGAGCAGCTCTTCCCCTCCCAACTTGGATGGCCGCCGCCGACTCCTGCTCTCCCGAAACCGTCGGGCACCCTTTCTCTTCCCCTTCCGGTAACCCCCAAGCTCTTTTCCCTATAAAAACCCTTCTCTCATATTCATTCTCTTCATCCCACTCCCAAAACCCTTTTTTCTAAATCCTAGACTCCCATTTCCGGCGAACGCTGAGCCCCTCGGCGACCCCGGCCATCCGCGTCGACCCGACGTCGCACCCCTCCGGTCGCCGACCTCCCTGCGCCCAACTCCGCCCTTCGTACCCTTCCGGCGTGCCCCAACCCGCGACCCCGGCGCTCTGCCCGCGGCGTCACCGCCCAACCACCAGGGCGCCACCGCACCCTCGCTGATTTTCGGCGCCACCGCAGCTTCGGTGACCCTTCGTCGTTGTTCTTTCGCGTTTCTGAGTCGCAGCACCCCGCGGGATTCCCGATCCGTTGTCTGGTTTGTTCTCGGGCGTTCCTGTGCTTTCCGTGGAACCTTACTGTGGTCTTTTCCAAAGCTTGGGTACTGTACATGCAGCCGAACTCCGGCGAGGCGAGTTCCGAGTCCGAGGCATCACTTCGGATTCCTTCGTGTTTTCGGTAACCTCTGGATAGTCCCATAGTTCTCTATTTTGGTCTATGATGAAATCTGGTCCAGGAATTTTCTTCGAAAAATTCGGTTTTTTCGGCTACGTTTCTGGTTTCGGACTTTGTCCTCTGACTTTTGGGTTCTGTGATTTTACGCGAACCCTTTAGAAAGAGTTCTGTGGGAAATTATTGGTTTTCCGAAAATATTTTTTTGGAATTTTTTTCGACTCCTTCGGAAACAGTTCTGTGATTTCTTGGAATTTCCAAGAATAATTCGGAAGGGACGTTGTTAGTTTTCCGATTTACTTTGGAAGTTTCGATATCAATTCTGGACTTCGAATTTATTTCGAAAAAATAGTTTTTGTGGTTATATTGGTTTGGGATTTATTTGCAGGAAAAATCGGCACGTTTTCCAGTTTTGGGTTATCCCAAAAATAGAGGGAATGCTGCCGAAATTTCTATAAAAATTTGATTATATGATTTTAAAATGATTTTCGTAAATGATATTGTTTTTAGGGCGACGACCTTATTGGTATATGGGCCCTAGTGAAATGCAAACGCACCGGTTTGTCCGGACGTTGAGGCAGAGTATCTGTAAATGAAGATTGGACCAGTTCTGAGACTCATTCTATTTTATTCTTAAAATAGAATTATTAGTTATTATTATTATTATGTAATTTTGTAGGCAAATTTACAAAGACTAACAAATTTTCTCTTATTTTAATTCTTGGGAATGTAAGGGCATAAGCCCATTTATCTAATTTTGTAAATTGTAATAAGTAGAAATTAGCTGTGGATTTGCTGAGATTGTGAACGCGTAGAATTAATTAATATTATTATTAATTATTAGTTAGAAATTCATGATTTTCTCACTTAAAGAAAAGAAAAATATATTTATATGTATAATTATAAAATACTAACTTTTTCCCAATAAATTGATAAAAACAAGTTTTCCGGAATAAAACATAAATTTGGATTTCCTAAATTATAACGCACTAGAAAAGCGTGTTTTGATTGTGTTGATTAATACAAGACTAAAATTGACTAGGAAACAAAATCTAGAGATTGTAACAAGAAAATTCTAGAGTTGTGATTTCTGAGACAATTTCCGGAATGTAGGACTTCAAAGAAGAGTGTGACTGTTCAAATTCCGAAGTACCAAATTCGTCCAACTTGGGAAATTTAAGGCAAGTACATTTATGTGGATTTACGATTATTTTAACAATCATTTTATTGCAATTTTAAACCACTGTTATACACGAACTCTTTCGAGAGTATTGACTGTACTGTTGGGGACTGGGGGAATAGAGTAGTGGATATGACCAAATCCAAAATTAGGATAACTGACTGTATTAGCTTTCCCCTCTTCACACCGGGACAAGCCATACCGTATCACTAGGATACTACTGTAACCCAATCCGGTCATATTCATTACCTATTCATATCACTATACTGTATTTCAAAACTGTTTCATCTTTAAAACTGTTTAAAAGTGCATGATATTAATTGTCATTTTAATTGTTAAAATTTGCATGAATTGTACTTTGCTCCTTTCCTGACTGGATAACCATAGGTACTACTGATGACCTGGAGATGCTGATCAATAGCTACTATGATCCCAATTTGTACCCGGCGGTACTTCCAGCTGATGATGATATTGTGGTGTCTCCATAGATGCTACTTTTGTTGAGAGTTTATTAGTTTCTTTGTTATTTCAAGTTATGAATCCTTGTATCAAGAACAAGTTTTAAATTATCATTTAAATAAATGTTGTGGCAAATTTTAGTTTCAAATGTTGTTGATCACCTGCATATGGATTACAGCTTACTGCCGCCGTCTCATCAACGGTGCAGGCTGGGCACGATCCGATTCGACCCAAGTATTTGGGGACCGGGTCGTGACAGGATTAAAGGAGTTCCTTACTTTCTTTTCTCTCATTCTTTTCTCGATATTTGGTCGGGTTGCCCGGCGTTTCACGGGTTGGGTCGCTGTCCCAAACAACCGAAACGTTTTCGCTGCATACCATCATTTGCGGCTTTTTCCATCAATAGCGAGAGCTACTCGACTTAAGGATGTACGACTACAAAGATTATTCGTATCCCTCCTAGGCCAAGCGGTTCCGGGGCGCTCCGGCATTTAACCGTTTGGGGGAAACACCCGTGCACGGGAGATATCACATTTTATCTCTCGTCTATTCCATTCGACCATGCAACACCCTTATTATTCAAACAATCAAGCATAGTCTTGAGTCCGAGACTCAGACTTTATCATCTCGTATTTCTTCCGATAACTTTCTATGTTCTTACGTTCCATACTTCGTTTCAATGTTCAATGGCATCATGCCTCAACTCGATGCTCGTCAATCGAACGACCCGAAGGTCTCGAACACCTTTCGGGGCATTATGTCATATCCGACAGTTCCGCCACATTCATGCTACAACAGTTTCCTTCTCAACGAAGCTATCTTTTATGATCTCGTGCACGTATGCACGTTTCGACCGTATTCCCATATTCTATAACTTAGCATTCAATGTTCGGGGCTTGCGCGCTAGGGCTCTCGCCTATTGTCTTTCAATTTTCTAGCCGTCTAACTCGTGCACGAAGGCACGGTATGGTTCGTGCACTAAGGCACTCGTCGATTACAGTTATCCCATGTTCTTGCGGCTTGCGCACCGAGACGGTCGCCTTTGCGATATCCAATGTTCCATAGCGACTCGTGCATATGATGCACGTTTCATTTTAATTGTTCTAACTTAGTATTCGACTCACCCTACGATTTACCTTCCGATTGGACCACGCCCGTGGCGTCGATGGGTTAACTTTTAGCATATAATGATATATTTGACTTATCGTATGAAGGAGTAAAAAGAAGTCAATCCTCCCACATTGAGTCGATACGCCTTTGTCGTTTCGCCGAGCCGATGCGGCTCGATTTTATAACTTTGTTGCACGACCACTCTCCTAACTTAGCCATTCGAGCACTTCGTGCTTCATTGAATTATACGTCCGATTTGGCTTACCGTGCCCAAGTCTCAGCCCGTCGCAAGGCGTCGATTTGATTTTGCGGACCCCTTACTAAATATGGCAAAAGATCGACCTCTAATATTTTTGCGTCAACGTATAACCTGCACACGAAACCAACTAAAATTAATACTTGCATCGATTCGGACTTGCGCCTTGGTCGATTCGATTTCTTAGAATCTTCGAGCCGATTCAACGCACTCATCCTTCGGGGCAACGCGGTGCTTCACATCGATTCAACTCGATACATTCTTTCGGGGCAAGACAACTCTTCGCATCGACTTTGTTCGATGCATTCCTCGGGACAACGTAACTCTCGTATCGATTCGTATCGATACATTTCATTTGGTCAACACGACTCGTTGAGTCAACGTTTCAGCGTAATGCGCCGTACGGAGCGGGGCATTACATCCCCTCCCCCGCCTCGCTCAGCCCTCTGCCATCAACACCACCACCGTCACCACCACCACCACCTTCACCAATATCGCCTTCACCATCAACAACGTTACCTTCACCAACACCACCATTACTGTAGTGTCCCGTCCCTACATCGTGCCCCATTTTCGTCCATGGGGTGCGCGAGAAAGGAACACTGTTACCAACGATTCGGTCGGGACCGATAGGTCAGAGTCGGCTGTGTCGATCGAACGGGAACGGTTGAATTAAGATCCATTCCACGTTATAGAATGGCTTCTTCGGAACCAAGTCCCATATTCAATAGGTTGCGCCTCAAGGATTGGCTCTGCGGCCGAGTCGGGAGAGACCTCTCGTTGCTCTGGTTTTCATACCGTACTTGATTTGGCTTTGGCTTTGGTTTTCGTGAATGCATTTTTCGTGTATGTTTCCGATGGATTTTCGTGACTTACGTTTTTGAGCTTCGCATTCATTTCGAAATTTCTTGAATTACACAGTGTTCTAATCAGTTGCTTATGCGATTGCAGGTGATCGCGTAGGCGACGTCAGTGCAGCCAACCAGTCACTCGCTTGAAGCAAGTCTAAGGCGAGTGGCTGACCTCCTTCGCCTCGTCCCTCTACTTCAAATCAATATGAAGTAAATGAATGCTTGTCATAATAGTGTAGAATCAAAGAAAATCGTGGCACGATTCTTCAAGAAACACTTGCTATTAAACTGTCGGTATTGAAAATGGAAAACATGCTTCCTTATGCAATTCTACTTAGCCTATGCAAAATAATAAATGAATCGATTAACGTTTATCGCAACGATATGGCTAAGTGAGTAAATCGACTAAGTTCAAATCATAGGCTAAGTTTCGCACATAAAAAAGAAAGGATAAGGTTCTAGAAAAGAGATAGCATATTTCAAGACTCTACAAAACGGTCATTGGACAACTTGTCGATAAGGTGTAGTTTCCTCGAATGGTTGCCTAGGCCAAGGGACCGATTCGGCCCGGGAGGAACGAGTATAGGAAGCGCCAGCCTTTCATCAGCGTGGGTTATTCGGGAACTTTCGCACAGGGCTCGCTACCCGCCGCGAAAGGGTCGCCGTCTAACCCAGCTATAGTTCGTGATGGCTTGACATTGCCAGTGGCCTTCACACCCTTTCACTGCTTAACTAATGCACGTGACACGGGATGAATATGATAGCTGCTTAATGTTTACAAATTCATATGCATGCCTCGAAACATGTTAACATGCAAATTGATCAGGATGGTTGGAAAGATCACATAAATAGCTAGCTAACATGTTTATAAAACTGCTTGATTTAAATGCAGAGCTTGGATTTTAACTAGCCATTCGCCAGTACATGCGATCGTACTGATCCTCGCTCTTTGCAAGTCCTGCTAATCAGGAAGGACGCGCCAACTAGCTCGGCGACGTTCATAATTTTGAAGCTTCGGCTGCGCGTCGAAGACTTGTCCCCGCAACTCACCTTTTGAAGGCTCTCGACTGTCCAAGAAAGATGGCTCAGCATCCCTCCATTCCAGGTCAATGGAATGCTCTGATGTATATTGAGGGATGTGTGCAATGTATGGAACGACTATTTTATCGACACTCTATTGTAATTGAGTCATGTTGTAGCCCGCGCGACATTAGTCCTGTACTAGAGTCTGTAAATGATGTTCATTATCAACAAAGATCAAGGTTTCCTTTACTTAATATGTGATTCAATTTGTCTGCTTATTCTCTTAGATCTCGTGTCTCGGATTACCTTATGACTATGCCTTGTGCGATCGCAAATTAGGTTCGCACGGTATGACGTCCGGGGGACGACTATCGATTCGACAAAATCGGGGCGTGACATAATGGTATCAGAGCACGGCTTTACGTCATTGGCCTCCAGTGTCGAGTTCCTAGTCTCAAACCGTTGACCTCGTATCGATGAGATGAGTTGTTCCATACGCTGAACCCAGGACATTTTCTGAAACTAACAAGAGTTGCCTTTCTTTTCTCTGCAGTTGCAGAAGCTTGGGCAGAAGACGAGACGAGCGCTTCCAGCGGCTCGAGTACTTCCAGACCCGAGCATTCCGTTAATCCGACGGGGATGACACCTACCGTAGTCGGACCTTTCGGCGACCCGATGCAACGAATGTTACAGATGCTCAAAATACAGCAAAGTCAAAATGAGCTCCATCGCCAGCAGGCAGAGGCTCGTCAAACCCAATTCGAGAATCGATTGGAGGCTCAATTCAAGCTGCATCAACAGCAGCTGAATACACTCCAACAAATTATACAATCGGTCGTAACCAACAACAATTTAACGATGACGCCTGCCGTAACCGATGTCACGACCCGCACCCTAGAGTAAGGGCACGAGACGTGGGTACGTCCAGCCTACGCCGCAGTGTCGGCGGTAGAACGCTGTCCTAGGTCACAACATCTAACAATTAAAGGTATAGCAGTTATACTCCCCGAATGGGGGTGACATAACACAATATAAAACTCAACCACAGCTAAGGTAGAACAGGTAAGATAGATAGATAATGAAAGATAACAATATCCAGAACAGAGAATCACAGAGGTACAAACCAGAGTTCTAAGTGTCTAAAATAAATACATCTCAGAATATCTCAAGTCTAATACAGTAATCCAGAATAGAAAAGACAGTCCTAATCTAAAGGAGTGTCATCTACAGCTAGTGGCTCCTGCTGCTGGTCCAAGTCCAGGCACTCGTCTAGTGTAGCACCGTAGTAGGTAGGGCAGAACGCCTCAACCTCGTCCTCTGTAATATTTCAACAGGTCCAGTCAGGACAGGAGCGAGCACAGTACATCTCAACAAATCATAGCAGGTCAGGATAAATAATCATGCTTATAGAGTAAGATACAAGAAACTGAAGAATATGATAAACAGGAAAGACTGTAAGTAAATAGCTACAGTATATAGAGAACTAGCAGTGTCTAGTGATTCAGAGCACAAGATGGTTATGTAAACGGTACGATGTTGTACACGAGTAATCTACAGAGGTTGTACACGAGTAATCTACTGGATTGATTACATAACCACTTCTACTCCCCCGCCCCAATCAATACACAAGGATCCAACCATGATATGTTATTGCACACGAAGTATAGTCGCACACGAGATCATGTGAGCACATGAGTATACACGATTTCACACAATTTGTACACGAAAAGCACGAACACAAGGAGTACACGATGCTCATGATAAAGTATACGAACACGAATACCCGATGTATCCGCTAAGGGGATAACATCGCAGAACAAGATCCATATAGTACTAATCCGTGTTTCCAACGTGTCAGCATCATGTATAGTAATCTAAAGCAGGAAATATACTCCTAATGCAGGATATGAAATGATCAGAGAATGTACTCGCCTGTAACCGGTGAATCTGAGAGAATATAGACTGTCCGAGGAGTGATGTCTGTCTCCTATAGAACAGTACAAGTCACTATGAGTCTACAATGATAAAACAATGCAACTTAATGCATTCTACATGAAACTAGGTCAATCTAGACCAAAGTCAACTCTTGGTCAACTCTGGTCAACCTTGAAGTCAAACCTAGTTCAACCAAGTCTAATCTAGGTCAACTAGTCTAATCTAGGTCTAGCAAGACCATTCTAGGTTTCCTAGGCTAACCTAGGCAAAACCATGTCAAGCCATGCCTACTCACATTGGTATATTGATAAAAATCTATAATAGAGTATATAGCCTATAGCCCTATTACCCATACTCTATGTTCACACTATAACATAACACAACATTATTATCTATACTATATAGCCCTATGACATTCCATAGTCTATGACCCATATCACAACATTACACATATATATAACATATATATTAAAATACATATACACATATAAAGGGAAGCTTGTATATATATATAACAAGGCTTATATGTATATATACACAGAGAAAGTGAGGGAAAAACTCATGTGAACATGTGTAGGGGTGTGAGAAGAAACTGGAAAACAGGGACTAATTCCCAGGCAACACCACACAGGAAAACAAGGAAGGAATTTAATGGACAGTCCCAAACAGGAACTCCCAACAGTTCATATAAAAAGAAATCAGTTAACAAGACAATTGCTTCAAATTCATCTCAGGTTTAAATGACTAATCTCAGGTTTGAAGAACCACATTGCAAAATGATAAAGGAAATTCAGTTTACAGTTTACATAAAAAGAAGGAAAACAATTTACAAGTAACCTTATGGTTTAAGAAACATTCTCAGGTTTGTTGAAACTGGAATCAACTCACAGCCCAACTCAATAGCAGCTAACAGTAATGAACATGGGAAAATGGAAAGGAAATCAATTTAATAGCATATGAACTCACACTATGTAAATCCTATTCTCAGGATTTGAAACTAATCACAGGTTTTAACAATTTTGAAATGAACTCTAACCATGATAAAAAAAACTCAATACATAATCAAGGGCCTAAAATGGAGTTTAGAGACTGATATTAAAATCAATGATCCATTATGAAAGAGGGACAATGTCTCAGGTTTTGTGAAAACTAAGAACTAAATCTCAGGTTTTATCCTATCAGTAAAAACAGTTAAGAAACTGAGAGCAATTTATTTCAAGAATGAAACAATGGCATTCCCAGGTTATCAACATCTCAGTTAACTCATGAATGAACCACACAACATGCCAACCCATCTCAGGTATAGAAGAATACTTCAACCCAGTTAAATGCAATGATACACAGGTTATGAATCCAAAGAAAAAAAAGGCTGAACAACACTAATTCCAGGTTTTCTCAGATAGCCCACATTTCAATATAATACAAGGAATCAATTTATTGTTTAATTTCATTCTCAGGTTTTACCCATATATCAAGGCAATAATAGTAAAACCAACAAAGAGTTTAACAGTCCAAGTGAAATCTAATTTAGCTAATAAGCATGTAACATGAGGGAATCATTGACAGATGAAAACATAATATAAAAGGGGATTTAAACTGTTTGGGAAAAACTGGAAAACCAGTATCAACATGCATCAGAGTGTTTCAGTTCAATCCCAACAAAATCGAGCCAAAACTCCAACAAAACCAAACAATTATGTAGGCTTGTAAATCAGAGATTAACATGGTATATTGAACCTAACTAAACATGAAAACATCAATTAAAACATATCACATTCAGGAATTTAAATGGTTTGTAAAACTGGAAATTCAAGTATCTGGACAGTATCAGACTTTTACACTGTTCTACAACATTTCGAACCAAACACCACTCATAACCCAAACCATTAAGTAATATGGTATAACAGCGATTAAACAGGATAATTAGGATCTAATTAAGCATGAAACAACATTTTACAATCATTTAAATACGATTTAATAACAGAGAATACACACAGCACACGCGCGCACACAGCCGTTCCCCGTGCACCCTGAATACCGTGTTCGACACGACACGAGGACTCGTGAAACTTGGCGAGCCTCGTATCAGTCATTGCCCCTAACCACAGGCCAAATTTCTCGTGTCCACGTAGAGAATCGAGTGCGCAATGGCCCTCGAGCAGCAGGGCACGCACTGTGCCCGCGCGCTCGCACCCGCACTCGCGTGTCTCGTGTTCCCCATGACTCGACACGACTCACAAACCATCACAGGACACTGGGAAACCCTAGACGACACTTAGATCTAGCTTTCCATTCAAATAGAATCGGAAAACTCGAACGAACAGTCCTTTGGGACATTTCGTCGAGCACCTAAACTAGATCTCTGATACGTGTCCGATACGGACACGAAACGAGACCAAAACTTAGGGTTAGTTTTCCCTACAGTTGGGTGAGGACTAGGAGACCCTAAAAATGATTTTTACAGGAATTTAGAGGCATTACAAAGAATTATACCTATAGGTGTTCCAAGCTCCAAAAAGCTCCAAAGAGGAGGATCTCTCAAAGCACCAAAAGCTCCCCAAATTGATTGCTCCATGTCAAAACTTATTTCCAACAGCAAAAGCACAAGATTTAGAGCCTATAGGAATTTGTTTGAAGGAAAAAGGACTTAATTTGGATTTAATATGAATTTATGAAGATGGAACTTACCTCTTTCTAAAAACTTGATAAACCCTAAGAGAGAGGCTAGCCCTAATCCCTAGGAGAGTATTTATAGAAGGGGGGGCTGTCATGTGGCTGGCCAAAGGGTTTAGATCTAGGATTTTGGCTAGTTGGTTGAGTCCTAATTAGTTTAAGTCATGATTTGACTTGTGACTTCAAAAGCCATTCTTAGGCCAAACTAGCTCCTAATTACCCCAAACCAATTCTAATGAACTTGAAATGAAAAACTTAGGTCACACTAGGGTTTCTTAACCTAACCAAGGTGTCTTGACCTAGGTTAGCCAATAGGACAGTCTCCTAGTCAACATGAGTCAAAGTCAACTATAGGGTCAAAAACAATTCTACCAAAAATCACCAAAAATCACTAAAAAATTATATTAAATATAATTAATAATAATAATCCCAAAATAATTCCAAAATTTTGAAAATAACCAAAATACCCTCAAGCTAGAAAAGTGGCAGTGACAACCGAGCCTGCGGTTCGATCCAACGAAGCAGAACCGGAGGCGCTCGTGCTCTCACCTGCGGCACCGAGAAGTTCTAACTTCGACGTTTCAAAATTCACAAAAAGCTGTCGCACTTCCTTCAACGGCACAGAAGATCCCTCCATGGCGATCGACTGGTTGGAGGAGCTGGAAGACAAGTTCGCGCTTCTGGGTGTCGAAGACTCGAAGAAAGTCGCGTGTGCTCAACTTCTAGTTCGAATGAACGTGAATGATTGGTGGGCCGTGCAGAAGCGGGCAATTCGACGTGAAGACGAGACGGCGGTGATCTCATGGACCACATTCAGAAATGCATTCGAGACTAAATATCTTTCTGCAGCCATACGACAGGGGAAAAACGAATTTATGCAATTGAGGCAAAGAAATATAACTGTATGACAATATGCGGCCGAATTTAACAAACTGGCCAAATTTGCTGGAGCATATCTACCTACAACTGTAAGTAGAGCTTGACGATTCGAAGTGGGCATGCGTTCCTGTATTCGTGCTTACGTTTCGGTTCCGAAATACAAAACCATGCGTGAGGCACTCAACCATGCCCTTCATCTGGAGTCCGAGTATCCTCCTGCTACTACTGGCGCTGTTCACTTTAATAACAAATGTTATAGTAATGCGGGAGGCAACAACGCGCACAAGCATCAAAATTGCGGCAACGGAGGCGACAACCAGACGAATGATCGAATATTCTGCACATTCGGCAATGGAGGCTTTACTAATGATGCTCTTACGGAATGGTGGGCTGGGGGCTGCAGCAGTGGTGAGGGATCGGTCTCGACTGAGGCCCAACATGATGTTATCACTCCTCCCCGACGATGGAAACTGGAGGAAATTATGAAAGAACACTCAGCCTCACCGAGGAGTGGAATGATGCTTTTGTTTATGGAACACTTTTAGGGAGGGAGGTATAATGCCCCGCTCCGCACGGTGCGTTACGATGAGTCGTTGACTCGAAGAGTTGCGTTGACCCGATAAAGTATCGATGCGAATCGATGCAAGAGTTACGTTGGCCGAAGGAAAACTTTGAGTCGATTGGAATCTATGAATCGAATCGATGCAAAGGATAAGTCCCATTTGAGCAAGTGCTGATTTTAGTTGATCTGGTGTGCAGGCTATGCTTTTACGCTGGACGATAAGATGTCGATATTTTTGCCTTACTCAGTAAAGTGTCCGCGAAACCAAATTGTCGCCTTACAACGGATTGTGGCATGGACACGGTAGGTCGAATCAGTTGAATAGTTCAACGGGATGGCTAGGTCAGAAGAGTTAGCCGTGCAACCAAGTTATGGAATCGAGCCACATCAGCTTGGCGGAACGACAAGGCGTATCGACTTACGGTGGACGGGTTCTTGACTCTCTCTCCCTATTCCTTCACGTCTAATAAAATATATCCCTGTATACGTAAGTTGTTGTCAAGTTAGCGAGCGTGGCTCGAACGGTTAAAGGTCTTAGTATGTGTCAAACATTAAGATAGAACATTGAACAATTGAAGCGACGTGCATCAAGTGTACGGGTCACGGTAGGGCGGTGATGGTAGAACATTGAAAGGACAATATCGAGATGTGCATCACGTGCATGACTCTGAAAACATCCTAGAATACTGATTATGGCGTTAAGCGTGCCCTCGTGCACGGAAGCTATGAAATGACTAAGTAACTACGGAACTACTGTTATGTGAATAACTTATGAATGGAACGCGCTGAGTACAAGTACGAGAAGTCTAAGCTGTTGGGCGTCGTGCATCAATACGGATGTGTTGGGGTATAATGCCAATGGAACTTGAGATAGAGATAACGTGAATATGTTTATGGAACGTAAATATGTTTACGAAACGGGTTATGTTTATGGAACGTAAGATTGGTTGGAATGATATGATTTGTTTGCTATGGTGCGTATTGCATGGACAATGGACTCAGATGGCCCGTGCATGGGTGCGACTTCCCTCGAACGGTTACGACCGGGGCACCGGGACCGTTCGGCCTATGAGGGAATTATGTATGGTATTTATAGTACACATCATTAGGACGGATTGCGACCGGCCTGTGTTGTGATAAGCTATGATATCAGTAAATTTGGGATCCTTCAGATACTGGGCTAGTAACCCGTACTGGAGCGATCATAGGCTTACACATAAATATGCCAAGTCCATTACGGTACGAAACACTGTGACCTTCATGTAGATAGGACCGATGGGCTGAGATTAGAGTTGGGTGCAGGCGCAGGGCCTGTCACCCTTATGCATATATCTAAGTTTATGGTTGGTTGGTTGTGTGAATTGTATAATTGCTTATGTAAAGTTCTAACCATTGCAGGCTAGGCAAAATGGGATGGAGATGAGCACGATCACTATGTTTATATTCATATTATGTCTAACTGTATCTGCCGCAGGGACACGATATTTGGACACATTTGTATTAAGTTGTTATGTTGAATAATAGCATGAAACTGATCCTAAGGCTAAATAGAAAGATCACCAAATAATGTTGTACGTTTCACTAAATATACTAGTGTTGGTTAGGTGCGAGTGGGTCTTGATCAGTGCAGTGAGGACGAAGGCACTAATCCCCCACTAGTTTGTTCGTAGGTTCCGGATATGTACGAGGCTCGAGGCGGGGGCTTGGCTTGGATGCCCCGAGGCATGGAGTCCTTAGCGTTCAAGAGGAGTTACCGCATTGGCGTTCAGACTTGCAACACGGAGATGTTCGGCCGAGGACTACTTGTTGGCTATAAAGAGACATAATGTATGAAACGATGTAATCTTTTGTGAGCTAGAGAGATCATGAGCGTTGTAGCCAATTGGCATGTTAAGTTGGGCTATTCAGAGCCTTTGTAATTTTCAGCTCATTATCAATAAAAGTGATTCTTGTTGTATACTCTGTTTTCCTTCTGCTGCTTATGTTATCAATTTGAGATAAACACTATGTGAACCTGTTATCTTGCCTTGCATGAGCGCAACTCCAGGCTCGTGCGGCATCACGCCCCAGCGAGGACGATGATTCGGGTGAAATCTAGCGAGGACGAGCGATTTTTCGGATCAGAGCGTGACATGAGGAAGGGCTTTTATATAGGGGAGGGCATGGGACTTGGATTGTTGAGGGCCTGTTATTTATTCTTTACTGACGTACAAAATCCAATTTCTGTTTCGGCCTTGCTTACGTACAAAATCCAATTGATAGAATGAAGTTATGTCAATTGGAATAATTAGATTAGAATAATAATTATGTTAGTTTAATTATTGTGTAGAATAATTAATTAAATAGTGTAATAATTTTTGTTTGTTAAATTACATGAAATTATAGAATTCAGATTAGTAATGAATATTTGTAAGTGTGTTATTAACCTTTAATTAGAATTGTTAATTATTAAGAAATAATCACATGGTAAAACTAGTATTGAGGAATAATAGTTATTATGATTAATTATTAATAAGAATAAATAATTACTGGTAAAATAGTCATTAGTATTTCCTATAAATAAATAGTTATATTGAGGTTTTACTATTAAAAGATATTTACTTACAAATTATTGCAAGGAATGATTTGTAGAAATAAGATTTCTAATTAAAAATATTACGTTCATTATATATATCGTTTTAATTAGAAATTAGTTCTTTTATTAAAAAAAGATAATATACTTGGTTTTAAAATAGTTTTAGTGGTTATAGTCAGAAAATGTGTATTTTGGCTTATTAAGATAGATGAAAAAATGAGATCATTATTATAAATGTTTTTACTAGCTGAAATAATTAGTTTTATAAAAAAAATTGAATTTCTTTTAATGTTAAAGTACTTATTATTGAATTAGTTTGGACAAAAAAAAATTATTTTAGTAATAATAACCGGAAAATGATTTCTAGTTAACTTAAATATTAAAAATATTAGTTGGAGGAAAATCGTATTTTTTGGTAAAAATATTAAGTTGTTAAATGCGGTTAAAATATTACTTTCCTTATTTTGTGAATAATAGTCAAAAATGGATTTTTAGTAAAATCGTATTTTCGCTTAAATGATAATTTCATAAAAATACTAATTTCTATAATACAATTAAATAATTATTTTCTTACCCTTATTTATTACGGTAAAAACGTGTATTTTCACTAAAACGATTATTTTGTCACTTAGTTATAATCAATCAACCTATTCTTAAAATATAAATATTTTCTATGTTAATAACAAAATTATATTATTTTCAACCCGACCAAACTTAGCCTTAATTACTAGTTAGCATTGCCCATAAGGATTGGAGTGTAGTTAGTTTTAGCTGCTAAATCTGGTGTTACGATTATTGTAGGTTCGGATTCTTAAATCATAGCGGCTACTTTTCTAGTTGTCGCTTCCATGTCGGGGATACACCCAAGGCAAGTTTTATATCTTTCATGTCTATATTTTATTTTAATAATTAAATGTATGCATCAGTAGTTTCATGTACTGTAGTGACACTGATTCACAATGGATCCCTCTCGAACTCCACATCGATTGACGGATTGGTTGATTGACTCATTGACTCGAAAATTGATTGGGGAGTAGTATAACGTCTGTGACCAAAGCCATTGTTTACCGATTGCCTCTCTCGCACTAATCCCTACTGCACAGGTGGGTTGAACCGTATCGTATACTGTCGTTTTGGTCAGAATGCCAGTATACATATTGTCTCTATCCAGCCGGTCACAGATTATGTTATATACTCAAAACACTATTGTAGAATTGCATCATTGTAGCTTCTGGAATATTGTATGTTATCTTTTTATTATTATTTAGCAAAGATATATAATACTTTTAAACTGTCTCGCATTTTATTTGTTATTATTTAGAATATTAGATGTTGAAATATGTTTCTTGCTCCCTCATGACTGGAGACCCTAATATTTTTAGGTGACTGCGACGACGCGGATTTCGCGTTTAGCTCTTACTACGGGCCTGGTCCAAACCCTGACGAGGTAGCTGAACCAGGTTAGGGAGCCTCAGAGTTTTAGTTGCACTTTGGACTAGTTTATTTTCCTTTCTTGCAAATAAAACCTTGTAATAATTGAATGATTGTTTATTTGTATTTCTCATTTCAGACCAGTTCCCAGGTTAATAAAATGTTTTTCTTTCCGTTTTAGTTTTGTCTGCTTGTGTTCACTGCTTGTCACTCTTGTTTCCGTTATACGTATTTTTATTATACGTGTACGGATATATGACATTTGTCAGGTGGATCGTAGTTAGACTTGTCTTGCTTAGTCTAGTCTTGGTTTAATCTTGTCTTGGTTTACTTGGTTTGGTTCAACATGACTTGGCTTGGCTTGGTTTGGTTTGAGATGAGAAGGGGTTTATATATAAGTCAACTTCTCTCTCTCTCCCCCTTCCATCGCTTTCATTTACTTCTTCATCTTCTTCATTTACTCCTCCCACCTACACCCAAGCCCTATGCAAGTGCAACTTGCTTCATGATGGATCTCCCATTTTATTTTTCCATTCTTTTCTCCACTTGATTCTAAGCCTCCTTAGAGCTTGGCATTTTCGATTTTGATGGATGAATTTTTGTAGATCTAAGTTTTGATCTTTTCTTATTTTTCTTAGTTTTGATCTATTAAAGCTTGGTATTTTCTAAAACCAGTCATCCCAGGCTGTAGAAAATCTCGTTCTATGCAGTTTAGACCCTTGGAAGTCCCAATTCGGACTTGTTTTGAGCAAGTTATGGCATTTTGAAGTTTTCGGGTTCCATGGGTTCTTCTTTGTTGTTTGGAAAAGAAGAACAGTGCCTGGCGCAACCTGACCCAGTGCGCGCTTCTTAGCGCGGCGCAACCTGACCTAGCGCGCGCTTCTTAGCACGGCGCAACCTGAGTCAGGCGCAACCTGAGTCAGGCGCAACCCGACCTCGCACAGCTCAGTCTGGCGCAACCTAGCCCAGCGCCGCCTTTGGCCCTGGTGCAACCTAGCCCAGCGCCCCCTTGGGCCCTGGCGCAACCTGACATGGTGTACCCCAATCAGGCGCAACCTAACCTGGCGCACCCTAGCATGGCGCAACCTAACTTTGGCGCCCCCTGTCCCCCTTGGCGCCACCTGTCGTTTCCCTGGCGCCACTTGACCGGCGCCACTTATTGCCATGATACCCCTTGCCCCATGCATGTTATCCTAGATCTCGTTGTATATGCCTGTGATCTTGCATGTGACTTGTACTTGACCTATCTTATGACGACCCGACTCGATAACTTGTTGAACATAGCATGACTTGCCAGTATTGATGTTGACATAAACACGACATGAAAATCTGGATAGTGGCCCGTCGAGGCGCACTCTTGACAAGCACTCTTGACAAGTAACAAGTAAACTTGATATGACATGTATAATCTTGATAGTGGCCTGTGAGGACCCTAATTTTTGGAATTATTATTTTTATTTTATTTTATAGTATTTCTAATTATTAGGTTATATTGTATATTTAATTAGGATTGTATATGTACTTTTTGTGTCTTTGATTGTTGGAGCACAAGACATGCCCATCTCTCGAAACGTCCTTTATGAGTTTTGTAGTAGACAAGATGACCTTCAATTTGATATATCATGTCCTATCCGAATTTGTCCCCTATCATCCTTTTGACTTCGCGCAACTTCGATTCAAATTTAGGCAATTAGATTATTTACCATAATTCCATACCTAGCTTCCCATGTGAGTTCGAAACTCGATATAGATCAAAACCATTTGACCCAATATATAGTTTTGACTCATTTTGAGTCTACGACACACAAGCTAAGGGTGTGCCACTCAATCGAGTTTCTATGTGCTATTTAATTGCGAATAGCACAAGAGACTCATTAGTTGACTTTTCGAGTTCGACTTGACTAGAAAATATATTTGGACCCTAACCTAGCCAACCCCACTTATAGAGCCATGATAGGTTGCCATGGCTTAGTATAATTATTTTGATATTTATTTTGGGATGTTATACATCCAAATAGATTTATATACAATTTTGAATATATATATATATATATATATATATATATATATATATATATATATATGATTATATTTATAATAGCCTAATATTTTATATAGATATGTCCTTAGTCATGGTTAAGTTCTAAGATGCATAGCGACTAGGAATTTTGGTACGGTTAGTGTAGTTGTGTGCTTCGACTAATATATTAGTCATGATAGGCAAGGCCCGACCATAGCTATGTCCCAAGTAGGAAAACCAGATAAAATTGTGACTTAACCCACACAGATGATTTATTATTAGATTATTGACTTTCTGGGAGACCCGGTTGTACCAATTTAGTCCCGACTTGACCCGAACCAAATCCAAATCTAAATAGACATGTAGTACTCTCAAATACCTTCATGTTGATATATATTATATATATATATCTTATTAATATTAATATGTTTTCAATTTTAGAAAGTTTTTATTTATAGGAAGTGTCTACGTGTAATCCTTGTTGGCATTAGTTTATATTGACCCAAAGTCCAACCCAAACCTATGTAGGCATGTTGGGCATTAATATATATTAATAACCGTATATATTTAATATTTATTCAGATTTAGATTGTATTTATATTTAGAAATCTAATTAGTTCCATATTAGGAAACCCTCCATGCAAATCTTCTTTGCATTTTAATTAAATCTAAATTTAATATTTAAAACTTATATGCTTCTTATCTAATAGCAGCACATAGATTTTAAATTAAGCCTCCTTCAATAATGACCATTGATTATAATATTTAAATAAATTATATTCTAAATTTAGCCTTATTGACAATCCTACTAATATCCAAATTATCTTATTCTAACATGTCCAATCTAATCATACTTAAATTAAATAATACATATCTATCTTAATTATATATATAAATATATGAGTATCCCATAATTCTTATATTAAAAATCATGCACACCTTCTCTTTTTTGTCCAAAAATATTCTCCAAATTCGCTAGAAAAGTCAGTCACGTTTTTTACCCGACAAAGCAACTTAGAAGGGCCGTATCTCCTAGCTCGGAACTCGAATCGCGTCCTAGTTTTTTTTGTTGGAAGCGTATTGAGGTAAGATTTTCAAAAATATATTTTAATAGATAAAATTCGTTCTATAGATTTCTGTAAAATTGTTTGAGTATTAGATTCCCGAAAAACAAACATGTTTCGATATTTTCGCGATTCCTGGAGATTCCGGAAACGAAAATGCGATCCGTTTAGTTTTTTGGAAAGCTGATACAAAGATCTATACCATCTCCTAACTAAATAAATCTAATAGGTACAATATTAATTATAATTAGATAATAGACTATTTTCAGCATCTGGAGATGTTTGTTTGGACCTTAGTTCCTCGGCAGCCGTTGTTCCACCTACTTTCCTGTCTGATCTTCGTCACCACAGTGCTCACGACCCAGGCAAGTATACCTTGCCAAACACTACAGTATTTACATGCTTTCCTATATTTTCAGTATATCTTGCTTTGTTACATATCTCTCTTGTTTCTCCTTATGATTCTTTCTAGTTACACGTGCACGTAGATTTTGATTTTCTTTCTATACTACTTGTTCTATCTTTCCTATCTTGTTCATGTATAGTGATAGTATTGATATGCATGTTCCATATTTTTTCCTGACCTGTTTGACCTGTACTGAACTTGGATATGACTAGATAGGCTTGACTTCCTAGTACCTTAGGAGAGAATGTTTTATTAGCCGTGGCTATCCTCTATTGTTAGTGCCTCCCCGGGCTACGATAGAGAACCTATTATAGGACTGTTAGTGCCTCCCCGGGCTATGATTTTAGCCATGATTAATATTATATTCTCATGACATGTCACCATCTGTAGAGTTTCCTTACGTGTCATCTTTTCCTCTGCTTGTTATTCCTATTTTTCTTGCATGTTATTTACTGTACAGTTGGCATGTATATTATGTGTCTTGCTAGTCCTCTGAGGACCTGGTGATCTCTCTAGGTATTAATAAAGGTATTGTACACTGATGGAGGATGATTGCTTCACCGAGACTGCATGTATATTTAGTGATGTTTTATCTTTCTCTTCCGTGATTAGATTTTGTCCTATATTTGATTCTTGCTACATTATAGCCTAGTCTTGTACAAGCTTCTATTTTTTTTTCTAGTTTGTTCATGATAAATGTGTTATTGGGGATCCACTCTAATATATTTATCTATTCTAGAATCAGTGTATTATGGTCTGATCAGTCTTATTGCACTTGATTCGTCATATTTATCTTTATTATATGGATTGAGATATAGTTAATCTAGAATAACCAGACAGCTTATACGTATTCGAGCTGGGCTGGAGTCCTCTCGATGCGTAGCTGGCATGTATACGTATCCTAGTCCTACGTATTTTGGGACTGGGACGTTACATATTTTTTTGGTGGCCCATACAGGTCCAGTTAGCTGTTTCGGTTACGTCACTGTACCGAGCGGGCCTGCGACGTGATTAAAATCTTAGGAATCTCAATCCACAACTACCTTGACAATTCTTTTAAAAATTTCTCTACCGTCCTTGAACTTCGTATTTTCTCTCGATTACTCTTCCTTTGCTTTCTCGTATCATTGCTTCTCGTCCCTTCCAATTTCGGAGTGACAAATAATCGTGCTATATAGGATTTATCATAAATTCTTAAGTTATAGTGTAAGTTAGTTTGCTTATTGTATTGTGATTGCTTGATAGATAATGGGGATTAGAGATGCCATATGACATAGGGCATCATGTGTTTGATGAGATAGTTTAACCAAAGGTGGTAGATGTCCTTAATATAGAAATAAATAGATGATCGTACTAGGTTACGTCCTTATGGTAGTCACTCGATAGAGAAAAGGGTGGTAGTTTTAGTGTAATGATTGGCCCTCTACAAGAGTAAAGTAGACATAGTCTAACCTAACCCATTTACTATTATATCGTGTTAGTTTAAAGTGAGGATTAGGCGGATTAGTAGGTACTACTTAGCTTGGTTAGAAAAAAAAAAGAGACTCATATAATTGTGATACTAGTATGGTTAGGAGGGACAAGCCTTCAACATGATCGTTTGCAAGACCGCCAAAACCAAGAAGAGTGAGTAAAGATAACCATCTATAGTTTTACGATATAGATATTGCAAAACCAAATTGTTTAGGCTTGATTATTACATGACTTATTAGGAGACACTGTAGTGACCTAGCGTATCCCTTAAACTATTCCTAGTTACACTAGCGCGGTTTTTCGTTACTAAGGGTCCTTATTTTAATTTCGATGACGAAATTCTTTTAAGGTGGGTAGATTGTGAGGACCCTAATTTTTGGAAATTATTATTTTATTTAATTTTATAGTATTTCTAATTATTAGGTTATATTGTATATTTAATTAGGATTTTGTATGTACTTTTTGTGTCTTTGATTGTTGGAGCACAAGACATGCCCATCTCTCGAAACGTCCTTTATGAGTTTGTGTAGTAGACAAGATGACCTTCAATTTGATATATCATGTCCTATCCAAATTTGTCCCCTATCATCCTTTTGACTTCGCGCAACTTCGAGTCAAATTTAGGCAATTAGATTATTTACCATAATTTCATACCTAGCTTCCCATGTGAGTTCGAAACTCGATATAGATCAAAACCATTTGACCCAATATATAGTTTTGACTCATTTTGAGTCTACGCACATGCTAAGGGTGTGCCACTCAATCGAGTTTCTATGTGCTATTTAATTGCGAATGACACAAGAGACTCATTAGTTGACTTTTCGAGTTCGACTTGACTAGAAAATATATTTGGACCCTAACCTAGCCAACCCCACTTATAGAGCCATGATAGGTTGCCATGGCTTAGTATAATTATTTTGATATTTATTTTGGGATGTTATACATCCAAATAGATTTATATACAATTTTGAAATATATATGATTATATTTATAATAGTCTAATATTTTATATAGATATGGCCTTAGTCATGGTTAAGTTCTAAGATGCATAGCGACTAGGAATTTTGGTACTGTCACGACCCGCACCCTAGAGTAAGGGCACAGAAGTGGGTACGTCCGCCTACGCCGCAGTGTCGGCGGTAGAAGCTGTCCTAGTTAATCATCTAACATATAAAGTACCTGTACAGTTTATACTCTCCGAGTGGAGGTGACAACAGAAACAACTCAATCACATCTAGGTAGAGAAATGGAAGATAGACAGACAGATGGTAACTCAAAGAAACAGTACATAGATGAATAACCCAAGTGTCTAGGTAACATAATCATCAGAATGTCAACTCATAATACATAAGTCTAAGAGTCTATACATAACTCAACATCTCAAAATACAACTCAGATGTGAGACAAAAGTAAATATAGAAAAGACTGCCTAGACTAAACTGGTCTAGACTACTGGAACAACATCCTCAGCTGCAGGTGGATCCTGCTGAGGGTCCACAAATAAGTGTCATCTAGTCCTGCTCCATAATAGGTAGACACCAGGGCCTCATCCTCATCCTCTGTAATATTTTCAATAGGTCCAATCAGACGGGAAACAGCACAATACATCTCACGCAGTGCATAGTATGATAGGAGATATAAAGCATGCAATAGATAAAATACAGGAACTGCTGAAGAAGATACATGTAGCAAAAGAGATAACTGTGAATATCTACTGTATATAGAGAACTAGCAGTGTCTAGTAAGTCAGAGTAAAATATATACATATGAAATGGCATAGGAGATTCATGGCTACAGCTAAGAGTGATTCATGCTATAGCTACTGGGGTAATATCCACATGACTATTTCCACTCCCCCATCCCCAATCAATACACAAGGATCCATTCAGGTTATGTTAAGATTCGTGTAAGCCCATAAATGGAGATTCATGAGAGGCTCTGTGAATCATGAGAGTACATAAGTCACAAGCGATTCGTGAATCTATGAAAGCATAGAGATACATGATGATAGTGAAAAGCACAACAGCTGCTGTATCTGATGCTCCCGAGGGGATAGCATCTCATGAAAAGATCCATATAGTACCAATCCGTGATAACAATCGTGTCAGCATCATAAAGTAATCTAGAGCAAGAATATAAATCCTGGCAAATATGAAACGGTCAGAGAATGTACTCGCCTGATAACTGAATGTCTGAAGAAGATATACTGTCTGAGGAGAGGTGTATGGCTCCTAATCAGAGCAATACAAGTCACAATGTATCCACAATGGTAAAAATAAAGTATACAATGCATACTACATGATTCTAGGTCAATCTGGTCAAAAGTCAACTCTGGGTCAACTCTAATAGTCAAACTAGGTCACAGGAAGTCATACTAAGTCAAATAGAGTCAAACAAGGTCAAACAAGTCAAATACTAGTCAACATGATCAATCTGGGTCAAGTCTAGGTCAAACTTAGACCACTAGGTATTGGTCAAACAAAGACCAGTCAGTAAGGTATTAGGTCAAACAAAGACCAGTCAATAAGGTAATTAGGTCAGACTAGTTAAACTAGTCATTTTAGGTTAGTCCTAGTCAAATCTAGGTCAATTAGGTCAACCTTGACCTAAGGTTGACTTTGGTCAACCCTTAGTCAACAAGGGTCAACAAGTTGGGTTTTGGGTCATTAGGTTAGTTGGGTTAGCCTCTAATGCCATAGGCTTGTAACCTAGGCCATAGGCTATATAACCTATAGGTTTCCTCATAAACCTATATCTATAAGTCATATATATATATAAATATATCTATATATAAGATATAGTCTACCTACTACATATATATCAATATTGAATACTCTAAATACAATCACACTCACATATATATCTTACATATATATACATACACATACTATATAGGCCTATAGACTAAGTATACTCATATATCATATAGGTACCTATATATAGATACCATATATATATCATATATATATATATATATATAAAACTTATATATATATTACATATATTAGAGAGACATAGAGAGGGGGACATAGAGTGAGAGAGAGAGTGAAAGAGAGGGAGACTGAAAGAGAGAGTGAGGTCTGGACAGAGAAGGGGGGGGATGTTCCAGGTTCTGGAACCCAAACCCAGACCCACACACACACACACAGCCTACATATATACATACATATGTATATATATACAACTACCTATTCACTCACCCAAATACCCTCAAATTCACCCACACTCACATACATATATACTACATAATTATATACTAAAAACATATAAATACATGTATTATCAGATCAAAAATAGGTTTGAAATTCATTTCTGAAAACTGGGAAAAATCCAAAACTGAAACTGTGCACTGTTACTCGATAACTAGGTAAACCTAATTTCTCAAACAAAACCGAGCTAAGGCTCGAAACTCTAGGTTGGTAACTGAGCCCCTAGGTGTCCTCTAGTGTCTAGGGAGCCTGACACTACACCATGACACGACACAACGTGTCTAATCACTCAAAACCCGAATCGGGTAAACACTGATACACCCACGCGTGCACAGCGTCGTGCACGCTGCAGCTAGCCCTAGGACACGACACACACGTCCTCGTGTCTCGTGGTCGTGTCAGTAGGTAGGGTAGGTCTAGGGGTATGTGTCAGTGTCTGCACGGTGTCCACGTGTCTCACAGAGTCGACACAGACACGTATCAGTCGAGGAAACTCGACTGTTACACACTGTTTCAGACAGCCGTCGTGCGGTGAGTCACGTGCCTCGTGCTCGTGACACAGGACACGACGCACCACGTGCTCGTGTCCACGTGTATGCCACATGAAGGCTACACGATGGTGTCATTACGAGGCACCCAAGTGTCGTGTCCGTGCGACACGACACGCTCGAAGTTGCCCTCCGCGCGTGTGCACTGACAGCCCGTGTCCAGTGCGAGTGAGTTTTCTCACTCGACACGACACGAGGCGACACCAAATTTTGGGGGCATGTTCGCAGACATTGCCCCCGTGTCCGTGTCAAAAATCTCGTGTCCTAGTTGTCACGACCCGTTACCCAAATTGGGCCGGGCCGAGCCATGTCCAGCCTACGCTTAAGATAAAGCGCAGTAAGCTGTTCTAGAGATAACAAGATAAGACTAAATGTGCTAACAATTCTATAAGTGAAGAAGAATCATAAATGCTCCAAACACAAAAGTCGTCTCATATATAGAAATAAGTCCAAAGTACAAGTCTGAAATGTAAAATTGGATACATGTCCAGTTACAAAATGATATAGTCTAATACATGTCTACTCTCAAAAGTCTAAGTAAACAAAAGACATCTAGGCGAGGTTCCCCGCAGGAACATTCTCGTAAAGCAAGCCGGGTCCTCGGCAGTAACTCCATAGTATGAGTCGCAGAGTAACTCCTCCTCAGTAAGTATACCTACAACGTTATCCTGTCAGGACGGGAGCAAGTACTGTTTTCTAGCAACTAGCATATGAAACATGAAATAAACATGAGAGGAATAACTGGAAAGCATGGCATCACTCAATCTATCATGGCAAGGACACATATAGAGACAGATGTATATTTAATGTTTAAAACTGTAGCAGGTACTGATCGGTCATAGGTATACAATGTACTGAGGCACAATGTAAATAAAATGTACTTCCGTACAAGTGATAGGGCGAGAGGTGTACATACGCACAAATCTGCCTTGGTAAGTAAGGCCTACGGCGCCGTAACATATAAAATGAACTTTGCTCGTACTATATAGGGGGGCATGATCACGACTCTACTATCAGTTTTCCCATAACCATACTCTAATCATGTGAGAGATACAAAGAAACTGTCTAAGCATGGTAGTATGGAAAGTACAACATGTGATGTTTTAACTTGCTACCCCAAGGATCAGCATTTAACATGGTGGGTTTTGCAGTTCATTTATGTGACAATATGTAAGTTCGTAGAAAGTACTTGCCTCTAGCAAAGCAAACAAGCTGTGATAAATGTGCTATAGATGTCCGTAACTCGTCACTGTAGCAATAATACAATAAACTTAGCTTTACACTAAGCTAAAACACTAAGACACTAACTGGTGAAAACACGACTTGTGACTGGACACCTAGCCAAAATGATGACTTGGCATAGGAGACCATATGGGTGACACACTATGTTAACTAACTTCCTAGGTCTTTCACTAGTGGGATGGGGTTCAACACGACTAAAACTCCAATTAACACAAAAAGCTACAAGTCGTAATTAATCAATAAATAAATCAAAAGATTATTGTGTTCTAACAATTTTAGAGATAGACAAAAAGCCTAGTTTTTCTTAAAGTAAGTACGAAAGTGATCCTTGCTACATAGAA